>JAQSVH010000002.1:261922-290777 GCA_029448705.1 Adansonia digitata | reverse complement strand
TGTATGATGATGTTAATTACAAGAATTCGTTAACTTTCTCTTGGTTGCTCCATATATACATGTATTATTCATCTAACCTGACATCTGAATTATTATTTAATTAATAAAAAAATTATTTAAATTTAATTATAAAATATATAAATATTGATATAAAATTAATTTTTAAATTTGAATGAGTTTTTAAAATTAGACGAGTTGAATTAAGATAAACTTTAAGCAATAAAATTTTTTACTATTGAAATAGACACCAATGTTCAACCATATTTATCACTTAAGAATGATAGTTTGACCTCACACATGTGAGTGTGTGTGTGTGTATATATATATATATATATATACACACATATAGAGGTTTCAAATTTGAATTCTTTCTATCCATTTCAGTTATTTTCAAAATCAAATTAACAGAAGAAAACGAGATAGAAATTAGTTTAGACTCTTTGGAAATAAATTACTTTTTTTTTGAATTTTATGGCCATGATTATTTATTTTTAGTTTTTGTTTTAACCTATTTTGATTCGAATTTTGATGGGAAAAAAAAAGGTTCCTCTATGTTAAAATAAGTGTTTCTTCGTCATACATTTTAGAAAGAAAAAGGAGCATTTAGGGTTAAGAAAAATTAAGAAAAAAATTGAAAGAGTGAAGTCATATCTTACAGCCCTTTATGCGACAATTAATGGGTGCTAAGGCAATATTTCAAGTTTTCAACCATGAAGTTGACAGAAACATTGAACATTTATATATTCGAAGCCACTTTTGATTAAATATACCTAATCAAGCCGCAAAAACTTCCATTTCATATCAATAAATTATTGAAATATATATATATATATACATACACATATATAAAAGTTTAGTAGATCAAAAAAATAATTTAAAAAATAAAATCAAGATACAAAAATATATGTAATTCGATTAAATATATTTATGATACGAAGGTATCATAAATTTTGACTCTTTTTAGATAAATAATTATTTATATGGTGATAATTATTGCAGGATTTATAATTAAATTACACAACCTTAAAAAAAATTATCCTTAAAATCGGACGAAAAAGGTAAAAAAAAAATAGTTCTTATTTACATATATAATTGGCATCAAAAAATTCCCTTTTGCATATTGGCAACAATAATTTTTGGTCCTATATATACTTAAAAGGAAAAAAAAAGTTTTGGTTAATATTTTGCCACGAAAAGGCTAAACCAAAGAGAGAGAAAAGAAAAAACAAAGCTATTAAAAGTCAATTTAAATGTAAAAGGAATAAAAATGTTGCTTTGGCTTTAGGATATGTGTAAGTATGCTCGATCTTGGCCATGAATTATTGATTCTATGTTATATACTGTTATGTTATTATCATAACTTGCTTTTAGCATTCGTAATATAGAATGAATAAAATTGCGATAAGTACGAACCACTTACATGGTCTACCATAAATATAACCTTATATTTCAATTTCAAGTTACAAAACATTCCTTAATTAATTATTATTTGTTAAATTTAAAATTTAATTTAATTAATTTTAAAAATTTAAATCTTATTATTTGCAATTTTTTTTCCAATTGCTAAATTATAACATTCATTTTATGAATATATATATATTCATTAATTATAATCTTAGATTCGAATTTTTTTGGCTCGAAGAATGAAATCAAGATTTTGAGGGGACGAAATTAATATTTTTAATATTTGATGGGGTGAAAATACATTTTATTATCTAAAGTAAACTTATATAAAATTCAGTTTGAGGGGATGAAAGTCTTATTTTTAATATTTGATGAGGCAAAAGTATTTTTTATTGTCTAAAGTAAACTTATCTAAAATTCTATTTTATAAATTTCATAATCATTAAGAGAGAAGATTTAGTAAGTGTGAAATTTAAATTTTAACATTGTGACTTTTTTATATCTTCAAATTACGACTTTTAAAAAAAATAAAAAAACTCTATCTAAGTTGCCTCAATCCGTCTCCTAGTTTCGTGCTTACACAATTCAAAACATAATTAAGTCAAAAATATTATAGGCATATTTTCATTTGTAATGTAAAAACTGGTAAATTTCTAATTTTTTATTAATTTTATCCAAAAAATTATAAAATTAAAAATAGAATAACGAAATTCACCCAAATTAAAATACATAATGATAGAATTCAGTATTAACTCATAACAAAATAATAATTTGACCTGAAATAATCCATTAAAATAACATGCATATTACATTTTCATTTGCTTATTCCCTAGATATTACAGTATATGATATCTACTCAAACTTAGATTTAATTTAAATTAAACTTTGTAAGACGAACAAATATTTCGATGTATAAATAAATCATTTTGGGTTTAATCATCGCAAGTGACAAGCCACTGAAAAAGGTCTAAAAATTGAGAAAATATAAATGAAGAGAAGATAACGAAGAAAAGGGAATAGAATTCATGCGCAATAGGGCAGCGGCTGATGCTGATGGGGCCGGTTGACGGAAAAAATTGACGTCAAATCCCATCACTCTTTTAAGAACTAGCATCTTCACCGAAGGTGCTAAAAAGCAGGTTTTCAACCATAAAGTGAGAGCAATTTTGAATTTTCTTCTTCTTTTTCTTTTTTCTTTTTTTTTCTCAAATACATTAACGTATTCTTATATTTTTATATTATAATAATATTTAAAAATATAATATATTTATATAAAATTTAAAATATTAATAGTTTATATTTATATTATATAAATTTTAAAATATTTATATATTCAAACATTTTTTATTGCATTATATATATATATTTTAATCTTTTTGCATCCCTATATGTGATAGATTACACTTATGAATTCAGATTATCTATTCACCTGAAGGCCACCTAAGAACAAGACACTCCTAGGGCAACATTGGGTTAAGTGGCATAAGTTGATGCATCTTCTCTTAAAATTTGATTCAATTCAATAGCATACTTAATTACTTGTTCACCTTGCTCTTCTCCCTTGCCGAGTTAAGTATGGGGTACACTCAAAATATTAACTCAAATGTTCTCTAAACCTTCCTATCTTGCAATTATAATGTGGTAGAGTTAATCCATCTTTTCCGATTCATTAACCTTCATTATTACATCAATAAATCTTATTTTAATTATTTTTCATATAATATAGGCGCATTTAACTCTTATTTCTTTTCTAGCATTTCCGGCAAGCAGGATTTTTGGTATAGTTTTTGGTCCCCTAAGGAATCAGCCCCCGGGATTTTGGTATAATTCTCTGCTTTTTTCCTGTTTTTTTCCCTCCTTTATTACCTCATTTTTTATTAGCCCTGTCTGCCATTGCCAATTAGAGTGCTAGTTATTTGAACATAATAATAGATTTAATGGCATATACTTAAAAAGATTTGATAATTGAGTGTTTATAAAATTAGGTGATCTTTATAAAAAAATTAATTAATTAATTATTTTTTTGAATTTAGTAAAAATAATGTATTGAATGCAATAATTTTTTCTTAAATATCACATTAATTGGTGTTACTAGCAATAATTAACATTTTCTTATACTTAATTAACCCATGACTTAGATTGGAAATAAACACATAATTTCAAGAGGAGGAAAAAAATTTAAAAAAAAAAACTATACTAAAAAGATATCCTATTTAACAAATAATGAGAACTTTTCATGTAGTATAGGAGCATTAAAATTAAACATGACCAATATTATACTTTCATACTTGTATAATGTAATAATAATCTAGAGAGTTTAATTATGTTTTGTGAGGGAAAAAAAAAGAGAAAGAATTGTAGCTATTCATTGGTAAGACACATAGTTGATAGTTATTAACTCGTTTGTTTTTTGCCTTCCTCAAAAAATATTTGAAAACTTACAATGATGGCATGCATTAAGCATCACATTCACCATCATCAAGAGTTATTCTTCTATCTTTTTCTTTAAATACTGCTATTCTTTTAATACGATAGAAATCTCTAATTTTATTTGAATCTAATTATAAAATAATATAATCTTGTATCAATAAATTCAAAATTTAACCTTAAAATTAATTTAAGAAAAATTAATAGCTTTCTTGCAAGCAGGAAAATGCTAGTTAATACACAAATTCTATATTTTTATTATTTGATAATTAATGAAAAAAAAGTGGAGATTCTAAAATCCAAGACAGATCTTAATTGGGTTTGAGAGATTCTTCTTTTATTCAATTCCATTACATTATTTTGCTTTCCCTTTTCTTTTTCACTCTTTCACTATCAAGATTTATTTTCTATGCCTTTTTCAATATTTTCATTATTAAATAATGGTGGCCATGGGACAAGAAGGTGCCTCTCTCTGCCAAGTTGACAGTGTGTACAGTACCAAAAATATATGCGAAAATGACATAGCCAATAAGCCCATATAATAAAAACAAAAGCTTTTTCTTTTTTTTTTTTTTCATTTCTTTTTTTCTAATTTTAATTCCTTTGCTATGTCAAAAATTTCTAGCAATATTGTTAGATTTTTCATTTCTTTTCATTGCCAACAAAATGAAGAAAGAGACCTTACATGTACTTAAATTTACTAACCCTTTCCCCTTTCACATTCTTCATCCCCAAACCCCCCTCAAAATAAATGCCCTTGTCCCTAATTTGGCCCTACCTACTAATTAATCAAATAATGCATTCATAGTTATTTACTTAATGACTTAAAATCTATTTAATTTCATTTCAATTCGAATTAAATGAACGGTCTGATTTATAATAAATATTTATCTTTATTTAATTTGTAAATATCATCTATTTGATACCTGTGCTCTATTAGAGTCTCTAATTCAATTAATTATTTAATATTACACTTTATACTTTTTATAGACATAATGTATTGATAATATAGAAAACGTTTAAAGCTATGGCACATAAAATAAAATAATGTAAATTTTGACTCAATGACTTTAGCATAATAAAAGAGAGAGAGAGAGAGAGAGAGAGAGAGATTTGAAAGGTCGTACCTGGGGAGGAGACCGTCTTTTGGTCTTTTAGGGAAAAGGAAAATGAAAAGGCTTTTTGGCACAAGTGAACAAAGGATGTGACAACAAATCCACACGTCAAATCATACACCTTTTCACCTCTCTCCCTCTCTCTCTCTCTCTCTCTCTCTCTAAATAGAGCCCCAGTTTCTGGCAAGAAAAAAAATTGATAAAAGTATTCGTAAATGGGTCAACTCAATTTCGAAAAAAAATTAGTTGTTTAATTTTAGTTATGGTTAGATATATTTTATTATTTAAAATATTAAAATTTTAATAAAATAATTTTATAATAAATATTTAAATTTAAATAAAAATATTTTTAATATTTATATAATAATTTATGTTATTTTAAATTAATGATATTTTTTAAAATTTAATACAATTCGAATCAAATAAATAATTTAAGATAAAAGGGAAGGCATAAGATAGATCTCAATCTTTTTACCTTCTAAAATTATTCTAAGGTCATGTTTGGCAACAAGGGATACTCTCCATTGAGAAAATAAAATAATCACATCCTATACAAATATAAATTAAGAAATATATTGAGTAAACTTTACACACAATATTTGATTAATGAAGAGTGGCCATCATTGTACCAAAATCCTACAATCCAAACAAAACTTAAAGAAAGGCAAAAGTTCGATATTGGTCTCGCATATTCCAAATCCAACTAGCCAAGGTGATGGGTTTATGAATTATGAAAATGATGAGTGGGAATGTGTGTCGTAGTGGTGGGTGTAGCGTTATTTTCACCTCCTCCGATCACTTTCAACCTTTTTACAATTTCATCACCTTCCAACCCCACCCACTCTCTTGTCTTCTCCAACTTCTTATCTTAAAAGAGAAGAAAGAAAGAAAAAAAAAAGCATGAACTTGTCAAAAAAAAAAATATCTTTTCAAAATTATTCTTTTTCCTTATAAAGTTATTTTCAAGATTATTCAATATTAATCGAGATTAAAAGATAAAGAATCAAATTTAGTCGTTAATTTAGTATTAACTTAAATGACATGTATATAATAATTGACTCTTAAAATTTAAGTATTTTAGAGAATTTAAACAATATAATATATTTTTTGAATGAGTTAATTAGTTACGTGCAAATTAAAAGCTTTAAAAAAAATAAAATTTAGTCAAGTGAAATTTTGTCCTACCTAAAATGATAAAAGTTTTTATCATTGGGAGAATTCAATAATTAATAAATTAAAAGGGGATAAAAAATATTTTATTCTCATTTATAAAATTAAAAAATATATTATCACCGTATAAAATTCATAATCATTCTTTTCTTTATTTTTTTAAAATAATGAAGGAAAAAATGTATGCCCACAGATTAAAATTTAATACTACTAATTGTTTGCTTTTGGGAGGAAAAAAAAATTGTTATTGCTAGTATTTTCCTTTTGTCAATGCTAATGGGTTTGATAATTTCTTTTTTTTTTTGTTCGAGTTGAGTTCGATTGTGTCACAACTCAGTCAACTCGTTGTGTAGAGGGATTCCCATACAGCAGCACTAACAAACAAACGAAGAAAAAGGCTGACAAAAAATTACACGAAAGCAGAGTGAGTCTGACGCTGAGTTTGATTCATTTGGCCCACTCCAACTCAGTGGGCACAGCATCTCCATTACGCCATCATAAAATGCAACAAATTAGTGATTCTCATCATTATTTACTTTGATATAAAATTGTTAATTAATAGAAGTGGAATTTACAATTACAATCAATTCTTACACTTTGCATCAATTATCAATGAAATAATAAATAAATCAATTAATAAATCGATATATAATAATTTAATAAGATTAGATCAATTTTTATTTTATTTTATGTAAAAGTGGTATAGACTTATAAAAACATTTGACATTAAATAGCACAAGCAATTTTTACTAACATTTTCGGTAAAATTTAATTTTTTAATTTCTAAATAATACTCATTTTATTTTTCTTTATTTATAATTATTGTATATTTTAAAATCTTGTTCCCTTCTGTATCTTAGAATATTTAATATTCTTTTATTTTCTACGCATACTTATTTTTCGTATAAAAATTACGATTGAATATCAGATTATTATTATTTTTTAAATTGTCATATAAAATTATTAAGTTTGCTAAATACCATAATCTGAATTATTACAATGAATAATACATATTATTTGTCACAAATGAACATTTAAATTTAATGGAACCCTTACTTAAATGTTTAAATTCACAATCTCTAAAAATTTTAACCAACTTAGGCGCCATCTTAATCAAATGACGCACATGGAAATAGACAACAGTCCTTTCCATTTCTTTCCTAGGATTTATATTTTGATTACGAATGTATTTTTTATAATATTTATTATAATTATAAATTATAAAATATAAAATATAAAATATTAATATTAATAAATAAATTAAATTTTTAAAATAATAATTATAATTTTAACAGTAATAAATAAGCAAATAAATTATTATATAATGCACTCCCCCCTTCCCCATTTCATATCCTATATTATTTTCCTACAAATAAAAGGCTTTTTTCTTTTATAAAAATCCGATCTTCAATTCTAATAAACAGACAAATATTATTTTTTTAATAAAGTTATGATTAGCCAGAGATGCCTACGCCGGTTAGCGTAGCGCGGCAATGTTTAACGTCAGAGGCAGCTCACGCGTTAGACGAGGCGGTGAGCGTCGCGCGACGGAGGGGACACGCTCAAACGACGTCGCTACACGCCGTCTCCGCTCTTTTATCTCTCCCTTCATCGGCCTTACGAGACGCCTGTGTCCGTGCTCGTAACGCGGCTTACCATCCTCGCCACCAATTCAAAGCCTTGGAGCTTTGCATAAGCGTATCACTCGACCGACTCCCCTCGAGTCAACTAAGTAACGACCCGCCCGTTTCCAACTCGCTCATGGCAGCGATAAAGCGGTCTCAGGCTAACCAGCGAAGACAGCCCGAAAATTTCCACCTTTACCGCGACATCTCGCAGCAAAACCCTTCCAATATCTCGTGCGTCGAGCTCCAACACTTGATTCTATCCATCCTTGACGACCCGGTTGTTAGTCGCGTTTTCGGCGAAGCAGGTTTTCGTAGCTCCGAAATCAAGCTAGCAATCATCCGTCCCCTCCCTAATCTCTTAACATACTCCCGACCACGCGGCCCGCCGGTTTTCCTTTGCAATTTAGAAAATCCGAATCCGGGTCATGAAAACGCCGGGGTTCCAGGTCGTCGGGGCTTCAGTTTCCCTTTTCCAGGTTTTGCTTCTTTCTTCGAAGGGGAAAAAAACTGTAGGAGAATCGGAGAAGTTTTGGCGCGAAGGAGGAATCCACTACTTGTCGGTGCATGTTCTCAAGATGCACTCGCGAGTTTCACGAAAAGTTTGGAGGAAAAAAAGGATAATTTTTTGTTAAAAGAAATTTCAAGCTTTAACATAATTTGCATCGAAAATTACATTTTAAAGTGTATCAATGAAGGGTTTATTAAAAAGGAGGTAGATTCAAAATTCGAAGAAATGGGTCGGATCATGGAGCGGGAAATGGGAGGATCCGGGGTGGTGGTGAATTATGGGGATCTGGAAATATTTGTTGGTGACAAGAGTGAAAAAAACAAAGAAGTTGATGGTGATGATGATGGCAAGGTAGTTGTTGATGAAGAAGAAGGTGGAGTTAGTTATTTGGTTGGACAGTTAACGAAGTTATTACAAGTTTATGGAGGGAAAGTTTGGGTGTTGGGAGCAGCAACAAGTTACCAGACATATTTGAAGTTTTTATGTAGATTTCCTTCAGTTGAAAAACATTGGGATTTGCAGATTTTGCCCATCACTTCCATTAGGAGTTCATTGCCTGAGTCTTATCCCAAGTCCAGGTATAATAAATTATTAAATATATTATCCAATTTACATGCCAACTTTTTATTTTTTTAATTTTTTTTGATGCTGTCTAAGGATGTTTTTTTTTTTTTAAATGGTCTGAAGTTTCTTATGATTAAATAGTTAAGTTTTGTTTAGAGAATTTGCTCACTTGTTATGATATCAGGGAGGGTATATGTCCGATATAAATATGTTCATGCGAAGGATTTTAGTTATATACCCATGTTCAAATTATAGGAAATGGATATTTTAGAGAAAATGAAAATCTGAGTAACAGTTTATTTGGTATATGGATATGATTGAGTTTGAGGAATTTAATTATTAAATAAATTTATTTAGCTGTGGCATTCTGGCTTATAGTTTCTTGGTGGGTTGTTGCTTGAAGAAAGATTTTTAAAGTGTTGAAGGTCCAAAAAGGGGGATAAAAGTTTAATAATAAGATATTTTTGAAGAATTATAAACAACGTTGGATCGTTGCTGCTTTTTTAATAAAGAATTATGTATAATAAAAATCTGAGTTAGGAAAAGAGAAAAGATAAAGGAAGAATGAAGTATATCTTTTGGTTTCCTTGAACTTGAACTGCCTTAGTAGTTCATAAACTCTTTTTTTAATGTTTTATTATTAACTTCTGCTAGTTAATCTTAGGACATAATTTAATGTCAGTCGAAGTGAATTGGTCGTATCTTGTGTGATTTAAAGGTTTTGGCTTGTTCATAACTCGTATAAGACATGAAAAACAGGGATTATTGGCGATTTTGCAACTACAAATACTGTTATCATGTTGCCTGCCCTAGCAATAAGAAATATAATAAGAGTTTAAATCTTTTAAGTTGTTTGCACTTTGGTCAGTGCATGTTTATTGGATGAAACACCTTATATATGTCCAATTAATAGATATTTTTTGCAAATATTGAAACTTATGTTAGGCGTTGAATGGTATATAAGTGATTTCTTTGTTTCCATGTGTAATGTGTTCTTACTGTTTGGTATTAGTTTCGACCATTTCTCATAGTTTCATTGCCGAAACTACAGCTTGATGGAGTCGTTTGTTCCGTTTGGTGGGTTCTTTTCTACATTGTCCGAGTCAAAGGGGCCTTTAAGCAGCTCGTATCAGCATGTACCCCGCTGTCATCTATGCAGTGAGAGGTGCGAACAAGAAGCAATTGTGATTTCAAAGGGAGGATCCAATATTTCGGTTGCAGATCAGTACCGATCTGCTTTGCCTTCTTGGTTGCAGATGACGGAGCTTGGTATAAATAAGGGATTAGATGTGAAGGTGTGTTTTGTTAGTTTATTTTTCGGTTCTTTAGTTTTAAATACTGGCAATGGGGATCTGGAGTTTTAATGCAATTACTGGTTTCAACTTTCAACTTTTATCATTACTCTAAAGATAGAAAATCCATCGAGTATATTTCAAACCAGATTCATTCCACTGCCATGGAAGGTAGGATTCTTGCACACCCTGCAACGATTCATATGCTAAGTAGCCCAAAATTGAAGTTGGTTCCCTTAAAATCTAGTTTAGAAATTGTCACATATTTCGGATGAACTTTATTTCGAGAACATCTATGAGAAGCATACATCTCTGCTTTATAATTTCTGTAGTTCACCATATCTGTTGCTTTTGTTTTCGATAAAGACCTTGTGGCAATATTCATTCGAGGCAATAATTTCGATCCTTGAACTTCACATTGCTGCCCCCATCACTTTCCCCCATATCTCAGTTTGTTTATTTTGGATATTTATGAAATTTATGTGAAAACCAGTTTGACTTTTTTCAGTGCAGATCAAAGATGATGGACTGCTATTGAACGCTATGGTAGCAGGCCTGCAAAAGAAGTGGGACAATATATGCCAGCGCCTTCATCACAGTCGTCAAATCCCCAAGTCGAACATATTTCAAACAAATCCTTCATTCCCAACTGTTCTGGGCTTTCATTTCATCCAAGACAAGAAGGAAAGCACTCAGGGTCATCGTAACAACTACACAAATACACTGCCTGATGAAAATAATTGCATAGATGTAAATTCATGCTTGCCTGTTAATTTTGAAAAGATGGTTAGATCACATTCGGACAATCCTTCCTCTGTGGTATCCAAGACTAAGAATGAAAGTTTTCTGTCCAAACTATGGGGAAACCCTTCCGAAGGAGGTGATTTCAAGGCACTTGAACCTGTATCTCCTTGCAGTTTGTCCAATTCAAGTGCGGTCAATGTTAGTCAAGCATCTCCTACATCCGCAACTGTGACTACAGATTTAGGGTTGGGTTTATGTTCAGTTTCTTCAAGCAACAAATTGTTGAAACCTACGAGTCAAAACCATACAGGGCTGGGGCGGGATTTCTCATGTTGCCTTCCTGCAAATATTAATGCTATCAATGGGAGTGTCTCTAGCTATCCAGCTCCGTACTCATCCTCTTCATCGCCCCACTTTGGTGGACAGCTTGATCCTAGCAATTTCAAGAAGCTTGATCCTAGCAATTTCAAGAAGCTTTTTTCGGCTGTCACCGAAAGAGTTGGCTGGCAAGATGAAGCTGCAAGTGTCATCTGCCAAACTGTAGCCAGCAGCCGAGCAAGAAATGGAAAATGTCATGGAGCCAGCCGAAGAGGTGATATATGGTTTAATTTCAATGGACCCGATAGTTGTGGCAAAAAGAAAATTGCCATTGCACTTGCGGACTTGATCTACGGAAGCAGAGAAAATTTCATCTGCGTGGATCTAAGTTCCCAAGATGGGGTGATGCACACAGACTTGCACACTAACTACCGGGAACTGAATTATGATTTAAGGTTTCGAGGGAAGACTTTTGTTGATTATGTTGCTGCGGAGTTGAGCAAAAAGCCCTTGTCTGTTGTCTTCCTCGAAAATGTGGACAAAGCTGATATTCATGTTCAGAGCAGGTTGTCCCAGGCTATCCGGTCTGGCAAGTTTTTGGACTCGCATGGAAGAGAAGTCAGCACCAACAATGCGATATTAGTGATTACTTCAACATTAGCAAAGGAAAATCAAGTTTTTTGTCATAAAACGCAGATATCTAACTACTCCGAGGATAAAATATTGTTAGCCAAATGCTGGCCACTGCAGATACTCATCAAGCATGACAACAACAAAATTGGCCAAGAGTTGAGGGTACCTGTTATAACAAGAAAAAGCATTCCTAAGCGGGGGTTTTTGAATAAAAGAAAGCTCGTGATTGGCTCCCATGAAACAATGGAGCAGCACGAGATTGCAGAAATGGCCAAACGGGCTAATAAGACATCATCTTGGAATCTAGATTTGAACATTCCGGCTGAAGAAAGTGAAATGCAGGAAACCGGTAATGGTACTTTTGACAATGACTCTGTTGCTGAGAACCCTACACCTTGGTTGCAACATTTCTTTGATCAACCTGTCAAAAACGTTTATTTCAAGCCATTTGATTTTGATGCACTTGCAGAGAAAGTATTGAACTATATAAACCAGAGTTTCCTCAAGTCTGTTGGCCCCTACTGTTTGCTAGAGATAGATTCGAAAGTAATGGAGCAACTACTAGCAGCTGCATATTTATCTGATGAGAATAGAGTGGTGACAGATTGGGTGGAAAAAGTTCTTAGCAAGGGATTTGCTGAAGTTGAGAAAAAGTACAACCTCAACGCTCACTCTGTTGTGAAACTTGTTCCAGGCAACGTCCTTCTGCCTGAGAAACCGCTCGGAGTTTGCCTTCCCCCCGGTATTATTCTGAGCTAATATCTTTTCCAAAAGCCTAATCCTGGCTGGTATTAGGTGCGTAAGCATTCAGCATTCAGGGAATTATGTTTAGCTTCTTAATCCCATAATTTTGGGCTGTATTTTCTTCCAGGTTCTAGGTTGTGTATTGTACCGTATATAATCTTTATAGTAAAGTGCTAGTGTGGTAATCATCACCACAAAAAAACACACCTGTAGTTGCTTGGTTTGACTGTCTTATGTCTGTAGATCATAATATTATAACTTTTGTCGTGGTCTGTGATGGATAGTAAGTAAAGGAAGCAGACTGCAATTAGATTAATGCTGTTTATTTGTCTTAAATCTCGCGCAAATTTCTGGTGAAAATGAATAAAATTGCGGACATATTCAACCGTTGAGCCTTTGTTGATTTTAGTCATTTCACCCTTCACATCCTTCCTTGTTCATGTTTGAAAAAGGTAATTAAATTAATAAGCTTTCTTTTTGTCTGCCACTAGTTCTGGTTGCTACCAATTTTCATTCAAGCTAAACTTTGATAATTTGTATAATCATGTTATATTTGTATTTTTTATTATATCATAATTATATTTAAGATATTTTGTATTTATATAAATTTTAATATATTAATAATTTATATTATAAGATTTTTAGATATATTCGTGTCGTGTTGTGTTTTTATTGGTTTGTACTTATTATATTCATGTAATTATATCTAGAATTATCAGGTCTAATTGAAGCTAATAGAACAGGTTATAAGCCTAGCTGATGAACTCTACTGCAAATTGCCCAAAAGTTAAAAACAAAGGGTTTTAATTTTTAAACATAGGTTATTATATATAATAATATCTTCATCTATTATTTTACTTAAATGGGTGTAGCATAGGTAATAAGGTACATTAATGTTTACAGAAGAAAATAAAGTTCGAGTTTATGTATACCCACTCTTGAGAAGTGACAATTATAGATTTTTAAATATAATTAATTTTAAACCGTAAAACGGATAAGGTTACTTAATGAAGATAAAAAAAAAAAATCATTGTGAGAAAAAATAAGCCCAAAAAAGAAGAAATCGAAAACTGGCCTAAAAACAAATTCCAAATGGCCCAAATAGGCCCTATTGTGTTTCCCTTTGAAAACCAAAGAAGCCCATTTATTGTTTTAGGTAATGAGCAGACCAAGCCCTATTATTTTGATTTGGGCCTAAGCCGAACGCGGCCTAGTCAGGTTCTATCACAATCTGCTTTGTTTTGTTTTTGATGACAGCCGAACTGACACCCCTCCCTACCCTTCTTCCTCTCGTGTCTTGTCTGTTTCCGTACACCTGAGCTACAAAAGCTTCTCTCTCTCTCTCTCTCCGGTCTTTGAAACTATCGATTTCTCCAAAAAAAAAAAAAACAAACTTTCTGCAAATATGATCAACTGGTCCAATTTTTAGGGGAAAAAAACATTTTCAATTATACATATTTATTTGAAAAAAGATGGCTTCTTCTAGTCCCCGCACTGTTGAAGAGATCTTCAAAGACAACAGCGCTCGGCGCTCCGCTCTCGTTCGCGCTCTTACTTATGGTAATTTCCCTCTTTCTGCAAACCGTAATTTCAGTCATTGAATTTGTTATTATTATTTTACTTTTTGGGTTTTGTTCATTTGTTTATGTTTTCGTGTGGTTTGGATCAGATGTTGATGATTTCTACTCGCAATGCGACCCAGGTCAGTTCGTTTTTTTTTTTAAGTTCTTTTATTTGTTTGTTTGCTGGGGAAGTTGACGGGAAAATTGAGAATTGAGATGAACATTTAGTGTGCTCGCGATGCGTTTAATTTCGATTGAGCTAAGTAGTCTCTGGGTGATTGAATCGATCCGGTTTGATTTTGAAGCTGAGTTTCTGCTTTGCTTAGATTTTTTTTCCTTGAATGCAATTTCCTTAATTGTTTCAAGGTTTCTGCTTTCTTATGGTCCGTTGTGTTTTCATTTTCTTGACTTTGTTTTTAAGGTAAATTGGAAATGAGTTGCTTTTCTTTGTAGGAAGTTGATAGAAATTGAATAGGAGAGTTTTATCTGAACATTGTATCTTTTTGTTATAGGCCTTTGGATTGTCGTTTCTACATCGGCTGTTCGATTTAGATGCGAATTTGTTTGCATGTTTCCTTTGAGACAGCTAGGATTTTTATTTGGGTTCTGAGAAGAGATGGAAAATATATTCATATGCAATACATTTTCTTTCCTTTAGATGCCAAATTGACTTGGGCATTAAGTCCAAGCTGTGCTTTTTATAGGGGCTGTAGAATTAATGTTTTGTTTGCGGCTTTTAGTTTTCTTTATTGAAGCATTTTAATATTTGTTGTTTCTCAGAGAAGGAGAATTTGTGTTTGTATGGACACCCAAATGAGACATGGGAGGTAGCTTTACCGGCGGAGGAAGTTCCATCAGAGCTCCCTGAGCCAGCCTTGGGTATTAATTTTGCAAGAGATGGGATGAATCGTAAAGACTGGCTTTCACTGGTTGCTGTGCATAGTGATTGTTGGTTGCTCTCTGTGGCATTCTATTTTGGTGCTCGCCTTAATCGCAACGAGAGGTACATTGTTCTTGCATATATCTTTTCTCAACTTGAACTTGAATTACAAATTTTTTTTTTTTTTTGCACTGACATTTTGCTTATGATCTGTGCTTTTTCTCTTGCACTAAAAAATTAGTTATGGTATATGAATGTCTAGGTCTTGACATAAAAGAAAAATGAGAATGGAGACTGGTGTGAGGCTGAAATTTGAAAATTTAAACCATCAGTATTCTGATATTGATGTTAATGTTGGAATACCCTTTTTTTTTTTTTTGCTAAGTAATGTTGAAATACTTGATATAGATTGGCCAATCTTAGAAGTAATGTTCCCTTATTGAGTGGAACTTATTCTATCATGCTTATTGTTTTCTTACTTTTTTGCTGATTCTTTTTGTCTTTAAGTGGAAAAATGAATTGTGAATGTGGGACTGCTACAATGATGAAGCATATGTTGCAAACTGCAATTTTATAAAATTTCAGATTCTTGTTTATTGTATATAAATCCATGAATTTATGGTCTCTATTTGCTTTCATCTGCCCTTATAGACTTCATATTTTAGCTTTGAAATTGGAAGGCTGTTGTCCATGTTGTTCCCTCGATATTTTAAGTTTGTAAAACCCTGGTACTGTTGTAATTGCATGAAGCCATGAATTTTGTTTCTAGGTGGTTTATATTCATTGAGATCTAGGTTGTTGATGATCCAGGGTGGCACCACAAAGTGACACATTTATACCTGATTAGAAATCCTTTTTTACTGTTGGAGGCCTTGACTTGCATACAATGGGAGGCATGCAATCTAGGTGGATTCTTTGTTCTAGTGACTAAGTGTGTAACCGATACACTTTCAAAATCCACTGCCAAAGCAATGCTAAGGACCTTACTCTTACCTTTTGCCAGTTCTCTTTACTTAATCAGGAGTCATTAACTCCTTTGTTTATGGATTGTAAGATGGGAATCTGGAGACTAATACCTTGTATCTTCAATCTGGTGTTTTTATCCTCAATCTGCAGAAGCCATTTCCTAATTAATCTGAGAATGCTTCCCTATTACAATAAATGCCACTACTATGGCGAGTAATTTGATCGAATTAAGACGCTTAGCACTTAAACGCTTGATGTTATTTACTTAATATTCACTTTGCCATTACCGAGTTTGTGGAAGGATAGCATTACTTATAAGCTTTTAATTGTTTAAGATACCATACAATGGTATGTTCTGGTGCTTTCCTTTCTTGGTTTTCCGCTTTCTTAGTTTTGGCTATTGGTTCATGATTGTAGGCATTTCTCTAGTTCTTGGCTACCAAATATAATGATCCTTTCAATGATGAAGGAAAAAAGCGAGTATTTTCTTACTTATAACCTAAATTCAAATAAGCCTTTTCTAGCATCCCTGCACCTTCTTCCTCCTCTCTCTTTAAATTAACAAACTAAGGGCTATCATGTTGCCCCCAAAATGCCTTCTGAATACACCATCGGCAACCCCACCCCATTCTTTTCCTTCTTTAAGTTTTCTTTAATATCTTAATCTTAGCTCTCCCCAGTTAATTAGTTCTGGCTCTGCCTCTTGTGTTAGATTTGATTTGATTTGATTTTTTCTTTCGGTAAATTTGTGTTTTCCAGCTTCATAGATATTGCATTAGGCCAGGCAAAATAGAATAGTGATAGAAGAGACTTGTAACAACTTTTCCGATCATAGATGTTTATTATATATTGCAGTAAATGATATATATATATATGCTAAAGTAAACGAAGGCCGGCTTCAACCAGCGTTTTGCATCTGTAATTCTACATAGTTGAGAAGCCTTGTTTTCACCATTTTGTCCTCAAGTAATTGATAATCCCCTGTTCTACTTGTGCTGGACAACCTTGACAGGCATTAATATTTTAACAAGCATGCATGTTTTTACCCAGACAGATTGCTTTCTTGCGTACGTGTGTTTCTGGTTGCAGAATACAAGTTGATATGCCTTTTCAGTTGTTATTTTATTTTCACGTTTCCTTTTAGAAAAAAGGGCTATGTAGGTAAGATCGTGAGGGCCCAGCACCAGCTACTGCACTCTTAATTCGTATGATGTCAACGGCAATATTTTTGTGATAGAACTATTGATCACGAGTTCATTCAACAGGAAACGCTTATTTAGCATGATAAATGATCTTCCCACTGTCTTTGAAGTTGTAACCGGAAGGAAGCCTGCGAAAGACAAGCCCTCTGTAGAGAGTGGAAGCAAATCACGGAACAGCACGAAGGTGAATTTACACAGCTCTCCGTCTATGAGAATGATGAAAGGAATTCAAACTGTTAATATCATCTTTGCCTTTTCACTTGCTTGGTTTTTGTGTTTATAATTTGCCTTTTTTTTTTTTTTTTTAACTTTCAGAGGTCAATTGATGGACAACCAAGAAGCAACCTTAAGTCAGCCGATGAAAGTTACGAGGATGATGAAGAAGAGCAGGGTGATACCTTCTGTGGGGCCTGTGGGGGAGGATACAATTCCGACGAGTTTTGGATCGGTTGTGATAACTGTGAACGGTGGTACCATGGAAAGTGTGTGAAGATAACGCCAGCCAAGGCGGAAATGATTAAGGTTTACAAATGTCCATCATGCCAAAAGAAAGCCAGGCAGTAGCAGCCAACGGAGGGACGAACCTGATCTATATTCACTGATGTTTGTGGTCGGAAAGCAGCTATAGTGAATGCATAAAATTCTGCTGCTACTGGAAATCTAAATTGCAACCCAATCACTTAGATCCTTTAGATACATGAATGACATGTAGTGGCATACAAAATGGATGATGCATAGGCTTTACGTAGATTGATACTTTTTATAACTTCTTGTCTTGTTCGGAATGAATGAACGCATTCTTCCGTTTTTTTTTTTCTTTCTTTTTCAAATTTCGGAATCCAGTGGGTACTTAGGATGATGCATAAAATGGTATCTAATACACATGTTGTTTGATCCCCAGGCTTCTCTTCCCTTTTGTTTGTAATTTTTTTTCTTTATAATGGTAGTACTATTCATTTTGTAGGTTGAAAACAAATTTTTTATGGTGAAACGTTAGTCTTTTTTTTTGGGATCAGAAGGATTTTAACTCTAGTTTTTTAGCAGAAAAATCATGCAACGATCAACCCAGTCGAATGATCGGGTTTTGTCTGAAGTCGTTTTTAACATGATTATGAAATGCTGTTGGCCAAGCAACAGTAGTTTGGCCATTGTTGACAAATTTTTAGATATATATATTTTTTTACTTGGTTTTCAGACAAAGTATAAATTTTTATGTTTCATTCTGGTCATCACGTTCTCTTTCACTAAACATATACTAATTTTGAATCTCACCTGCGTCAACAATGATGCAAGATCATTTATTGTTCATTAAAAACTCCATTATCGACACGCTGGACATAAAAACTGTATGGATCAATTCAAGCGTCAGCTGAGCATTTGTTTGTCACCTCACTATTATTATTTCCTCTCAAAAATCTATTTATTGAAGCCAGAGCGTTCACACATATTTCAATTTGTTTTTTACGTTACGTGGAATTGGAACAATTTGTTTCCTCTCTCTTCGAAGTGCTACGCATGATATATATTGTCCTTGTCACTGCTAACCCACGTTGTCCAACTTGTTGGGGGCGTTGGGTATGGCTCTTTACGATCAACTTGTCTTGCTTTATCTTTTCGCTCAGAGGTTCAACATGAAATCGGATAATCAAAGTTGAACTTTTACTCATAAAATCGACTTATTAGAATGGCAAGTCCTCACACTCGTAAAAAGCTTCCTCTTTTTTTTTGGGGGGGGGTGGGGTGGGGAGGGATGTGAAAGTGAAACATGGCGGTTTATCTCCCTCTTGATGCGCGCTACGCCTGACAATTTCAGCTCTCGCTCAAACGTAAATAGATAATCTTACTTATAAATCAAACATTAATATATTCCTTTACCATATTAAAGGAGGCTTAAGACTTAAGCTGGATCCATAGGAATGAATAGCCGACCATAAAGTTTTGTAAGATTTTTAGACACAGTACAACCTTACAAGTTGCCTGCCATTTTCATCTTTGCTTTAAATCAAGTATAAACTTTTTCTTTTATTTATTCATTTTTTTAAAAGTAAAAAATATATATTTATGCACGTGGGTATTTGACTAGGTGTAGTTGGTGCCGGCTGATGTAAACTTGTTTCAAAACAGAGGGCATCCGGATTTTGGACCACCCAATAATTTTCAGTATTTTGAAAATGAAAGCTCTCTTTATCTTCTGCTCCACTGCCCTATCTTTCCTTATGCCTTTTCTTATTTTCTTTTTTGTTCTTTAATTTCCTCTCATTTCTAATAAAACATCAACCGTAAAATGATAAACCCCACTCTTCATCTTCCACATCTCAAAATGATTTTTTTCTCTCTTCCCAATTATAAAAGTCACTGGAATTGAGATTTCCCTACAACAGACTTATGAACCAGAATTCAAACTTAACCTGATTTTTCATTATGAATTTGTAAATTCTTGTTCAAGGATCAATCTAGCTTGTTGAATTTGTTGGACCCGAATTTTATTTATATATATTGATTAAATATATTAAATTAAAATCGATTTGTTTTTATTTTCAAAAAATAATGGCGTAGATGTAATGAATAGGATGTCAAAACAGAAAAGTGGGTCTAAAACCTTAATCACATTTGAGCAAAACGCAAAACCTTTTTAAAGTCCCAGGTTTACTAAAGAAATGACCCAAGGTGGGATATATAATCATAGAATGCACTTTATATGATCCAAAATATGAGTTAGATTATTATATTCTAATTAATATATTTATCAGATAAATATTATTGGTTTTTGTTTTTTCTTAGGAGAGTGGATGGCACTCACAAAAGTAGTGTCTTTTTTATGAAGAGACAAATAAATGCTTGTAAGTAAAAGAAATTTCTGTTTTTTATTTTTTGTTAAGTTCAATTAGTGCTTATACAAAATATTTGCATATAAAAAATAATAAAAGACTTATTTATTTATTTATTTTGATATAAAGGAGTTAAACCCTTTTAAGGATCAGTTATTGATTCGATTCAATCTAAATAGGATTATATATGAGATAATATATTTTTAATACGAACCAATATAATTTAACTTAAATTACTAACTACTCAAATAAAATAATATTTAAATTTAATTAAAAAAATATATTTTTAATATTTTTAAATAGTGACTAACATTCAAATTATTTGTAAATATCATATGATTTATTTTTAATCTATATAGTATTACATTGTTTTCAATAAAAAAAAATCTAAATATGAATATTAGGCCTAAACTTTTTTTTAAAAATTTTTTAGGTATCAATTAAAAACGTGCAATTCTATTACAAAGATCTAACAATTTTTTTTTAATATTAATTTCCTCAATCAACGGTGGATAAGTAGTGGGAAAAAGTTTAGCCATCGGATATGATTCCAAATTTTCCAGTCAATTTCAAGGGCCCTAAAAGAAAAATGTTTCCCAACACTACAATTAAAAAATAATAATTTTTTTTTCTATTCTTTCTTTCTTTCAATTTTTCCTTTCTTTCTTTTTACTCCTTGATTTGTAAACTAAAGATAAATTACAAAATTTACAGTTAAATTACAACTTAAAAAAAAGAAAAAAGAAAAAAAGGTGGCCTTGTTTTGACCCTGTGATTTACAGTGAATTCAGATGTCTAAAAGTAAAAAATAAAAATTAATAGTGTCAATCACATCTAACAGACTTTAGCGAATCCACCTGGGATTTGCCTTTGGGACCCTTCAATCTGATAAAGAGTCGATATTCATTGAATGTCATTGGTGAATACAGTGCAGGTTTATCTTCTGAGACCAGCTCCTCCACCGGTTTAATGGGTATATCACTCCTTGGATTGTAAAAGAAAGCCAATGATACTCTTTCCATGCTTGAATTTACTTTCACTCTGTGCTCTACACTCTTATAATTTGCATTGCTTAAGACCTGAATCAATTATAAAATAAGAAAAATATTTAGGAATCAAAACTTGATCACTAAAATTAAAAATTTAATAATTATATTAATTGATCACACGATTATTGAAAATATTTAAGATGCTTACCAGCATAATTAAGTAAGGGCTCGTTCTTTTCGCTTTAAATTTAGGCGAATTAGGTCAAATAAGGAGGGTGAAAGTGAATATTCTTAAACTTCGATGTTTCATTAGAGAAAATAACAGCTACTACTAGATTAAGTTTGAATTGTTGTATCATTTCGTAATTGAAATCAATCTTCTTATCCCTACTCATTAAAGATATTTTCAAACTGTCCAAGTTCATGATTTATAGAAATAGAAGGAACATAATAAAATATAATTTATATTTGATGTATTATCAGTTTATAAATTTATACAATATTTTTAATAAATCATATAATATCACTTATTAATAAGCATAGTTATCTGTATTTAATTTTTTAGGATTTTTAAAATTATATGTTTGCGATTAATATGATTCATTGAAAATATAAATAAAAAATGAAAAAAAAGGGGTGTAGATATCAAACAAATGGCGAAAATATTTAATTGGAATTCTTCATGGTGGGTGCAATGCCATGTCATTGTCGAATTTAATTATTTTGGCTTTCCATTGTTGAATTATTGCAGATGAAATTATACAATTGCTTAAACAATTGGGTCTTTTAGAAAGTTACATTAGGAAAAAATTGGAAAACAAAACAAAAATTGAGGTATAACAATTTTCTAAAACACGTGGAACAAGCGAGATCAACAGTGACTCGAACAACCCCGAAGATTCAAAGTGTGTTATTCCATTCACCCTTTGTCTTCATAGACTTAAATTCATCATGTTTATCCATTTCGTCTGTTTTTAAGAAAAAAAACAAATAGAAAAATGGAAACCCTAGAAACTATTGTGTTTGACTCTTTTCTAATGTTTCGAGAAGCTTAACTGTAGTATATTGATTGGCTAGTTAAAAAAAGTATCCCAACGTTTGAGTTAGTGACTCAGTGATTAGTGTTGAAAGAAAACAAAAGTTATTCGAACTTTTCTTTCTAAAAATAAATAATAAAGCCATCCTGATATTTTGACTAAAGTTGAATGCGCGGTTCATTAGCCTACCAAAACATGACCCGTCCATGCACCCAAGTATATAAATAAAGTTTGTTCGGATAGTGTAGGAAGAGAAATTTTCACCTGAATTTGATCACCGATGTTGACAATGAACGCGTGTCGAGCAGGCTTCACGGTGATCCACTGGCCATCTTTCCGGACTTGAAGGCCGGGGACTTCATGGTCTGGTAAGAGAAGAGTCAAGCCACCGGGGTCCGAGTGGGATGACAAGCCGAGGGCAAGATCAGGTTGAGGACACTTTGGATAAAAGTTCACCCTTAAACATGCCCCAAAGTTTTCCCCACCAAATGCATTTTGAAGATGGTCCTCTTTTAATCCAAGGTTTATAGACAAAACCTTCATTATTCTCCCACATAACTTCACCAATTCCTTCCCATATTCATCAATTACTTCCCTACATTCATCAAAAAATAATCAACCATAATCATATACTCGAATTAAAGTTACTCCAAATTCGGTTAAACTAAAGAATATTATATTAATTAAGCTAGGTATATAGTCCAAAATTATATATGGTTGATGCAATAATAATAGTACTGTGATGGTAATTATGAGAAGCCGGCAAAGGCATATATGGGACATTTTAGACGGTTGACTAAGAATTGACAAAGTACATGCATGACAAATTAGCATAGTACAGCCGTTGAATATATATAAATAACCCAAATCAAAAGCTGTTATTGCATCCAAACTATAATGATACAATAAAAAAATTAGTAAAAATGCAACTGGTTGTTGTCGTCGGGTTGTTCATTGGGTGCTGAAATCTTAATTACAGTAATTAAGAGTTAATTCGTAATAATCTTAAATATCCCAAAAAAAACAATCAGAGAAACTATATTCTAATTCTTTTACCTGCAAGAATCTGGCGAACCAGGCCATTTGTTATAGTCTTTGAGAGTTAATGGAAGATAGTGAAGATAGTAGTAATCACTCCAATCAAGAATGGCACCTTTTTCAATTCCTAATCTGCTACCATAACCTTCATAAGTCTTGGGAGAGTTAGCATAAGCTTGCTTAATCTCCATAGGTAAATGGAAGAAACTTCGCCAAGTTTCGCGTACTCGGTCCATTAAACCAGGGCTAACTCCATGGTTCACGACCTGGAAAAATCCCCACTCTCGACAGGCCGAAGAAATTTGATCGAGTGTCGCTTGAGGAAGATTGTTTTCGTCGTCTGATAAGCCAGTAAAATCAATAATCGGAATATTAGCATCACTGTTTTCGGGGAGATTTAATGAAGGCCTATCGGAAGGTGGCTTGATATATCTATCTGGAATAATTGGTAGGCCGCTTTCGGACAAAGATTGGACTCGGATTATTGGTTCAGGCCAGTCCTGTAAATTGTTCATGACTGACAAAAAAACCAAAAGAAATAAAACACATGTAACTTCCCAACAGTACGATGAAACAAATAAGCAAACGCCGCTTACTCCATGGACTTTCTATACAGTCTAAATTGAGAGACAAAGAGATTGAAAAGGAAGAAAAAAGAGAGATGGGGTTAGAGAGAAAAGGAATCGAGGAGGACTGGCAGTTAAAAGGGGTTATGGAGGGGGGGATAAGTATGTAAGGTACTGGTGAGTTTTGAAAAATAGACTGAAAAGAGAACGTGAAAGAAATGAGATTTTTATTTTTTTAATGAAAGAAAAGGTGATTTGTGGTTGTGGGGGGAAGGCTGATCACTGATGACTATAAGTAGTGAAAGCGAATTCGGCCTTTCCCTGCTTCAAAACCATACAATTATTTTTCTGTTTTTTCTCAGATATTGAGTTTCGACACTACTTTAATTCATACCAGAGATTTCTTTTTTAATAATTTATCTCCTCCACCGATTATAAAAGAGTGTTACCTATGCTAACTCTTGAATACTTGAGCCTTATTTTGTTTTATCGGTTTAAGCTTTTAAAATAATTAATTATTCATTTCAACATTGAATGAGACTTTCCGAATTTGAATTTTTCACGTTTTTGTAAATCCATTAATTATACAATCGGTTTGAACGCAAAAGGGTAAATATTTCTTTCTTTTTTATTCATTTTTATCAATTTGAGCAGTTGAAAATAATTGATCGTACGGTTTAATACATTTAGTGGTGGACGGGACCATGTGGTTACAGTGTGCTCTTAAGCTTCATTGATCTGTTCCAAAATTGACTGGCAAATATAAATTAGAACACACACATTTCCATCTTCAGAAAAAAAACCGACCGATAAATATAAACTCTGTCATGACCCCATGAGAGTGACTGTATGTTCCCATTTCGGCGCCGCGATCGACTTGAATCTGTTCTAACCCACAATTTTTTTCTTTCTTTCTTTTCATATCATATCTCTTTTTTAATTCTACAAAAATGGGCTAAGACTTGTATCATTAATATTTGTTTAATTAATTAGTCACCATTAATACTATAATTAACCTTACAGATTAGCTTCTAAATATGCTTCAATTATTGATATTGCGGTTATTATTTGGCCTCACATATGAAAGAAAAGATTTTTCCCAAATATAATAATTAAACCATTTTTACCCATTTAAGTTTTTAACACATAAATTAAGTCTTACCTTAGATGGCATGCATGATGTTGACAGACTTTTTAAAAGTTACATATTGAAGAAGATTTAAACGTGTAATTTCTTTTAATAAGTTAATTAAAAAGATGCTCAGAGGTTATAAGTTTAAGAATTTAAAAAAATTAAATAAGTGTCACTCCATTTAGCACGGTATCTTAATTTTGAATCATATTCCTTGTTTAGTATTTTTTTATCCAAAGTCTTGCTATCCTTCCAAATGTACGTAGCTGCTCACTCCTTTTTTGGCTTACACATTTTTTATACTTAGATTTGCGTATAAGTTTATTAATCATTTATTTAATTTATATGTAAACAAGCGTATTTAAACTTAAATTATAAATTTGAAATTTTTTTCTATCAGCCTAAGGCTTTAGTACAATTAATGTAACACAAAAATGAAAATGTGAAAATCACCACCTAGCTATACATAGAGTTCTAGACATAAGAATTAATTAACTTTTCTTTTGTCTTAAGAGAGAGCTCATGTTTCACGAAACTCATTCTTGCTAGCTAGTTGGCTTAGAGGGGAGGGCGGACCCCAAGAAAGTGAATTGCAATTAAAAGATTAGATGACTTGGGGAAACTACCTATTTTTCCTTTTCTTTTTTTCTTTTTTTTTTTAAATTTAGGAAAGATAGTATCAAGTTGGATTCAGATCCTGGATGACTGCCATCTAATCAGGTTCAAAATTTTTGGTTCACTCCATTTAAGTTCTTTCATGTGTGAGACACATGCACGAATTAACAAATTTATCTAATCTGTCTGTTTGGAAGAAAAGAAAAGTAAAGAAAAAGAAAGTGCCCGGACATCTTAGTTGGGAAAAGAATTAATTTACTTGATAACATAGGCATAGTGATAAGAACTTATTTGCAAATTAATAATGGCCATTATTTTTTCTTGGATACGTGAATGTAGATTTAATTTGGCTGCTTAGCCACGGATTTGAGTATTGCAGATTAATCAATTTTCTGCCTTTGAAATGACGTAATTTATGTATTAAAAAAAAGAAATCAAGATAAGAATATGAAATATGGAGATCGATATTTGTAATTTTAGCAAAGTCAAACATTAAGATGTTCTTTGTACAAGCTTTGGCAAGACATCAAAATTAAAAAAAAGAAGGATTATGCCAATTATAGAATTTGCAATCCAAGAAATAAAGGAAGTCTTGAAAATAATGTTTAAAA
Organism: Adansonia digitata; assembly: GCA_029448705.1. NCBI lineage: Eukaryota > Viridiplantae > Streptophyta > Magnoliopsida > Malvales > Malvaceae > Adansonia > Adansonia digitata. The sequence continues at coordinate 264,804 of JAQSVH010000002.1, read as the reverse complement.
AATTAATTAGTGAGGATCTCAGGCACACAAAATTATGGACATGAGATTAACGTTAATTGTTTTCATTCACTTTGGTTGAAGGAGAGAAAGCTCCACTTCACTAATTAATTAATGCTTATTTCTAGTAAGCAAACACGTGAATAATGTCCATGATATTAACTTTAAAAGATAAACTATAATATGTACAGTTTGTTTTTATATATTAATTATAATTTTTTTAATGTTATAAATAGTGTTAAAAATTCATCACATATTTCATTTTTTCAATTAGTTTTTTTAATTCTTTAATATATATATCTAAGAAATATACGTCATTTACTCACTCTATTAATCTCGTTTGTAAAATCTAAAAATTAACTTCATTAAATTGGATGAGATAATTTCTCATATGAACCTTTAGTTATACAAAAGATTATATCTTCACTTAGTTAGAAGTAATCCAAAATAAGGTGGTTAAATATTATTCAATACTATATTTCTTTAACTTAGTTAAATATATTTGTATATTGTTAATAAATCAAATAATATCATTTCATCAAATATAAATCCAAATATATATATATATATTTATATATAGAGATGTTATATCCATGAGCCTATATTAGGTAAGGATGCTTGATAGTCCCTATCCTCACTCAGAAGAAACCAAGCCAAAAAGTGGCACCAATTTTTTTCATTAAAAATAGGAAAATTTTAAGTAGGGTTTGCAATTGTTTTTTTTATTTATATGGTGTTTTTAGTCATGCTAGCATCCTAAAAATTGTTTGTTTGTGAATTTAAAATAACAATTAATCATACTATTAATTAGCATATTCTCAGCCTTCAATTGAGTAGTACTGAAAAAATATCCTCGTTTGACTGTGAAGCATAATAAAACGTAATGTAGAAATCAAAATAAATAATCGAAAACCATAAAACTTAGTAACAAAGCAAATTCCAAAAACCACCATTAATCGTTAAAGTGTCGTTTAGTATTTTTTTCACATCAAGATTTTAATTGAGTGTGATTTTTAAGAATGTGATTACATAAAATGTGCTTCCTTGAAAAGTAATATCAAAGCGTTTTGTATATATAGAAAAATATTAATTAAAATTTTAAAAAAGTTATATTGATATGTTTAGTTTATTAAATACTTTACTAAGAATATGATGGTAATTTTAGGAATTACCCTAAATTTTATTAGTTTTAACATATTTCAAAGATATTTGTTATTGGCAAACATTAATTTATCATTAATAAACACTTCATTTAATCGGTTTGTTTCTTAAATAATAATTAATTTATTTTAAATAAAAATAATATTATACATTTACCCCAAAATTATTATACTTTTAAATAAAATATAAGTTTTAAATATTTAGTTGGTACTGAAACTAAAATATAATTTAATTAAAATTAAATTTGATAGTAATTAAAATATCTTCAAAATTAATAAAATTTTAATAATTTTGCAGTTAGTAAAAAATTGAGTAGCAAAAAATTTTAGCTACCAATTTTTGAATCTAAAAAGGGTAATTTTGTCTCAAAGTTTTTTTGAACTTTCCCACTTACTTTTCTATTTTTCTTTAATGAGAATCACATTTCCATGATAGTGAAAAACTAATTTCTAAAATAATATTTTAAGAAAAGTAAATACTTTATTATGTACCAAATATGAAAATTAATTCGTGAGAATCTGATTTTTAAAAAAGTGATAATTTTTTATTATACTAAAATCCCTCTAATACTAACTAACATTGAAAAAAAATTAAAAGGAATAAAAAAACAGCACAACAAAAAAGGAAAAACATCAAAAGAAAATAGAAAACAAAAACAGAATTAAAACAAAAAAAAAATTATATTATTTGATGGAGTCCACAACCAAAAGGATTTGATCAAGATTCATTAAAATTTTACTATCTTAGATAATTTCTTCATCAAGAATCGTTAACTCCAAAGCAATCTTTTAATCATCATAAAGTACCCGCTATATCCCCATACAAAACAAATAATGAACAATACAAATGCCACAAGATTAGAATTCTGAAGAACCGAATTCTGCAACCAGATTCAATTGCGGACAGTTTTTAATATTAGTTATAGATTATAGATTATCAAGCGTGTGAATACTAATAAGTGGTTTATGAGAGAGTCAATTTAGAGTTTATAAGAAGTTCTTGCAACAGTCGTACAATCCATTAATAAATTGTTAGAGTATTAATTTTAATGATTGTTTGCAGGGATTCAATCCAGGGCAAGCACTTGAAAGAATAAGAAAACACATTAAGACGGTTAAATTCCACAACTTTAAATGTTTAATATGATTTATTTTATGTATTATATATAAAATTATTTGCTTTATGGATTATGTTTCTTTATATAATTTTATATGAATTCATCAAAATTTATAATTTTTAAAGCTTATCTTTTTGTTAGTATATTGCTTGCACACATATATATTAATATAATGAGACAAATTTATGAAAAAATTAAATTTAGTAAAATATTAATTGTCACCCCTAAAATTAATGTCAAGATCTGCCACCGGTTGCTTCGATGTTGGCTTTCCAACACTCAGGTTAGGAAATGTAGGAGGCAAGCAAAAGTTAAAGGAAGCGGAGTCAAAAAAAAAAAAAATCAAAATCCCCTTACCTAAGAAGTGAGGTACCTTATATAATAAGAACGGGGCATGGTGCTATTGGGATTTGCTGGCTTAATGTGATAGGTTTTTGCTATGTATGGATGATACGTGTTCATCGTCAGTTATCCGAGATAGGACAACCAGCGATGATCATACTTAATCTCGTTAGTGTATTTGAAATCTAATTTGATACGTTTTCTGTCATGTATAGATGACATCAATTGTCGAAAGTGAGGCAACCAATAGTGATCTTAGTCCATA
>JAQSVH010000002.1:240113-261822 GCA_029448705.1 Adansonia digitata | reverse complement strand
ATTTGATACGTTTTCTGTCATGTATAGATGACATCAATTGTCGAAAGTGAGGCAACCAATAGTGATCTTAGTCCATACAGGCTAAGAATGCTCGACTTGTAAGTGCACATATGAGGTGATGTTGAGCCATTGAAATAAGAGACTAAAATATCCCTGCATACAAAATATCTAGCTCACCGAGCAGGTTTTATTCTTTGATAGCTTAAAATGCCAATAAAATATCCATACTCCTAAAAGTTTCGATTTTTCATGACTTTAGATTTATACAGGATTGATTCTTTAAGGGATTTGAGGAAAGAGCGTAGTCATGATTTTCTTCTCAAAAAAAGGAAAAGGGAATAGAAAAATGGATATAATGTTATATATATTGTCATCACTTTTTGTCGTAACTCTTGTGATTGAGTCAAGATTTATGGAGATTAATATCATATGTTCTAATCTTTAATAGAAGTGGTGCCATCCTTCAATTTCATTTAAATGAACGTAATCTTTTGTAATAAGTATACTTGTTAATTAAAAGATTTATATTTGATGTACAAAAAGTGTATACATTTATATATTATTAATAAATTATATGATGTCATTTAATTAAAAATAAAATTATTTATATTTAATTTTATTTTTTAAATAAAGCGCCATAATATGTTTACTTACAATTTATAAATATCTAAATTATTAATACATCAAATATAAACCTTTAATTAAATTGATATTTGTGAAGTTAGGATCCAATCTTAATTACTTTTACTTTATATGAGAAATCAAAACGAAGGGAAAGAATAAGGATTATCTCTCATTTTGTAATTAATTAACATATAAAACAACTTCTATAATATATCACTTTAAAAGGAAAATATAATATATTATAGAAGCCTAGTTCCTTACTCTTCTTTTAGGATTTCCGGGCTTGGAAATTTTCCATTAATAATAATAATAAAATTGAAATAATTTCAGTTTGCTGTTGCTATACATTCTTTTAATAATATATTATATCTAAATATAATAATAAAACAAACTAGTCTGGTGTTTATTAATTTGTCTGTCCACCACTAATTTAAGAAGAAAAAACTTCTCACATGCATTGTCATGGCTTTTCCTAGAGATTGATTCAATGAACCTGTATGTTTTATTTAAGGCTTTCCAATTACTACTCATCAAATCACACCTTGGCCGATGCATATGAGAGAGTTGAAATTAACATCTCCCCTTTCATGACTAGACTTAACGAATCATGTATTTATATTATATTTATATATTTTATTTTATTAAAATCATATTTAAAATATTTTATATTTATATAAATTTTTTATATATTAATAATTTATATTATATAAATTTTAAATATATATTCAAATCGTATAATATGATATTTTACTTATTTTATTTATATCATATTTATATAATTCTATCTATTATTAATAGATTATCACCAACCTCCATATCTAGTAAACTAAAAATTACCTCATCATTAGATTAAAGAATTATTTTTCTTTATCCAAATCCTTTTCTTAAATGGAATACAGTAGTTGACATGGCCACTCAAGAACTTGATGACATGCTCTCATTTATAATAAATGGAGAAATTTGATGCGACAAAAATTAAAAATTGAGAGATTATAGAAAACAAGAATGACAACCCTTGATTTTTTTTTTAAATAATAATACAATTATATTGAATTTTATTTAGATTTTTTTTCTTTTTAATTTTATATCAATTTAATGCATTCATGATTTTATTGTTATAGAATGATTAAAGTAAAAAATAGTTGATTTTAAAAGTGTGCTTTTTCTTTCTCCTCACTTATCCTTTAAATTAGTTTGTGAATAGAAAATTCAATCGAATCTACAAGTTTCATACATATTAAATCGAATTTAAATAAAAGTTTGACTAACTCAGACCAATCCAACCAATGATACTTTCCCTCACCCTTCTCAAATTCCTATTACTTTTGATGAATAATAATACTACTAAAGGATCTAAATCTTTTCTTTGATATAATATTAAATTTAATTAGATAAAAATTATATTAAACACCAAAATGTGTCTGAAAATTAAATCAAACTCGTCATGGATCATGCTTTGATTAGTGCTTCAAACCTCATCAATGATCTAAGATCTACATCATCATTTCTTTTTTTTCTTTCCAATTTTTCTTCCATCATAAAAACTACTCAAAATTTGAGTCTCATCTCTAATTTTCTAAATAAAACTTAGGCTGTTAATCGTCTTTAATTTCATATATATCATGGGTTTCCTTTTGTGTGTTGGGATCAACTGTTTCTTTATTAAAAAAATTAATTAAGATATTAATTTAAAATATTTTGTACAACCATTAATTGAGATTTTACCAATTAAATAGTTCACACTTTTACTTTACAACCTTAATTTTGTATTACATTACATTAATTTCGCATGTAATGATATTATTAGCATTAGGTTCACTAGAAATATGTTTATTTAATTTTGTTCAATTTTTTAGTAACAAGTTAAATATTGTGATTATTCAAATTGAGTTATATATATTTTTAAAATTTTTCATAATATAAAAATAAATATTTATTTTTAAATTAGTAAACAAACTCTATAAAAATAATATTTTTTTTATCATTTTAAAAATGATGATCTGAATCAATGAAATTTAATTCAAGTTTGTATTTGATTTGATTTGATTTTTTAAATCATAATTTTTATTTTGAATCGAATAAAATCCAACTGCTATCTCCTATAACCTAATGCTTAATGACTTATGTCATTAAACAGATGTGTTAACAATTGAAATAATCGCTTATTTTCTTTAGTTTTTGGGGTTTAAAAAATAGATAAAAGCTAGCTTTAAATTCAAACCTTAATAACAAAAATTATCATCTAGCATTTGAGGTTTTTGTAATTAGTTAAGGCATGGTACAATAAAAGTCGCAGTCTAAGAATAAAAAAAATTTACAAATATTAAGATTTAAATTGAAAATTTATTAAATATTACTTTCTAATAATTATTATATGAATTAACTGAGTTAAACTTTGAATTAATCTAAAAATATATTCGATAATTAAAACGGAGTGCGAAGGAGAAAAAAATGGAACATTCCTTATAATTTTTGACTAGTTGTGTGATTTTTTTCAAACCCTTGTGCTTTGCGGGGACCTTTCTAATTGATGGACAAAATATCACAGACACATCCATGGAAAGCCATGATGATGATGCAATGACTAAATTTATTAAATTGATCTTTGAGTTTGAATTCGATACCTTAATAATTTTATGATTTTTAATTCCTATCTTATCATATGTATAGAAGATTAAAAAAAATAGAAAAATTAATGCACAATATAACTTTTCCTAACCAGATCTTAAAAATTTCTGGTTTTATTATTAGATCATGTCTAAATGAAATGTATGTGCAACGAAATTCATAATAATACAAAAATTTTGTCTCTTGCACGTTTTTAATGTGCATAATGATCACATCACCGCATAATAGTCAAGATTTATGTTTGACCTACATGTTTATAAGGCGGGCAATTTCGGATGATCTTCGAACAATTTTGTTCAAAACACAACCTAAACCGGGCAAAACTTAATAAATGCAATAATATTTAAAAAATTAAAAAATTATTTTATTTTATATTTTAATATTTTTAACTGAATTTTAGAATTAAAATTATATGAACTCAAACTGTATTATGTTGTGTGTAAGTTTGAAAATTTATATACAAATTCAATATAAAGATAAGTTCAGTCTGAATATACGAGATATATGTATGTTTGTTGAATTTATTAGCAAATATTAAAGTAGAAGAATATGAAATAATTAAGTGAGACTAACTATTATTATTACTTTGTTCGTATGATTCAATTGGCATACGTACAATAACTGTACAAATTGTTATATCATGTTCACTTGTGACAATGACAAATGTGTAATTTTATTAATTTTTTTTTCTTGATGATATGTTGCACTCAAACGATCAGGAGGGAGACACAAGTTGATGAGCTTGGCCTAACAAATTCGTGTTACAAAACAACTTGGTCTTGATTTTGATTTTAGTTAACGCTGTCGACAACGTTTTGACAATTATTATTGAGAACGAAATGTGAAAACATTTTCGTTCTTAATTTGGTACGACAAAATTAAATGAGTTTTTAATCAAGTAGAGGGGAAAAAATGAAATCCAGTTGGATACGTCTACGTCTAAGCACGTGGTGAAATTTGTTGCAATTATTGGAATTTTGAAAGGCTACAAACATGCAATGAAAGCTAATCTTAGTCAAATTTTGATAAGCTTTGACGTGAACATTTTTTGTTTCTAAAATATTGAAAAGATCTTTGAATTTTATAACTTTATTTAAATAAATATTTATATTTTTATTGTATTCAAATAATCATTTATCTTTTAATATTTATTTAAATAAACTTTTATTTCAAATGAAAGGTTAATTTAGGTTAAAAATTGTGTTTAACTATAAATGAAAGGTTAAGAATTTATTTTGGTATAAATTATAAGTCCAGAGTTTATTTGAATGTAATAAAATATAGGGACTTATTTAAATAAAGGGGTAATGTATACGAATTTTTTTATTATTTTAGTTTTTTTTTTTTTAATAAAGGAGATCAAAGATTAGAAAAAACTTCAATCCATCCAACACTTTTATTACTTTCAAAATAATGGCACAGTTGGAAAAAAAAAATTTCCAATAACAATACTTTACAGTATATGTCTTAATGTTAATGATGATACTTCAACAAATCCCTTTCGTTTTGTAAGTTTAATATGAAAAGAGACTATCACATTAATTGCAAAAATTTCACTCAATATAAGATTTTGATAATCTTATTTTAAGTAAGTTTCTATATTTAATGTAATTGATTATTTTCATCGTAGTATTTAGATCAGGTAATTTGCATACAAGTGTTATGTTTTTTTCCTTGTATAAGTCATGTAAATATAAACATGACAAAATTTTATTAAGTGTGGCAAAATTTTATACACGAATGCAATAAGTGTATTAAATATATTATATTAATCAAATTTAAATATTTTTTTCATATTTATTAATGTATCATATCTATATCGTATTTTTTATATCGTATTTAAAATTATTAGATATAATATTATTGTAAAAATAAAAGTGGGATGGTGGCCCATGTGATGTGACCCAAATAACAAATAATATGGACATAGGCTACACCAAATCAGGCTCAGACTCCGTATAGGTAAATAAGGTTTGTTCAGGAATCAGACTCAGCCCAAACATAGGAGATTAGTGGACCAACTTTTAGCAAATTTCTTAAAGGACGGGGGGAATTAGTGGACCACTTTTTAGCTGAGTTTCTTAGTTTAGGCCGGCCCTAACGTAGACTGGATATGGGAATAGGAGAAGTAATTCGATTGTTTTTCTTAATAAAAGAGGTTGTAATATAGAGAAAGAACAATGAGGTCCAAACCTTAGACTTATAATTATATGATAAATCAATTAAGTTAAAGTTTGGTATCAATGAGATTGTAGCTTAGAGATAAAGAGAATGATTGTAGATGTTAGGATTCAAATTTCAAACTTGTTGAATGCTAACACTATTACATAAACCAAGTAAATTGAATTAAGTTTTAAATTCATTAAAAATTTATTTATTTTAATATAAAAATCATGCATTGAATTAGATTCAACCCAAATTCATTTAGTATTGATTAATTTGATTTCACGAAACTTTTTTCATGTCTTTACATTTTCTTGACTAAAACTAATAAAAGTTCTTCTGAATATTTTCTTTTCTCATTGCTAGAAATGCTTAAAATGGTGTTTTATTTTTCTATCTTATTGTTTGATAAAAAGGGATTTGAATTGGGAATTTCCTTTTTCCAAAGAAAAATTGGACCGCTTCACAGGTAATGTTATTGCTATCACATTGAAAAGAACCATAACTAAATTAATAGACAAAAGACTCAATGATGAGCCTTTTATTCTAAAAATGCAAATTATAATCGCAGGTAAATGCTATTCCTATCACATTGAAAAGAATCATAACCAAATTAATAAACAAAAGACTCAATGATGAGCCTTTCATTCTAATCATGCGAATTATAATTATTAAAATTTAAAATTTAATTTAATTAATTTATATAATTAATTTTTAAAAAATAGTTAAAATTTAAATTCTAACTGATTTAGTATTGTTTGTTTGTATGAAGTTAAATTTGAAGGAGAGCAAATATTCTGATCTTCCAATGATGGCATTGCCAGCTGTTTTGAGTAGTCATTCTATCAAGGATCTATATATACAATAATTGATTTGAGCATAATATAATTATTTATATAAAAATTAACGTGATATATAAAAGATAACATAAAAAATAATATAAATATAAAAATATAAAAAAATTAAAATAATACAAATTATTAATATATAAAAAATATTTATATATATAAAATATTTTAAATATAATAATATTACATAAATATAAAATCAATAAATTAATTTTTATATTCTAAATACAAGGATGATGTTGGGCAGAGCAGGAGAGCAGACAACCTAAAATCAATGTTGACGGCTATAAAATATAATTATAATGAAGTCATCATTCTTTTTTGTTTAGGTACAGCTTGACCGATTTCTTACCTGTATTTTCAGTGGCACAACTTGGAATTCAAATAATAATAATTGTTTTTAAAATTATATTAGGAAACCAAACTCCCCTAATTCATGCTTCATTCCGATAATCAATAGTCTCTTGTCGTTTTTCTTTTTTTTTAAGAAAAGTAAATAAATAAAAGGTTGGAGAGATCAACAATAGTCTTTGGCTTTTCCCTTCTTATTGTGACGTGTTAAAGATACTTTTTGTTTACCCCTTTTTTTATAAGACTATAGACCTTAAATTGGAGCAAACCCACGTATAATTAAAAAAATTATCAAATTAAACCAACCAATAAATTAATAAATTAATTGTATATAAAATTAAAAAAAACTCACATATAATTAAATCTCAAATTTTTAAGATTTCTTTCTCTACGTAAAACATAAAATGATATTTTAACATATTTATAAAGTTTTAAAATTTTGTTTATTTTATAAAAAATAAACCCTTAAATAAAAAAGTTCACTTATAATAAGTTCTTTTAATAGAATTGACAGCCCAAAACTACCCGTTGCCATTTTGGAATGACTTTGTTTTTTTTTTATTTTTTTTAAAGAAATGGTTACTTTCCTTTTGAGTGTTAAAATCTAAGATTTGAATTTATATTCCATCTTTTGAAAAAAAATTTATATCTGAAAATAGTTATAAAGTCTTCAATTTTTTGAAACATCAGCAACGGAAAACTATTAGTAATTTAAGGTCAAAGTAAGAAACAATCTCCCACGCCCTAAAATAAAGTACTTGATCTCATCAAATGATTTAAGAACTTTGCAAGCTCAACATGATCCAAGAAACCTGAAAAACTGTATAGTCACATGAAACAAAATTCTGTGCAAGTCAAACCCCATTGGCTTAAGAGTCAGCATGTTAGGTGTGCCTAAAGAAAAAATTAAACCAACTTAGAATAATACGGATATAATAATCCATAAATGTCGAAGTTTCAGTCATAGGCATCGTAATAGCCTCTAACTTGAAATCTTGTTAAAAAAAAGAGTTTGAACCTTCTCAATTCAGAATTAATAAAAAAAATTAAAGATTCAAATTTTAAATAAAAGTTTAATGTAAAAATGTTTAAACCTAAAATAATTTAAATTTAATTTTAAAAATGATCTAAATTTAGAAAGATTAGAATTTTAAAAACAATTTGAAGTTCATAATTTAAACGTGGTATGATTCAAATTAAAAAAGAATTTGTTGGTTCAGGATAGAGATTAAACGGAGTAGGACGAATCAGTAGCACTAATATTTAAATTAACAGAGAGAGGGAGAGAAAAGATAGCTGTGCATGCTATTAAATTGAAGGTTTTGAAAAATATTCTATATTTTATATAGTTTACTTATGCGATTTAAAATTACATATTTTAAGATTAATTATTTTTAGATAAATTTTTAAGCTAAATAGATGATTTGAGATTACATATACGAGCGACAGCATATAAAAATAACGGAGTTAAATTTAAAATCACCCGAAATCAAAATTTAATAATCTCTGGAAGAGCAACAAAAACATCGGTGATAGCCCATGGTGTGACTCTGGCCAGCGGTGGCCTCCAGTGCAGTCAGCCAGGCCAGGAATGCATCAGCAAACAGAGTCGTGCGGGACGGCTGGCTCAAAATCGAGCCCAACCCGCACGGAAATGCATCAGCGAACGCCGATGGGGTCTTTAAATATTATTAAAAATTATTAATTGATAGGAAAAGGAACCAAACAAGGAAAAGGAAAGTCGAAGGGAGTGGTAGGGTGACTTAAGGGGGGCAGGCGTACCTTGTCCGTGTCTATCTCTGCGTGTCACTGTCACCCACCTTAATGGAAGGGAAACGCGTAAAAGGCAAAGGGCAGCTCAGCTCACTGACTTGGTTACAGCTTGGAATTTAATGGATCTCCCCTCCTCCAGCCCCCAGTTGCCCTTCACCTATTGCACGTAATTTTTTCGATTACACAAGAATTATATTTAAAATATTTTTATATTTATATAATTTTAATAATTTATATTATATATTTTAAAATATATTAATATTTTATTATATTATATTTAGTTTTATATATTTTATTTATATTATTTTAATATAATAATATTTAATATTACAAAAGCTACTTATACCTCTCTCCTACTGTTTCTTACTCTATTTTTAAAATTTTTAAATATTAAAATTTAAATTTTAAACTTAAATAATTATAATTCAATTAAAATTAATTTAATTAAATTTCAAAATTTTTATCTATATCTTCATATTTCGTAATTTCATAGTATTATTATTGAGCGCGCGAGCTAAAAGCCAACCTCTGATGCACACGTGATGGCCAGCCAGTTTGGCGTTCAAAACTTGATATGATGTTGTTCCTTTGCATTTGCATTTGCATTTCATTACAAATTTCATTTCCATTTCCATTTCCATTTTCATTTCATCTTTGATTTTAAATTTTTAAAGCAAGCAAAACCCGAACGAGTCAGGGACCCCTCCGAGAAGAAGAAATTAAAGCCTTCCCTTTGAAGTTTTGACTTTGACCGTTTCAGAAAGAGAGGGGAAGAAAAGTCACACTTTCCTCCCCTCTTCCTTGTATAGCAGCAATACCCATCCATAAAAGGCCCTCAACTTGCTCTTTCTTCGTCTCAAAAATTCTTCAAATCCAAAGCTCTCTTCTCCTCCTCCCCAATTTTGAAGTAATACCATTTTTTTCTCTCTTTATTTTCTCCAACAGAGACTGCTTATATAGGTAAAAATAACTGAACTTTGGCTTCGAGTCACTTGTTTTGATGAATCGATGGATTTTTGTTTTTTGGTCAAAAGTGGTGAACTTTTGAGTCTTTGTTTTTTTTTTTTCCCTTAGAAACTTTAAGAGGAAGAAGTCTTAAGAAAGACCAAGTCTTTGATGATTTAGAACATAGCTTCCATGTTCAGAGTATTTAAATTCTTAGCCCTTCTGTTTTCTGTATATTATGTTTGAATGTTTCGCACTATTTGGAATTGAGGTAGATGTAACATAAAATTCTATTTCGCTTTTTAGTTTATTTTTGTCTCCAAAAATAATAGTTTTTATTAGACTTTCCAGTTTTGGAGTTGGGTTGTTTTCCTTTCAGGTCCTAAGAAATGAAAATTTTGTTTCTTGTAAATTGTGTTAAAAGTCAAAAATATTTGTTTGTACTTTGGTCTAGCTAAAATATAGAATGATTTCTTCTTATTTTATTTTTGGTATGGAATGAAGAAACTGATTTCTTGTCGCTTTAATAATTATGCAGGCCTTTTAGGGGATGTGCAGTGGTTCAAAGAGTGAACTTGTTCCCTCAAATTTCATCATGGAAGGTGAATTACATGAGCCTAAAGCTGGTGCTATATGCAAATGCTCAGTTTTGCTCGAATTGGCTGCCTCCAATGATCTGGTAGCCTTCAAAAGTGAAGTAGAAGAGAAAAGCTTGGATCTTGGTGAGGCAAGCTTGTGGTATGGTAGAAGAATAGGGTCAAGAAAGATGGGATTTGAAGAGAGGACGCCCCTTGCAATCGCTGCCATGTTTGGTAGCGTTGACGTTTTGAAATACATCATCGGAAGTGGAAAGATCGATGTGAATAAAGCTTGTGGTACCGATGGAGTTACTGCCCTCCATTGCGCTGTTGCTGGTGGTTCGAATTCTTTGGTAGAGATTGTCAAGCTCTTACTCGATTCATCTGCAGATGCTAATTGTGTTGATGCTAATGGGAACAAACCTATTGATCTGATCGTGCCGGCTTTAAAATCTTTGAGTAATTCCCGAAGAAAGGTGATTGAGTTGTTGCTGAAAGGTGATGATGTTGTTGGTGTTAGTGATTGTGTTCTTAGCCAGGAAGAAGAGTCTGAAAAGACAGTTCTGCCTCAGTTGCTGAAAGAAGGGTCTGAGAAGAAAGAATATCCTATTGATGTATCACTGCCTGATATCAACAACGGGATATACGGGACTGATGACTTCAGGATGTATACCTTTAAGGTGAAGCCTTGCTCAAGGGCATACTCCCATGATTGGACGGAGTGCCCTTTCGTTCATCCTGGTGAGAATGCAAGGAGGAGGGACCCAAGGAAGTACCCTTACAGCTGTGTGCCCTGCCCGGAGTTCCGAAAGGGGGCATGCCCTAAGGGTGATGCTTGTGAATATGCGCATGGTGTGTTTGAATCCTGGCTTCATCCTGCCCAATACCGGACAAGGCTTTGCAAAGATGAGATCGGCTGCACGCGCAAAGTCTGTTTCTTTGCTCACAAACCTGATGAATTGCGCCCTGTCTATGCCTCCACCGGTTCAGCCATGCCTTCACCAAGGTCTGCTGCAGTCAATGCAGTGGACGTGGCAACTTTGAGCCCTCTAGCACTTGGTTCATCATCCTTGCCACTGCCTACCGCTTCAACACCGCCCATGTCTCCTTTGGCTGCTTCTTCCTCTCCAAAGACTGGAGGCTTCTGGCAGAACAAAATTAACCTCACCCCACCTGCCTTGCAGCTACCAGGTAGCCGCCTGAAGACTGCTTTTAGCGCCAGAGACCTTGATTTGGAAATGGAATTACTTGGGCTTGAAAGCCAATTGCAGCGGCAGCAGTTGATGGATGAGATATCTAGTCTCTCCTCCCCATCTTGCTGGAGTAAGGAATACAGTAGGCTTGGGGATTTGAAGCCTACAAATCTTGATGATGTGTTTGGATCCCTCGATCCTGCCCTGCTCTCTCCACTGAAGGGACTCTCAGTAAAATCTGCGACACCAACCCAGTTGCAATCTCCAACTGTGCTTCAAATTCGCCAAAACCAACTTCGTGCAAGCTACCCTACAAACCTTTCATCATCTCCGGTGCGGAAGCCCTCGGCCTTTGGTTTTGACTCATCTGCTGCCGTGGCAGCAGCAGTAATGAATTCTAGGTCTTCTGCATTTGCAAAACGGAGCCAGAGTTTTATAGACCGTGGAGCGGTGACCAGTCGTGCTGGACTTACTGCACCTGCTAATTCTGCAACCATGATGTCTTCAAATATATTCGACTGGAGCTCCCCTGATGGGAAATTGGATTGGGGCGTTCAAGGGGATGAGCTGAACAAGCTTAGGAAGTCTGCTTCCTTTGGGTTTCGGAACAACAGTCCTGCAGCAACGGCAACAAAAGACATGATGCCCTCCGATGTAGATGAGCCAGATGTGTCATGGGTTCATTCCCTTGTGAAAGATGTTACTCCCATTGGAGGCGGGTCACTGCAAAAGCAATACAATATCGATAAAGGTGCTCGAGAAACACTTCCACCATGGGTGGAGCAAATGTATATAGAACAGGAGCAGATGGTGGCATAAGGAAAGATCCCTTTGCTCTTTCTAACATATTTCATATTCATGGATTCATAGCAGTATTCGATAGCCATAGTTGTGGTTGAAGTTGAAAGGAAATATATCTACCAATGGGTCGAGAAGTAAAACTTAATTTGGGCAGGAAGGTTTAAGTCACTGCTCATGTTAGAACTAGGAGAAAAGATGGAGCGAGCAACAAATAAATTTATTGATTACTTCATATTGTTAATTCTTTTTCTTCCCCCTTTGGGGATTATTTCTCTATGTTTTTAGCAAGAAAAGTCATGGGGATCAATGGCAGAGAAAGTGTTTAAGTTTCCTACTTTCTCTGATCAAATTCTGTAATCATGTTCTTCATCAATGACTCGTTGTAATTTTCCCCGAGTTAAATCTATCTTGATATTTTACATACTTGTGGTGTACTTGAGACTTTTTTGTTAAATTTTTTCTCATGCTAAATCTCTGGCCTGTCTTTAAAAAATGAACATAACAGTTGTTTCAGCTGTTCATACTGCTTTTTAATACAAAACCTAAGCTAAAACTTTGCTTTGCTTCATCAAATCATTCATAACCAGCCTACATCGAACAAGGGGGTTCAGTATGGGTTCAGTATTTGATCTAATCAAAGCTTTTTAAGGCCCTTTTATCACAATAACATATTTCAGAGAACTGAAGTAATTTCCCTATGCCTAACATAGCCTCCTTTCTAGAGATAGTTGTGAAGCTATCATTCAATTCTATTATTCTACTTACCAGTTTGTGAGTTTATGTCTGCAAGTATCTGCGTATTTTAGAGTCCTGTTAACATTCTTGGTAATTGATACTAACATTTTTGAACAAAAATGATCAAACGTAATTTAAGGTTTCGTGTTATTCATTTTCTCATTTCCATAGGTATTTATTTTATTGTGATTTTTTTTATAATAGGTCAAAAATATTTTCCAAAACGATCTTAAAAACGTCGTCTCAAGTATTATTCGGTGCTTGAATAGACGAGATAAAGCTAAAATAGGGGACAGTAGGATGTTTAATATGTGAGGTATTTCATGGGTGTTAATTAACATTGATTGAGGTTACATAAAAAAATGTGACTATTGCATAATTTTTTAAAAAAAATTTTGTAAAATTAATATATTATATGAAAATTAAATAAATTTTTAATTAATATTTATAAATATTTATTAAATAAGACATTAATATATTTCATTGATGATATCATGAAAACTAGGACATATGCATAATGCTGGTTGTTAAGTTGAAGCTGACCATGCCACTGTTGGTTGTCGAATAACCTAAATGCCCACCCAACCCAACCCACCAAGTTGCCATTATTTTATTTTCTATGGAAACTCAAAGCTTCCATCTGCCGAAAAGATAAGATTTAATGGAATGAAGCCACCGTGAAGATGAGAGTGGGGTGGGGGTCCCATCTTTATTCTATTATCTTTTATATGTATATATATTGATTTGATCTTTCCAAGAAGAGGAGGAAGAGTCTCACTTTTGAGTCATCGAGAGCCGCCCACGAGATTATTTCTCAACCAAATGTTTACAATATGTTGGATTTTTCCAACTAGTTTCAACTTGGTTTTTTTTGGACAGCATAAAAAATAATAATAATAATAATAAAAAAAGGACAAAAGGGTGAAGTGTCCATGCAACTGTCTTGCAATATTTATCATCTAAATATGGTCGGTTTTGGGGTGCGATTCCCACTTGATGTTTACCGCTGCCTTTTTGTTGCTTTGCAAAGCAAAAGAGGGGAAAAAAAAAAAGAGGGGGGGGGGTATGAAGGCTTGCTGCTTTTAAATTGTGAGTTCACTTTTGATTATTTGTGGTTCTGATTCTTCATACCCACCAAGCACTAGTATTTTCCTTTTTTTTTTTTTTTCCTTTTCTTGGGAATAAAATATCATTTTAGTGGTCAATCAACAACGGTATAGTTTTAATAAAATATCAGTTTTAGTGATTAATAACTGGATATTTTTAATTTTAATGGTCAGATTCAATTCTCGATAATTTTAATAAATTATTTTGATTATATTTTTAATTTTTAATTCAAAAAACACAATTTTAATGAATTATTTTCATTTTAAAATATTTTTATTAGTTTCTTGCTGATCCAATCTCAAACCTCGTGACTTATTTATCAGTGAGTTTGTGATGGAAACTTTTGAAATTATTATATTAAATGATATATCTAATTAAATAAAAATAATACTTTAAAAGTTTAATTGAATACAATAAAAGGTCCCAAAGTTTTTTTAAATTTCTCCAGCAATTTCTTAAACCCAAATCCAATTAACTCTAGAGTGTTATTCTTGTATAATTAATTCTTTATTTTGCATGAAAATCATTAAATTTTGTTAGATAAATAGGATTTAATACAACAAAAAAAAATAATTTAAGTATTTAATTAGATAAAAAAATATTTTATGGGTCTGAAGGAGGCCTACTTGGCCCACTAAAATAATGATTATTTCTTTCAAGCCCTAGATAAATGGGCCCGATTAGCCCAAAAGAGAGAAAGTAAAGTTCTTTTACTGTTTAACCCAAACCCAAACTCTAGGGCTTTTTACTGGTTGATTGTAGCCCAGAAAAAGAAAGATTTATGATCCATTTAAATGCTTTGATAAATGGAGCTTTACGGCTCTCCAAAAGCCCATCAAGCCCGCTTAAAATAACTTTCTCTTTTTCTTAGTGAACCCCGCTGAAGAAATTTATTTCACATTTTCACTCTAGCTATTCTACAGGCGGAAAAATCAACACTACAACATCCGATTTTCTCCAACGATTGGTTCCTTTTATTATTATTATTTTTTTAAACAAATTTTGCTTTGTTTCAGCTTCCCAGAAACCAGCTTCATAGAAAGAAAAGCAGAACCCCAAGGAAGCAACAGGAAAAAGATAATGCTTTCGGGTTTCAGCTGCCACCCTAACTACGTTTCTCTGTGTTAAGATTAGCGTAGATAACTTATTTGTTAATATTCTCCAAAGAGATCTCTTATTATTTCTGGGTTTGACGAATTTTGAGTTAATTGTTCTATTTTGATATAATGTTCTTCTTTTTTATATTTGTAATTGACTTTATAGTATTGGGGAATTTGTTTGACCCTCTCTATCTAAATGACTAATGTGTTTTGATTCTGCAAGAAAAGCTTTTATTTGTTGTATTTGAATTAAACATTTTGCTGTATTTGTGACCAATATGAGTGTTTAAATTATCTGAAATATTGTAAAGCAAATTTTACTTTCTAATGTTTTACTCAGTCTTTTTTATATCAATTAATTACAATGCAGTGGACTTTTTGGTGTATCTTAGCTTCATTTTAGTCAGAAACCAACTTAAATTATGATTCTTTTGTCTCTTTTATTGTGCATTTCAGTTGGAAGGGACTGTTTTTGACTGTTATATTTATTGTTGACACAGATTTAACTGCAGGAAGTCAATTACAGCCTAGAGTCTTTAACTTTTATCCAAGGCAAATCACTGGTAACTTCTTATTGAGATGATTCTTTGAATGTTTAGTGTTATTTGTGTCCTCACTAGTGTTCGTATTAGCAGGCCTAAATGGAGGAAAATTGCTGGCCTTAGGAATCAGGTCTAATCCAAAGAATAAAGTCATATGCAACATTGCACAATTGAACCAAGAATTTTCTTCTGATGACAAGCATGAAAAGAATCCTCCTTTGGTCAAAATGTGTGGTATTACATCAGCTAGAGATGCTGCTATGGCAGCGGAAGCCGGAGCCAATTTTATTGGGATGATCCTTTGGCCCAAGTCCAAGCGCTCCATTTCACTACCAGTTGCAAAGGAAATTTCTAAAGTTGCAAGGGAATATGGGGCCAAACCTGTTGGAGTCTTTGTGGATGATGATTTGGACACAATTTTAAGAGCTTCTGATGCATCAAACCTTGAATTTGTGCAAGTATGTATATATATATATATATATTTGTTCAATCTTGATTACCTTTCTTGTAGCATAATAAATTGCTTAACATTGTTTTTTCAATCTTATGTAGCTTCATGGAGATGTTTCTCGGGCAGCTTTTCCGAAGTTGGTGCAAGAGAACAAAATTATATATGTTCTTCATGCAAATCAAGAGGGAGACCTTCAAAACCAAATTTCTGACAAAGACTGTTCTTTAGTGGAGTGGGTTCTTGTGGACAGTGCTATAGGTGGCAGGTTAGTAACTTTTTCTTCATTTCATTTAATTAGTGAGTTTCATTTTTTTTTTAAGAGGGAAAATTTAATTCATGTGCCTTTTTGTGGCATGCTAATTTGATTTTAAATCTTAAATCTACCTGACTTTGTGAATTGAATTACACGTGTAATTACTCAATTTTCATTTTGCTTGAGCTTTGGTCCATAAACTATATGTAGGTAGTAGGACATACGGTACCTTGGGCCAACTTGTAATGTTTTTATGCTTTTGCCATTCTGATTTTGTCCACGCTTTGGCCAAAATCTTGATTTAGCTCTCATATTTTTTATTAGAGAATTTATATTTATTCTTGCTCTGTTAACATTAACCTTTTTTTAATTTTATATTCGGATGTATGCTTGCAGTGGCAAAGGATTTAATTGGGCTCAGTTTAAGTTACCTTCAATTAAAAGTAAACATGGCTGGCTATTGGCAGGGGGAATCAACCCCAGTAATGTTTGTGAGGCCATTAAAACTCTTAGACCTCATGGTGTTGATGTAAGTAGTGGTATTTGTGCCCCAGACGGTATTCAGAAGGATCGATCAATAATTTTTTCTTTCATGAATGCTGTCCGTTCTGCACCATATTGATTGATCTGGGGAGAGGAGATTATCCATCCATTGATCGCAATTGAACATCCCAGGCATGGACTAGTGACACCAGTTTACATTCACTGTGTGATTTATGTCATTTATGTACTTTGAACTACAAGTATCCGAAAGAGTGGTCATTTTCCTTTTTGCTCTTAATTTTTTTAGGTGAAATTGTAATAACCTTCAGATATTGAATGGCAAATGCAAATTGTACTTTCTTTCCAATGTTTTTTATGTTTCCTACTGAACATGCACATGGTCATTGTGTGGTTTTAAAACTATGAAAGCGATATGTTTGTGACCATATACGGTTGAGCTTGTATTTGTCATGCTGGACCACAAATCGAATACAATTCACTTGTGTGGCTATAATTATATAGATCAACTCAAAAGAGACTAATATCTAATTTCTTATCTAGTTCGTCCACAGAATGTATAATGCTAATAGAATGCGAAAGAGAGAGATTCCCAACTGAAATTGCAGGTTTTGGGTATTATCACATCACACACGGAAGAACCTGAATGAAAACATCACAGGCTATTCTCAAATCGGGAGAGAGAATAAAGTTGAGTTGCTGAATGAAAATCAAGGTGCTGTATTACATAATTGAATTGCGGTTTGGCCAGACAGTTTGTAGGATTTTACCAGTTAAGCTTGAAAAAACGTTAGGACTTCAATCTGATTTGCTAATTCCATATAGTTGAGGGTCAGTTTGATAATATACAACATCACCAATGTCGCTCACATAGTGATCCTTTTTCATGCTCCTTACGAGGATCCCGAATAAATGAAATGGAATAGGCCCAGATTTCTTAGGCTCCCGGTAGTATTTCCCGAGCACTGGCTTTGCTGCCTCAGTCTGTAATTCAAGTTTATGAAAACACTTTTAGCAGATAAGAAAGGTATGGGAAACTAAATTGTTTTATCAGTAAATTGATGCAGGAAAGGGAGATGATATCAACTCACGGCTTCAATCAAGTGATAGTGTGGGATTTGGGGGAAGAGATGATGTATAACATGGGTCCCAATATCATGGTGGATGTTGTTGATCCATCCGTAGTCACGATCGAGTGTTGTGAGCCCTCCTCTCAAGTAACTCCATTCCTATTTAACAAACACAGTGCAGTTCAATTGCCAAAGCATAAATTATAACATTTTCCTAGACAATGAAGCAATAGTCTAGCAGAACCATTGTTCGAACCTTTCCCCGGTACCATGGAAGTATCTCCTCATGGCCGTGGTGATGCAAATAAGTCACTAAGTCCAACCACATGACAAAAATCTGCATTTTATATGTGAATTCAGGAGATAAGACTCGAAGAAACTGTCTGAAACTAAGAGAAATATATATAGAAAGGAACTGAACATACCCAATAAGGAATGCCATAGAGTTTAAGCAATTGAATGGGACCCATTGCAAAAGATAAATATGCAAGCAGACCAACCATTGCTGTCCAACAAGCAGTGGAGGTAATTATATCTTTTCTTTCAATCGGGACGAACAAATCACTATCCGGATGGAAATGAGAACCCTTTTTACCAGGGCTTCGACTCCACTGTCGATTGAAATACACAAGACAAAAACAAATTTGATGTAAATGCAAATCATAGGGTTCAGAAATGAATTCAATCAGTGAAAGCATTTATGGCCTACCAGATAGACAGGATAAGCAAGCATAGGGAAAGGCAAGGTGAACCTCAATAATCTGGTTGCACTATCCAAACTTCTGTAAATTTTTTCAGACAACTGCAAAAGCAAATGGCGTATATATGAGTAATTGCAATCACTTGAAAAGAAAATTACTGGTAAATTACTTCCCTGAAATAAGATCGCAGACTTTACCGGATGCCATGATTCATCATTTTCAACATGTCCATGATTCTGATGATGAGTTCTATGGCTAATTCTCCTACATATATATGATCAAAATTGCTACATAAAAATTGGCAATTGAATCTGAAGATAGCAGAAAGTGTGTTCAAAACTTCAAATACAAGGGTTGGGAATGGAATCAGTTTGGATCAAAGAAAGATGTTTCAGGAACTAACCATCCGTGGTATGGAACAAGAATTGAAGAATGAAGAAGATGACCAGCCACACTGTTCAAAGCTGGATTGTTTGAGAAACTACCATGACCACTGCAAAAAACAAAACCAAACGATAACATTAAAATCATAGGTGTGAAAGTCGAAATTCAACATGAAATCCCACGAAAAACTTCAAAAAGGAAAAGCGGAAAAAAAAAAGAAATCCTGAATAAGATAAAAGTGACAAAGCGGAAAAAACTACCATGACCACTGCAAAAAACAAAACCAAACGATAACATTAAAATCATAGGTGTGAAAGTCCAAATTCAACATGAAAGCCAGAGTGAGACAACCAGAAATGACATCTAAAGCAACAAATTAGTGTCGGCTTAAGACAAACTTCAACTGAATTAAGGGGGAAAAAAAGAAAGCAACTGAGTTACCAGTCATGACCAAGAACAAAAAGAGCCCAAAACATTGTTCCCTGAGCAATCCAATAAAGAGGCCAAACAAGCCAATTGTTGAAGTATGCAGCAACAGCAGCCAATCCGAAAACCAAAACAACATCTCTTACAACATAACTCATAGATCTCCATGGATCCTTAACCCAACAATGCTTTGGTATAGCGGCTCTTATGTCAGCCAACTTAAAAGGAGGTGGTGCAGCTGGGTCAAACTCACCATCATCTTCAACCCCATTAACCCCATTAACCGTCTCTTTATCCTTATCATCTTCACTAGTAATTGCCACATTAAATGGAGCACTCACATTCAGCACCCGCAAGTTTCTACCTCTAAACCAAGTTGAGACCTTGAATGAAGAACCAAAACTGTTAGCTTTATAACCAGATAAAGTTCTAATTTTGAAAACACCATTGTTATTTGAAGCTAATGAATTTCCGGGTTTAGGATAGATTCTAATTCCAGGGAAGGGTTTTATGCCACATTCTGATAAAACCCAGCTGGCCATTGAAGCCCCAGAGCCAGATGCACAAGTTTCAGCCTTTTAAGCGCCTAAAGCTTCTATCTTTTCATAAGGGCTTAGATAAGAAGAGAGATATGAAAGGAGAGACTATGGCCAATAAAGCAGATTACACATGGGGGCTAAGGGCTTCTCTCCTCCATTTCCAACAATTTGTGTTGCTTGTTGCTTGTCCTTTTGTAGTTAGTACTACTAGTAAAAATACAGTTTCAATCTCATAGATTTTTTCATGTGTAAATTATCATAAAGTGATTGACGTAAATAATCAACTTAGTTTAATTAAATTTCTTTTATTGCAATTAAATAACGTCAGAATTTCGTTATAATTTCGAAGAAACGGCAGATTAGAAATCCTTGGCCTTGGATAGCATACTGGCATTATAGCAAGGATGGGGGCTGACCAGGAAAATAAAAAATGGTTCAATCAATGGCTGGGAAAGTGATGGGTTTTAGCTGCCTTTGGTTGAGTTATTTCGACGAATTTTACTGTACAAAAAAAAATTAAATATGATATAATATAAAAAATTATATAAATATATTAAAATTATATAATATAAATAATTAATATATCATAATTTATATAAAAATTAAATATATAATATTTAAAATATAATTATGACATATAACATAATCATATAATACAAAATGCATACGTGCTATAGCCAAATCTAACTTTGGCTGTAAGAGGCGAATGAATTTGATCCACACAACATCCAAAGAAAGTTCAAAGCACTTGTGGATTAGAAGAACAATGGCCGACGTGGTCGTATCATGTTCTTTCAACCGGGGATCTGAAACTCAGATTTTTAATTTGCTTTAATTTGTTCGTGGTTATTTTAGCCACATGATGGTTTTGGCCGTATATATTTTATTTTTCTCAGTATTATTCATTCAGATATAAATATGATGCATTAATCATATTTTATATATTATTTTATAATTATTATATTGTATTATTTTAATTAAATATTTTTATTTTTATAATAATTTTGCATTGTACTAAAAATTAGCTTTTATATATATATATATATATATTTGGTGTTGTCGAAGGGTGCAAAGCAGGAGCAGTGTAAAGTCAAAATCAGCTTTCCTGTTGTGAAATTGAAAAGTGTCGACATCTGAAGCCGTTTTCATCATTTATTCTTCGGTCATATGATTCACGCAGTTTTCAAAGGAAATTACGTTTTTTATTACCGCTCTAACAAAATTTCTATTAAATTTTAAAAAATATATTACAATAAGTACAATATATACGGCATCGATAAGTGTCTTTATATATAGGTTAATATATAAGGGTACTATGAAGATGCCCAAAATTGAAAATAATTTTGGGCTTTTGATAAACCCAATAGAAACATAATGGAAAATAGAGTGGGCCATGGTCCTATCAAAATTACCTTGGGCTTTGATAAACCATTAATTCTAAATCCAAACAAGCCATTGGTTGGGGCTAAGATTTTTCTTTTTGTTATTATTCATTATAGCAATTACAGTCGTAATAAAATATTATATTATATATAAAATAATTAATAAATTAATTAATAAAAAGAATAACATATAATTGGATTAATTTAATATAAAATTAAAGTGTTAGAAAGATATATTAATATGAAAGAAAATCAGTAATTGGATATGTATTATATTGTAATTTGCAAGGCATATCTTAACGCTAGCATATCTCCAAAGATGTTGAGCATTAAAACATTTTATCCTTAGAAAAAAGGGGCCTAAAGTAACTAAGCCATGCTCCGGAGATAGAAAAACTGATCTAAATTAATCAAGATAAGAAAAAGAAAGTAGCTAAAGATAACTTTTATGCCTGAATTTAGAGTTTAATTCAATTAGTTCATCAAGTTATCTTTAAAAGATAATATTTAGTAAATCTAATTTGGATCTTAACATTTGTAATCTTTTTTCTATTTCGAGCTGTGACCTTTCTATAAAAACAAAATTCTATATGGCTTTCTTTGTAAGGTAATGT
>JAQSVH010000002.1:208062-219868 GCA_029448705.1 Adansonia digitata | reverse complement strand
GAGGTACAGGCTTGAGCGAGAGCCAAGGCTAAGATCCAAAACTGAATTGGTTTTGGACTGAAAGAAGTAACCCAAGGTTTCAGCCCAGCAATCAAGCCTTGAATTTGCCTAAGATTGAGCCCAGCAACCAAGCCTAGAAGAATAAACCCGAAGGGCCGAGAGACAGTGTTCACGGACTGACAAAGATTTTCATTTCTTCGGTTAAAACCAGAAATACCCCAGCAAAAGTTAAAGTGAAAGAAAAGAAACCCACCCCCCCCCCCCACACACAACCAAAAAAAAAAACAGCACAATTCACAAGAACCAATCGAAATTGAGCAGCATCAGCAAGAGATGAGGTTTTTAGACCCTCTTTTAAGACAAAATTCCCACGAACCAGACACGTTCATACATGTTTGACGGTTATATTTCCCAGCCCCCCATTCACTTTCAGACCTTGCTCCCAGGGAAAGAATCGTCAGCATATGCTTCCAGCATCTGTTCTTATCCTCCTGTCTTTTCTTCTGTTTCCCTCTCTTTCCATTTCTCCTCCACTGTTGTATTTCCCTTTTTCCTTTCTTTTCTTTTCATTTCCTTCCATTGTAATCAATGGCCAGCAGCACAAGAACTTCTTCCCTTCTTCTTAATCATCATAAAACAAACCATTTTATTTTCTCTTTAAACTCCAAAAAACCTTGCGTTTTCCATCCTTTTCCCCCTCTTTCCTCTCTATCTTTCTCTTTATCTGTCTCCTCTTCTCCATCATCTTCCAGCAGTATCGCACGCGTCACCACAGCGCCTTTACAGTACGCGCCACCGCCACCGGACTCCAATAATTTCCAGCTAGAAATCTCCCGCCTGAAAACGCTGCGTTTCAAACTTTCAACTTCCAAAACCCTCAAGCAGAAACTCAAAGTGCTCAACTCGGATTCAAAAGTCAAGCATTTTTTAAATACCCAAGGTTTTGGAAGGTTTTTAAATTCACTTGGTTTGGGTTTAAAAGAGTTGTTTCTGGTCAAATGCTTGGTTGCAGCTGGTCAAGACCATGTGCTCGACATGAGTTTTGGTTTCAAACAGAGAGAAGGGAATGGAATGAGGAGTTCAGTGAAGACTGCGCTCTATGCTTTGGTGGAAATGATTGAGAAATGGGATGTAAATAATGGTGGCAGCGGTGGGAGAGAGGTTTTTCTAAAAAGTCAAACTGGTATTGTTTTGGTGGATGAGGAAAGTGAGGACTTTAAAAATTTGTTGAGGATTTTGGGAGAGATCGAGGACTTTTATGATTGCATTGGAGGAATTATAGGGTACGCTTTTAATTACTCGTTATATCATTGCAGCTCCATTTGTTCTGGCATTTTTCAAAAGCATTTTCCCGTTGTATGCTATGCAATAGTTTTCCTTTTGTATCCTTTCTTTGTAGCTATCTGCTTAAATAGGAGATGAACATAGTCTAGCAGTTTTATGTGAAGGTTTGATTTTCATTAGTCCCACTAGCATTGAAATGTATACATAAGCTAATATTTAGGGTGCATTGTGACTAAGCATGAGATCATTCAAAGAAAGGGCTCAATCCCTGGCAGAGCTATTACCTTCAGGATTCTGACAGAAAAGTACACATTTCATTCTCTTGGAGAATGCTTCTCCGCATGTAGTTGTCCTGTTTTTATTCTGCCGCAGTGGCTTGGATCAAAATTATTTTCCTTTGAACCTGTGTTATTTTCTGATCCCATGGAAGACTTTGTTAATAGTAAATGCAAAATGATTGATTAAATTCAAATCACAATTGTAAAGTTTCCATCGTCATCATTTCTTTTTCATATCCTCATCCATTGGGTGGAGGATTGAATCATTTCCTTGAGTAACACTCCATACATCTTTACTATGGATTTTAATCCATAATTGCTTGGTCGTTTTCCCTATCATTTCTTCTTTCCAAATATTTTCATGTTGTTCCCTATCCTAAAATTTTGGAATATATTATAGAGTTTAAGTAAAATACTTGCTACAGATATCAGATAATGGTGCTGGAGCTCCTTGCCCAATCCTCACTTGAAATGCAGACTACAAATAATTCTCAGCGTGTATATAAATCAATGGAATGCCAGTTTTTAGAGCTTCATCCTCCTACTGGATGGGACCTTTCTCAAAATACTGAATATGTATCTCAAGCAGCTTTATGGGGAATTGAGGTTAGTGCCAACAGTGTCCTGTTCTTGTAAATGGAAAGGATGTGCTACAGCCTACAAGTTTACTTGAATGATAAGATCTTATCTGTTTAGGGTTTGCCAGACTTAGGTGAAATATATCCTTTGGGAGGTTCAGCAGATAGGCTTGGTTTGGTTGATTCTGACACAGGTGAATGTCTTCCGGCTGCAATGCTTCTATATTGTGGGAGGACATTGTTGGAAGGTCTTATAAGAGATCTTCAGGTATTCAATGTTTATGGCTTTGATGTCTTTTATGCTGGACAAAAAGATAACTCCTAAGTGATTAATTATTGGAGAAGAAATTCTAAATATGCTCTTTATTTTGACATTTACATTTTATTCAATAATTGCAAGGCTAGAGAGTTCCTGTACTTCAAGCTATATGGAAATCAATGCATCACTCCTGTTGCAATCATGACAAGTTCAGCGAAGAACAACCATGAACATATCACTTCACTTTGTGAAAGACTTGGATGGTTTGGAAGAGGCCGGTCAAGTTTCCAACTCTTTGAACAGGTTTGGAGTTGAATCTATGAGGATACCTGCTACGGGCTCTTCTATTCCATTAATGATTGGTGTTCATTAGTAATTTTGACTTCTCAACTGTCAGCCTCTGGTACCCACTGTAAACACAGAAGATGGGCAATGGCTGGTTAGAAAACCATTTGTGCCTGTATGCAAGCCTGGTGGTCATGGTGTAATATGGAAACTTGCTTATGACAAAGGCATCTTTCAATGGTTTTATGATCATGGAAGGAAAGGTGCTACTGTTCGGCAAGTCAGGTTAGGCGTATTTGCTGTATATCAAAACTTATTTGCAGATATGATATGTGTCAGTTTCTGAATTTGAGAATTGCATTGGTGAGTTTGCAGTAATGTTGTGGCTGCTACGGATCTGACCCTTTTGGCATTGGCAGGGATTGGTTTACATCATGGAAAGGTATGCTCATATAAGAAACGCTGATATACTGTGGTTTTCCTTTCGTGAGCTTTGCAAAGTTAGATTGAGTTATAATTATGATTATTCACTAACATCTTCAACGCTTCCTTTCAATAGGCATATTAAGGTCGAGCATAAGAAATTCTTACTGATTTCTTGGAATTCATTAATAATTTTATTATACAATTGAAGATAAACATCTCTGGTCATATCTGGTCATATGCAAGTTCATCTGGACCAAGGTCTTTCGCTATCTTGTACTATGCTGATTCCGCTTGTAACAGAAACTTGGGTTTGCTTCTTGCAAGCGGAACTCAGGGGCTACAGAAGGAATCAATGTTCTAATTGAGAAGAAGAACCTTGATGGGAATTGGGCGTATGGTTTGTCATGCATTGAATATACTGAATTTGATAAGTTTGGAATCACTAGTGGACCTCCTACACCTGATAGGTACACTCTTATGTTTGCTAAAATATGGTCTTGTGGTTACTGGTTTTATACATTCAGTATTAATTTGGCTCTTGCCTTTTGTTGTGCTGTATATCATCGATATAATGTCTCTTCTGGTTATCACATAATGTTTTAAGTAATCTTACTTCAAGCAGCAAAGTCAGAAGTTTCTTTTCATTTTGTCAAGTTTGCAGGCAGAGTTCCCTGCCAATACCAACATTCTTTATGTGGATCTACCTTCTGCTGAATTAGTTGGGTCAACAAGAAGTGAAAGAAGTTTACCTGGCATAGTTTTAAATACAAAGAAGTCTATTGTATATATGGATTATTTTGGAAACAGGCACAGGTACTTGGCTTGCATCTTTTTGCAGGGATAGCTAACTTTATTGGTAACTTTTAACTGGCATTTCACAGCCTTTGTTTGTATTAGTGCCATTTATGGATCTTGTTCCTCTTCAACATTTTCGAAGTTAGTAACTGAATTAAGGAATACCTTATAAACAAATAATAACCATGCCCAAGAGATTAACAGTTCAAATGCCTACAAGCTACTATAGTATTCTAAAACCAAATGGTATAATACCTCTAGGGTTCAAGAGCCACAAAGAAATTATGATTCTGCTGATGCTAAAACATGCATGACTCAGAAAATAACCTAAAATGAATAAACCAAAAATAAGCAATAAAGGGCGAGGAAATTCTATGTCCATGATTATATCATTTTGCTCAATGGACTCCTAGCACAAGATAAGGCACTTTTTGAAATGCATTACTTTTTGGGCATGCTTGTATAACAATCAGTTTATGCTGATGATGACACTAGCCTTAATGCTGACAACTTTTTTCTTGCAGTGTCCCTGGTGGCAGGCTGGAGTGCACTATGCAAAACATTGCAGATAATTTTCTTAATACATATCCATCTAGATGTTACAAGGGTGTGGAAGGTATGGTATTGGCTGGGTTCAACTGTGACCTCTAATGTTGATCATGCGTTATCGCTTGGTTAACATCATGGCTACATGTGTCTACAGATAAATTGGATACCTTTATCGTTTATAATGAAAGGAGGAGGGTTACATCATCTGCTAAGAAGAAGAGAAAACTTGCAGACACGTCGCTTCACCAGGTAGTTTTCTGAATATTCTTCTTTCACACCCTTGTTCTAGATCAACCAAACTGTTTCAGATGCAAAATTGTCTTTCAGGGGTGAACGGATGCTTAATCTCAATCATGTCATTTATTTATATGTATTTATTCTATGTTAATTAGTCCCCTCTTGCCCTTGCCTTCCTGATGTATTTCTTGAATTGCTTTTGCTCAATCTGAGCTTCATCACATCATGCTTTTAAGTACAGAAACATATTTAAGTCTGATTTCATGTACAGACTCCAGATGGTGCACTGTTGGATATCATGCGGAATGCCTATGATCTTCTTTCGCATTGTGATATTGCTCTTCCTGAGGTATTTGCTTTAAGTATTGTAATAATATTAATGCCCCAATCTGTTTCTTTTGAATGAGTTGGATTGTCACATGTGGTATAACCATTTATTATTTACTAACTTTGTTTATTATGATGTGCAAGAAGTTGTTAAAATTTCCCAGAATTTCTATTTATTATTTCCGCAACAAATTGTTAAAATAAAAATTTTTAACCAAGCTTTAACTGCCGAATATCCTATTCAGGTGTATTAAGCTTTTTGTGTTCTTTCGTATTATGCAGGTTGAAGGTAATGATAAGTATGTGTCCTCTGGACCACCATTTCTCATCCTTCTTCATCCTGCACTTGGACCTCTTTGGGAGGTCACCAGACAGAAAGTAGGTGCATTCTGGCTTTTGCAACTCAATGGTTTCCTCTGTTAATGCTTTTTCTTTTTTTTTTTTTTGGGTGGGGTGGGGGTATGACTTGGTCGATAGAACATAATAAATCCATGTCCGCAAACATCGTCATTAACTTTCAAAAGTTCCAGCATTGAAGCTTCACCGTTAAACATCAACCTATCATATGATGGAGTAATAACAATCTGTTCTTTGCCTTCTCAGTTTAGCGGTGGTTCCATCTCTAAGGGCTCAGAGTTGCAAATTGAGGTAGCAGAGTTCTTATGGAGAAATGTTGAGGTTGTAATATCTTGATAGATGTTTTAAGTAATACATGCTATATTATTATCTTTTATGCTGATATGGTTTGTTTTATCCAGCTTGAAGGGAGCATGATTATTGCAGCTGAAAACATTATGGGCTCAACTACAGTTGACGAGAAAGGTGAACCAATATTACAACATGGGCGCAGGTTTCGTATTGAATGCTTTTGTGAATCTCCAAAGATCATATCAATCAATTCTCAGGTTCAAGAGGGAGTTCATCTATGCAGGTGTGGAAGATGTAAATTAAACAATGTAAAGGTGCTGAATGATGGAATTGACTGGAGTTCTGGAGACAATGTATATTGGAAGCATGATGTTCGTCGTTTCGAGGCACTTAAGGTCATACTGCATGGAAATGCTGAATTTGAGGCCAACAATGTTACCATACAGGTTATATGTGATAACAATCTAAATATTTTGCTTTCTTTTTTAATGTTTGCAACAGCCCAACAAATCCAATCAGTTCTCTTTCAACTTTGCATGGTTTTCTAGTACCATAAAATTCATCATGCACACATTAACTCGTGCACACACTTAAATATAGGCTGCTGCCATTCTTAGAAATCCATGGACTGAATTTCTTGGAAGTAATCTGGTCTGTGTAAAATGGTTGGTCCAATTTCTTATGTACCAATTGATATAATTGGTTAAATTTAAACACATTTCCTGGTACCTTATTTTAATTGTGTTGTCTGTTCATACTCTGGCTGATATCCTGAGTCGAAAATCTGTTTACGTTTCTTTTATCCTTCCATGCAGGGAAATCATGTATTTGAAGTCCCGGATGGCCACAGATTGAAGATTACTTCTGGAGTTCCAGGTTTTTATATCATCATTTATCGCTTGCTTATAATCTGTGGATAACTTCTGAGCTTTGAGGACTTCTTTGGTCTCTAGTAATTGTAATTCAAGGGCACCAGCCACTATTTTAGCATCTGTAGATTGGGGAACTTGGTTGTAGTTATGCTTTATTGTTTTGATCATCTAAACAAATAGGTTTGCTGTTATGCTTCAACAATGATCTCAATTTGGATATAATTTTTCTAGTAAATTCATATATAGTTTCGTTTCTGCTTCAGGTTTCACTGTTCAGTTAGACCCTATACCAAATACTCTGATGGATAGTGGAAGCTGGTTTTGGAAATACAACATTAATGGCAGTCACATTTTGTTGGAGTTGGTAGAGTTGTAAAAACATTGCAAGATGGTTAACTTTGCTTTATGTGAATCATGGTTCACGAATCCTGAGCTTCAACCACTTTATTTCTAATTGGTTGAACATAAGTTTAACCTTTCCTCTACTAGGATGATTCATTATAGTAAAATGAATTCAAGTAATCTAGAAAATTATGAAATTATGAATTCCCGGCCTGAGTTCTGTCATAGTTACATTACTCGTGTAACTTAAAATGTAAAAGAACAGTGTAAAAGTTCCAGCGATGAAATTTGTATCCATATGCCTTCTCTCATTTGCACTTTCTTTTTCACCTGGAAAAATAGGCCAATTATCCATTGCAAAGTCTTGTATTCATATTCCCATCTGATACAATCAGGAATAGGCTTCTTGGCAATTACCAGTTTTTAGCCAAATTTCTTTGCAACCATTGCAGTTTCATTATGTTGTGGTGAAAATAAATTAGTCAGAGTTGCTTTTGCATGTAAAATGGTCTTTGAAATTATTCGGAGTTGTTTGAATAATATTCAAAATTTCTTGGAAAAAAAAGCCTCCGCCTTCAGCAAATTGTCCTCAATGAATCACAAACTCAGCTATATTTTTTGCATGTCATTTTAATGGCATTTGCTAGTAAATAAAGACGTTGAAAACAATATTTGTGAATCAGAATCAAATTAATATCCTTTATTGCAACCAAGACTATCATCATCAAAGTGTTCTTTTTTTTTTTTTGAGAAAATATCAAGGTGACGCATGTATATTTTTGTGCAAGTGAAATCAATGTAATTTAAAGCTGGATGAATCCGTAAAATCAAGCTATAGCGATGAGATTCATTTACAGTAAGATGTTTTTCGCTCCTTTTTTAATCCGAAATCCACAAATTTACACTCTAGAAGTTGGTGACATGTTATCCGACAGGATTGTGAGATTGGGAGCAGCACCTGTTGAGTAATCTAAGCAGTGCATCAGCCTTTCTTCTAGCTTTCGGAGAGCCATCGGCAGCCAAGCTTCGAAGGGAAGGAATACTTCGCGGATTTATTAACAGGCGTCTTGCAACTTCCTCCCCTTCATCTTTGCACAACCCCAGCAAAAGTGTTATGGAGTTCTCCTTACCTTTGGCTGATCCAAATCTCAAGAGATCAATAAGAAGAGGCACCAAAACTCTACTCTTTTTTATAGATTCAAGCCCTTCGGGACAGCTCAAAAGTAGAGCCAGCACCCCCAAGGCATCATCAGTTATGCCTGCCTTGTCATCCATCAACAATTCAATCAGCAAAGGAACTGCACCAGCAACTACAATGTTTGCTTTGTTAGCATTATAAAGTGCAAGGTTGGATACTGCGGTTGCAGCATCCCTTTTTCCAGCTGTTGTTCCTTCTCTCAGGAGCCCAACAAGGGCCGGAATTGCTTTAGGATGAGCTCCAATTGCTACCTTGAAGTCATCTATCATTGACAGGCTAAAAATTGATGCTGCCGCATTCTCTCTTGCCTCCATGGTTTTTCCTGATTCCAAGACTTCAACGATGTTGCCGATAGCTCCAGCTGCCATTATTAACACCTTATTGTTATCGAAAATGGAAAGATTAAGTAAGGCAGTGACAGCATTTTCCTGGATTCTTGGATCATTGGAACTTAGCATTGTCACAAGAAATGGTATAGCTCCTGCCTCAGCAATTATCCGGCGATTATCCATGCCAGTTTTGGCAAGCAACCGCAGCTCATAAGCCGCCTGCCTTTGGATATCGAGGGAACCCATTGCTAACTTCCCCACTAAAAACTCAGCGGTCATTTTGACAGAATCTATCGCCACTTTTGTAGCAGAAATGTAATCAATGGCTTTCTCACACGCTTTTTTCTTGCTATTTCTTCTCTCCAACTCCGATGCATTTGATGAACATTCCGTTAATGGGATATTGTTCTCTTGGCACCATTGGTGCACTAAACTCTTGAGTGCATAGTTGGGTATGAGGGCCATATGGATTAACCTCTGCCCACTTTTTGGACATGTGTAATGTCCTGTGTTGATCCATTGAGCTATCGAATTTCGATCGTAAGTATGCCCTGAGGCTACGATCACTGGATCTTTCATCAGGTCAAGCGAAATCGGGCAACGAAATTCATCAGGAATATTGGAGGATATTGATTGAGAAGATGAAGACTGATCAAAATTTCTATTTATAGAAACATAAGGCTGTTTCACGTCTTGTTTGTTCTTCTCAGTTTCTTCACTAGAAAAAATCATGGCTTTGGAATATGAAACAAGGGATATGAGATTATTTATGTTGGAAACTATAATTAGTCCTCCTGTACCTGCCTGCTTCTGAGCTTCAGCCTCTAGCCTTGCTTTTTCTTCCTCATAATCCAGCGAGCTTCTCAAACCAATGCTGCTGAAAACTTCTTTCACCGTTTCGATGTCGATGGAACTCTGGTTTTTCCTGTTCTTTTCGTTGTTAGAAGCCATTACTTGGAGAAGCTTTTCCCTTCTTTGAATCTCCTTGGGATCGACAAACAATTCCACCCTTTTGGCTTGCCTGTGAAGAAGTTCCACTTGCTCTCTGATATCTGCTGTTATGTTAAGCAAACTCAAAGGTAAAATGTCCAATGCCCTTCCAATCTCTTTCACTATCACCAAAAATTGATTAGAAATTAACTCTGTTTGAATTATTCCCCAAAGAGAGCTACCATCTTTGCACCCTTCAATCAAAACTCTAGCTCTCCGAATTACTGAGGAAAGCTCCGAGAGACACAAGACTGAAGATGGTGGCAGTGGGGTGTTTATTTCTTGAATTTCTTCGAACAATGATGAAAGAAGTTTGATCCTCCTTATCATTGTCGAAATGTTCCTAAACTGTACAAAAGGAAGCTTTTCGATTGAAGCTACTTCATTGGATACATGAATCAAAGATTCCAACAATGACCCAGATGGCAAAAAACCAGAGGATCCCATGACAGTAGGGAGAGCTGAGTCCATTGATTTTCTGCTGAGTGACTCAGTTTCTGCAGTATTTCACCATTATTTCCACGTCAAAAGGTTTTATTTACAAGTTAGATAACTTTGATCTTGAACAAACTTCTTCATAAAATAATTGTTTTGACATAAAACTATTGTTAAAATAGTTGCCTGCAATTTTGACCGCTTCTCTTTGTACATTAACAGAAAAAGCCAACGGGGTAGATGCCAGAGGGAGAACTAGGACTTCCTAGGCTGCTGCCACTTGGAAGATTTCCCAGGTTTCAAGGGTTAGTTATATTCCCCGCCATTTTTATATTCAAAAAAACTGAATTATTTAATCAGACTTCTCAATCTCTCTGTTTGGTAGCTTTCTAGACTAGTTTGTAGCACTTTTTATGCACACACACACACACATATATATATATATATAGTATTTTGTGTCAAACAACTATTGAGCATTTCAACGTTCACCTTTGCCCTGCCCTCCCTGTGCATGTAAATCCACATGGACTAGTCCAGTTTTTAAAGATAGGAGTTTCATGGAGACATCCTGATCGTAATATTGGAAAATATACATGCACAGATAAATTCATATTCATCACCTAATTCCCATTGCTTGCCTTCAAGCCACTACAAAATCAAAGCTGTATAGTTCTTGGGAACTTAAAAGTTTGCATCACTTTATTTGTATAATGCTGTCCTACATATTGAACTGATATTAGGTTTTTCAAGTATCCTGCAGACCGAAATAATAGTTATTTGTAAGAAAATTCAGAGCAGTTAGTTTATGTTATTATAATAGTGTCTAACAAGTTTAAAATTGAATTCCTAACCTTTACAATCTTTTTTTATCTACAATTTAACTAATAAATGAAGAAACTAAACTCAAATATAAGATTCCAGATCGAAAATTAATCTAAAATCTAACTAATGTGAGATATCAATTTAATAAAATTTTCAACCAATAGAAAATGATCTAATACATTCTTAGATTTGACAATACCAAACAATCGTAAATGTCAAATAATTTCACAAGGACAAACCTAAAAATTTATCCATTGGCTTCTTCAAACCATCAGTTTAAGTTGAATTCAGTTCATACTTAGAAAAACTTGAAAGTCCAAGTCATGATTTTGAATCTTCCCTCATCAGTAGTCGGATTTAAAAAAAAAAAAAAAAATCCCGAAAAGCCTCCACTTTGCTTTCTTAATTTAGACAAAGTCAGTCACCAACTGAATTTTGGAAGGTTTCGTTTGGCTTATATGTGCTAGATCAGACCAGACAATTATTGTAATCAAATTCTTAGACTTTTCTGTTTTATTCTAAGTGAAGAAGATTTGGAATAAGGTATAGGCCAGCTTGAATATGCAAGACAAATTCCATGATTTATTTTAAAACTATTTTGAAAACGACGTAATCATATTAATTTAATTTTCTATTCTAAGGTAGTTGTAATTGATTTTCCTCATTCTTAAAATTCTAATTGGTACTAAATCAATCTCTTCAAGAGTTTTACTCATGTGATTATATTAATTGTCTTAAATTTTTGTACAATCTTTTTATTTAAAAATGGGAGAATCAATTTTTTTTTAAAACAAAAAAATCATGCATGTCGAGTTAATTGTTCGAATACATTAATTTTATACTTAAATGTATAATATAAATACATATTTATAAATTTTAAATATTCAAAAAACAGTTAAAAAAATGAAAAAACTACTAATTTGCAAAAATATTACTCCATTATTTCAAGAGTCCCATTACAAAAAAGTTGTGTGAGCAAATGACATGACCATGCAAGAAAAGTGAAACTTCAATTTTGACCCATTCTCTTGCTTTGATATGAAAGTCTAGATTTTGATAATCCCATTAAATTTGTAATCTGCTAGCTTCTATTTTGCCTCACATGTAGAACATTATTCTCACCAAAACCATAAATCTTATCCTTTACTAAAA
>JAQSVH010000002.1:153913-201107 GCA_029448705.1 Adansonia digitata | reverse complement strand
GGTTGCTGTATAAGTATATATAATTTTTGTTGATAAAATATATGTATATATTAACTTAATTAAATTGTGAAGTATCCAACAAATAAGACAGATTACTTTAATTAGGAGATGATGCAGAATTTGATTTGACAATCATCTACAATTATTTTTTTAATATTTGTTTTAGTAAAGTAGTTCCAAAACTTTGCTTTAATCACACAAGCAAATAAATCTACAAATTGTATGAGAATGACTACCATAACAAACCAAAAAAAAAAAAGAAAAAAGAAGCACTTACTTATTATAAAATAAAAAGAATATATTAATACTTAGCCATTAAGTAATACTTTTTAATACACGTGAGAAACTCTTTTAAATTCGAGGATATATATATATATATATATAAGAGAATTATTTTGTAAATTCGTAGTGAAAAAATTTTATACTAAATTTGTGAGAAAATACATGTTTCATTTATTTTTTATTTATTTTTTAAATATATTATACTAAATACTTGTCACTCTATAAATTCGATTTGTAAAATTTTTCTTTTCACTATTAATATATAAGATAATAATTCATATATATTTATATATGTTGTAACTTGTAAACTAGTAATACTCATTACTACCTTGATATGATATAAAGAAATTCTAAAAAAATTACTCTTACATAATTAATCTTAAAAAAAAATTATCAATGAAAAGGGTCAACCGGATCAAAATTGTATGGTCTCGACTGGCCGACAGCATTTTACTTATTAAATGTTTTATTGCAATTCTACAATTATTTTTACTCATGCAAGCGAACCAAAAAGAATTTGGTTTTCGAAAAAAAAAAAAAAAAAGGTATTTTGGGCTAAAATGGGCGTAAACTTAACCCGATATAAAATCTGGAAGCCCAATTAGCAAGTTCTTAACCAACCGCCTGGCCATTAGGCTCCTAGGGTTTTACGCTGTAGGATATATTAGTACAACCTCAAGGCCGAAGTTTTTACTTCTTCATGCTCGCCGCAGCCTCTGTAGAAGAACATCAAACCAGATATTTTGAACGGCAAAAAGATCCAAAGTTTGAAGCCTTTTCACCATGAGAGCTAAGGTAAAAATATCAATATCTGAACCATTATTCTATTTGTAGATTTTTTTTATTGTTTTTAATTGAAATATTGATTTTTTTTTTGGTTGGTAATTGCAGTGGAAGAAGAAGCGTATGAGGAGGTTGAAGAGGAAGAGAAGAAAGATGAGGCAAAGATCTAAGTAGTCTAATTTTCTTTGGAGCTAGTGATTGGATCTGTGTCTTTGGAATTTCTGTTGTTTGATGGGGTACGTTTTGTTAAAGGACTAACGTTATCGTTTTCGGTTTTATGGTTTAGTTTTGTGTTTTTGTTGAACCAGTTTCATCTACTTGAAAAATGTTATTGAGTTTATTGTTAAAGATTTATGCTTCTGAATTTTAACTCTTTGATGGCCCTTTTGACCGAGAGTTGCAATTGCATGGGCAAAAATATCATTACAAATGTGTTTAAATCTTCACGTGGAAGATTATGGTGATAAATTAATTCTATTGTGAATATAGTGAATAGGTTGATGAACTTGTTTATTTCTCTCTTTCTGCCATAGTTAGCAAAGTATATAAGCCGTCAAAAGGTTGAATCGATGCTTATGCTTGAAATGAAATGAATTAAGAGTAGTTGGTGGCCAAATGGGAACCAATGCATTGCGTTTTTGCATACCCTCCATTTCAAGAGTTGGTGCTGCTGACCCATTGGACATCAATGGTTTAATCAATCTGAACCTATTGGAAAGTTGTGTCATTGTGGAGTATAGGTTTATAGAAAATGTCAATACGTTGCTGACAGGAATGGTTACCAATCCATTTTAGATGTATGTTTCATCATTTATAACTTGGTTTTATTTGAATCAATTGTTTAAGTACCTATGTTTATTCCTTTAGACAGTTTAAGACAGCGACTGGAGTAGCAAAATAAGGTTGTTGCTTGAAAGTAATGAATGAAATCTTATTTCAGTCTTAGATTTGTGAAACCATGGATGCGTGATATTTTGCATCTATTCCCTGCAGCAGCTTCTGCTATTATTTATATTAGTGGCATCAATCAGTTGTGGAAAAAGGTCATATCCATTCCCAATGAATATAACAGCCTTTGGTAGCCAAATGGGAACCAAATT
The DNA here is from genome assembly GCA_029448705.1 of Adansonia digitata. Classification (NCBI taxonomy): domain Eukaryota; kingdom Viridiplantae; phylum Streptophyta; class Magnoliopsida; order Malvales; family Malvaceae; genus Adansonia; species Adansonia digitata. Next base: position 198,942 of record JAQSVH010000002.1, on the reverse strand, counting down.
ACCGATCCATTGTTTTGTTGTATATACCCTCCAATGCCAAGAATTAGTGCTTGTGAGTGACATCGGTTTAATCACCTTATGTTATTCGGTTGGATATAAATGTTGAATATTTATGTGTTCAGGAGTGTGAAATATTTATCAAGTTTTTTCATGTCTTAGAGGGTATTTGATGAAAAATTAAAAGTTAGGAGCAACATAATAATCAGCTATAGAATGCTGCTGATTGGTGTATGTGTATGGTTCACCAACCTATGGCAGTCGGTATTTTCAGAAAAGTTGACTGGCATCAATCAGCTCTATTTGTACCTGGAAAATGGAAGTGTAGCTGCTTTTAGTCTTAGTTCTGCAAATCTATCATGAGATCTTTGAGATGCTTCAACCCAAATCTGTTATAGAGATTCTTTAGTAACATTACTAATTAATATTTTCATGGATTTAGATCAACTCTTAATCTATCAATGTAAATCTTAACCTCCTCTTTAATCATGCGTTTCATTATGGCCAACAAGCAAGTCTCCTCCATCTCCGCCCTCCGTTTCGCCTCTCCACAGCTGTTCCCTCCTTCCTTACTTTTCAACGCCGTCTCTTCCCCTTCATCCTCATCCTCATCCTCCACATGGCACTCGACCATTGTTTGCCCCAGTGGAGAAAGCTTTAGCAATGCCTTGGGCTCCACCGACCCTGCGGTTTCATGCACCATCACTTCTAAACACTGGCTCTTATTGCCCCCGTCATACTGTGACGCATCCTGGCTCGGCCGTTTCACTGCTGAGTTCGACTTGGACAACCCGGACGACAACTCAGTTTGTCCTTTCCGACGTAGAGTCGAGTTCCAATGATTTTTTATAACGTTATCAGTACGTCCAGGCAACAACTTAGCAATGGTGGCCCATTTATTCCCATGAACAGCACGTGCTTGGATGATAACAGCATCCTCCGCAGCCGTAAAAGGACGGTCTTGCACGGCGGGGCTGAGTTGGTTGCACCATCTTAGTCTGCAAGACTTGCCGGCTCTTCCAGGAATCCCAGAGCTTATCATGGACCAGTTCCTAGGGCCATGCTGTGCCACTAAATTGATCAGGGCAGCATCTTCATGTGGGCTCCATGAACCCTTGACACGATCACCACCACCATTGATCATCTTCATCAAATCAATGATAAAGAAAAGAAAGCCAAAACCCAAAACCCAAAATCAAATCAAATCAAATCATGATTCTTATTAATAAGGAAGAGAAAAAGGGTGTTTTTTGTAGAGAAAACAGGGTTTTTAAGTTAAAACGGTTTTTCAAAGGGTTGTTGGTGTGAGCAATAAAACCGCTCCCTTTGAAATAACGACTCTCGGCTTTGCTATATGCGCGTTAGTGTCTGTTTCAATTTTCAGATTTAAAAATAATAATAATGAAATTAAATAATTACATTAATATTTTTTTTTAAAAAAATTTATTTAACTTATAATAATTCAGTTCTGTTCGTTATTTGCGTGGATATAATTAGTCATAATCTTCTCCTCCTGAGAAAAAAAAATGATAATGGAAGTAATGGTTTTTTTGTTTGTATTTGATAAAAATAAATAGACATTTTGTTTCTTAATTGTTTTTAGTAGTCAAGATGTAACGGGTATCAGTTAGAGGAGTTGTGGAAACGGAGGTTAAGAGCGTGAAAAAATAACTAGGATGTTGGGCTTGGTATGCCAATAAGATACGAATATCTTATGAAAAAAAGTAAAAACACGCCATCATATTTCATACTGTGTCAAAGCAAACGCGATTTGAAAATTTGACATGGGCTAATTTTCGATACGGTACGCTTTCCTCCATTTTTCCATTTGAGAGAGAAAGAGAAATGAAATTTCGTTGAGCAATAACTGATTAATTGATCATCGGTCATCATCGAGTCAATTATATTCCTTCATGGTTGGTTGTCGACTATAGTTTCACAATCATACTGATTTTTATCAATCAAAGGAAAATTCAAAGCACTAAGCAATCAATCAAAATGTAAAGAAAAAAAAATTGTTGCAAGCTTGCATTGATGCTATTTGGAAATGAAGTATATTATATATATATATATATATATATAATTTGTTTATTGAGTGAACGAAGAAGGCAAGAACAACCTTTGTCTTTTGCTTCTTATCCGACAATTTGATCCAGCAGATGATGATGAAGCAATCCTGCTTAAAACTACATTCAATGACTGCTTTAAAGCAGTTGGTGAAACACCCTCTTTATCATCGCTGTTATTATTGCAAAGGATCAAGTTGCTTCTCAATCTTCCACCTACACTTGAAATGTCAGCTTTAACAGTGCTTAGCCTTAGCCCTTTAAGCACGCGGATGAGCTCCGTCAACACTTCCGGCCGATCATCGCAACAAACCGAAGCCCTGATGAAGATCTTGTCTTTGTTTATGTCTTGAGTAAGATCGCAATCTACGGTCACTTCATCGGTTTCTGAAGGTATAGTCAAGGCTTTGCTGATTTCTGTCGCTTTTCGCTTCAGATCCTTCACTTGCTCTATTGCACTTCTTAATAGAGCTGCCTTATCCATCTGTAAAAAAATCGAAAAAGAATTGATCTATTTTTCAAGTTTCCAACTTGCTAAATTTGCTTGTAAATCTCAAAAGTCTATATGTGGCTGATGAGAGTTACCTTGTTAGACTTGGGGATTAGTTTCCTGAGGGCTGCAAGCTGTGCATTAATTCGATCTCTTCGACGCTTCTCTGCTTGACTATGGCTCTTGGAAACAGTTGTAGATCTATCCTCTGCAGTTCCTTCAACCGGTACCGTCCATGAAGGGAAACCTTGGGATTGAACTGAACTAGAGGCTGAAAAAGGAGGTTCAATTGGCCGTGGGACTATGAAAGAAGACTCGTTGCTTATTGTAGCATTGAAATCAGACCAATTTTCAACTTCAGGCCAGTTAGAATGGTAATAATTCTCCATAGCTAAACCAACAATCTGGCAATCCACCTGCTTTTGTTAAGCATACGGAGGCTGTTTGTTGAGCTAATAATAATAATAATGTGTGATCGTCATATTCCAATGGTGATTGGTGTGATATCTTGAAACTTTTGATTGGTCAAAATGAAAATCATATTTGGCCTTATTCGGCTGTCATTTCATCAACAAGCATTTTAATTTGGATCAAAGTATTGAGAAGATCAAGAAAGCATTGGAGAGGAAAAGGATGATGCTTTGGCAAAGCATTAACTGCAATGCCTTGTCAAAAATAGACAACAAAGAGAATTGTGCGGAAAATACATGTGGGAGAAAATGATTGTTGGGAGCTGGCTGTTCAATCATGGATTGACTGTTTAACAGTAGGAGTAGCAGATAAATATCTAGAAGGAGCATCTTCTTTATCTGTAATCTTACAACTATTATTGCATTATCACATCTTTAAAATTGTAAGTTAGGAGTTGTGGAGCTTGTTCTGGTTTACCTTCCCTACTTTATACTTATCAATGAACTATTTTCTCTCTATAAGAAAAAGAGTTACAAATGCTAAAATTAAAATCTTTGAATGAATAATTGTATTAGACCTTGGGTTAAATCGGTTTCTCTTTTTCGTTCTTTGAAAAATAAAAAAAGGTGTTATTGAACCCAAACATGAAATGAACTGCTCTATTCAGCCTTCCTAATTTGAGTAATATTTATGTTTATGCATTAATTTTGGCTCTCTTTTTTTATCTTTCCTATTTTTTTCCCCTTTTATCCCTTCATTTGTTACTGTAAAAGAACAAAACTTTTAAGGTGTTTTTGGCTATTTCTTTCTACAATACGCATCTAAATTGCAACTATCCCCAGATCCGCGTCGAAAAATTGTGAGAATTTGCAAAGATATATGTGCAAGGTACTTGAATCGGTACTTGTGAGTTCATTTTGTGAGACCTTGTATTATTAATCTTTGTAATACTGGATTTTTATCTCCATGAAGATCATAGATCAGTGTTTCGGGATAAGGACGGATCGAAAGAATCTGTTACTATAATAATAACATTTATTTTTGAATTTACCTTAGCTTTCTTCTACATCGTTCGTTAGATCAGAGTTTACAACCAAGAAGGCAAGATTTTGGTGGCTTTCTTTGTCCTCTCTGATTTGATTCTCTTTGCTTTTTCAATCAAATAGTACTGGACTGGAGTCCTACACAAGCAAACAAAGTGGCTTAAATTAGCATCAGCAGTTAGTCACCAATGTAGGACCTCAATCACACTCAAATTGCAACTCATCATAAAAGAGACTTATTAAAGATTGATACGACCTTTGATCAACCACTCATTTTTTGCAGGTTCTTTCCAGGGTTGTGTGGTGCCAATGATTTCGTTTCCCCTGCTTTTTTTTTTTTTTTTTACCACCATCCCACTTGCCTCAAAAGCTCATCAAAATATTGAACGTCGGCAAGGGGCACGATAAAAGTGTGCAACATATAGGTACTTGTTCCGAAATGTACATAGCCGAAAAGGTAATGCATCAGAGCCGTATTAGCATTGAGTAAAAACCATGTTCATGAATTTAAGTACTTCTGAGATGATAAATAGTGCTAAAAAGCACGTTGTAACAAGCTACAATCACATGGTTATCAATTTTTCTTCATTCAAAGTTCAAACAACATGGAAAACTGCAGGTTAAGCTGATAAATTCAAAAAGACTAACAAACTGATCAAGCCAGAATTGGAGGATGTACTTTTCATGCGCGATCTAGTGTAAAATGAGTTCATCGTGCCGTGCAGAGCAGTTTTAGCGGATAAACTATGCATTAAGCAGCACAATAAGCAATGAAATTTGCATAAAGGATATTTTTAACGCATGTAAATCAATCAGTGGGAAAACAAATGGGGCCTCTGCTCCACAAGCAGGGCAGTTTGATAACAAGAAATATCAAGTTCGATTCTGAAAAATGTGGTTCTTGGTTATAGACATGGTGCAAATAGGAATTTTAGTTACAGAGAGGCTTCCAGGAATAAGATTGGTTTCAATGCCAAACCCACATCTATCACAAAGCATATGACTTAAATTTCACTTTTGAAATCCAAAAATGGATGAACTAGATGGAGCTCCGTGGTTCTAAATCCTACCAAAAGGCTAATATGCAGCAAAGCCATTCAACCGCCAAGAAGACATTCAACAGCTCCTGTAAATCTCAATCTCTCTAGGTGTTCAGTTCATTCATGATCACATAATACAACTGTAGCTGGAAGTAGGGGGAAAAAACCTACTGAAAATTCAAGAACCAACAGGGACAACATGAAATTAGTTCAGGAAAAAAGAATGGGATAACAGAGCTCTAATGACGCAGTCAATGTCAACTTAATTGACTGTTTGACAACAGTTAGGAAATTTCATTGCTGCGGTCACAAAGAATCTAGCCAATCTTCTTGTTAAAATGGAAGCGGCAAAGCTCCTTCCCCAAGTTATGAACAGATAATGAGAAAGTATGGTCAAAAGTTTACGCAAAGGTGACATTCATTGCTAAAAAGGAACGAGCTCAGAACTTGTAATTACCTAGCTCTTATCATGTTAATTTAAAAACTTGGCTGAAAGATTCGACGAAAATGAATTACAAAAGTATACCACGCAGAAAGTCGAGCATTGATAATAAACATCATCCACACAATTCTTTGTATATTCAATGTATAGATGGCTCGTCCAAAAGTAAAATCGTTGCAACCTAACACTTGTGCATCCATTTGATCTTCAATGATGTGCTAATGACTTAGCTTATCTGACGAAACAGAACCTGGTTGACTCCATCTTAGTACTCGTTAAAATGTATGGCCCCAACCTTCCATACTATGTAAGTTGTCGTGAACATTACCGTGCTGATAAAAACAAATGAAAAGATGATGAGAAAGAGATCATTGCCCCCTGGAAACTGAAAAGTAAGGCCTTGCTTTGGCAATCCTCGCTTGCTGTCATCGAACAAATTTGTAGGCGCTTCTGGAAGGCGAGATCTTTTTTTCCCCTTATCAATTTCTCTCATAGCATCCAATACTTTACTGCCCATCTCTGATTTAGATGGCTTTGACTCTGCATAACGGCTGAGGACCCGAGCTGCCCTTAATCTCTCTTTTGCCGTTAGAGATGCTTTTTTTGTTGTGGATTGCAAGCTCGGAGAAGATGATGTGTCCCGCTTCAGATTTGAAGAAACCACTGAACCATTACTAGTCTCAGAGTTCTGAGAGTGAGATTCAATATCAACATTACTTCGTGAATCCAATGTTGGGGGGTTCACATCCGAAACTTCATCATCAGAAACTGGCCTTTCAGCATCTCCAGAACCCTTTATGCTGCTGTTCGCTGGTAGTTGATCGCTGTCCGCAACTGAAAGACATAATCCCAATCTTTTTTGCTGTATACGTCCCCCAGAGCCATACATTTGCGAAGGAAATGTAATAGGGTTCGCCTTAACCGGTGAAGCTCCAAAAGAGGATCTAGCGACATGCTGATACTCAGATTGCAAATTTAACTGGGGAAACACTTTTTGTAAATATTCAACAGGACAGAGTCACCAAAATATGTATAAACTAAAGTAAATTTAGAAAAACACAAAAAAAAATGCTGCTCGGTACAAATACTCAATACCATGAGAGAAAAACTATATACATTCGAAATATAAGTTGGACTGTGCATTTACAGTTACTTGAACCATTAATAGAAATGAAAAGCAAAAATACTACCAACATCGAAAATGCAATCTCTCAATCAATATCTACACAGACTACAACATTGAAATACTTAGTTATTTTCTTGTAAGCCTACTATGCTTTGAATTGAGAAAGACGCTCCTCTTCCAAGAAGATAAACAGCCTAAGTTTGGAGCCTAGATTCCCCCAAAGACATTATGACACTGTACTAACCCAACAAAATTAAAACGAACTATGCTTATACCATTAATCATCTATTAAGATTAGCAGAAAGAAAAAAGACTAAAAAAACATATTCTTTCATTAATCTACTTTTGTTTGTTTGTTTGTTTGTTTGTTTCTCCCTTTCTTCGTTCCTTATTTGCTTAGATGCTCCAAAAGTAATCTATTGCTTCAACCACTTAAGATTTCAACCCCTAAAGATGCTAAGAAGCTCAAAACAAGACAACTGCAAAACTAATGCCAAACGCGAAGAAGTTTTTATGGCAATTTTTGTTTTTAAGTTTCTATAAAAACAAAAGAAATAAAAAAAACCCATCTCCAAAAAACTGTATAAAATGAAAAGGCAAAGTAAATAAGAAATTTAAAGTATATATTTTAAAAAAAAAGACACTGATTTGGTTTTCTTACCTTGAATTTGAAACCGAGGACGGAGTTCAGAGAAATAGCCATGCTTTTTGGTGGCAAGCAGCAAGGCAAACCATAGGCTAGAGGAGAGAAACAGAATCTAAAAGGCGCGCCGTGTTTTTGTGGCGAAGAAGTAAGTTACGAAATCAAAAGAGATCAGCTCTTCTATTGTAGCCCCAGCGCCTTCAATGAGCGTGAATGGCACCGCCCTGATTTCTTTCCTTTTTTTTTTGGCCTTTTCTTAATTTATATTAAATTAAATTATTAGACCTATTTTAAAAAAATGGTGCCTTTTTATCAACGATTTTTTTTTTAAAAAAAATCATTAGTAAGTAGATTTTTGATATCTTGAAATAAAATTTTCTTCCATAAAATAAAAAATATCAAAACAATTAAAATTTAAATGAAGAATTTAAATTTCATAGTAAAATATAAATATAAAAAATTTACTATGAAATTATTTTAATAATAATAAAAAAAAAAACAGTTCTTCCCACCTATTGACGAAATCATATACCTCAAACGGCCTTTGCGCAAGTTGGGGCCTCCGTGACATTAACAAGTTTCCATTGACCACCGCAACCAGGGTATTAATTAAGCTTTGGTTTTATCATCTCCGGAAGGTTAAACAGAGAAGAATTGTTTACATCAAATTTCTGTTTCCTCTCGAAAAAAGAAGGAAAAACAAAAACATCAAGGCCTAATAACAATAAGGTACTTCAAGGGCAAACAAAGTTTAAAATGGGAAATATCAAATTCCGAAATTATGAATCGGTAATGTCAAGTGTTGCATTCATATATACCCGGTGGGGGAAGAAAATAATAGTACAAAATACAAAGACGCATTAAATCCTCGGCTACCCTCCAGAGCGACAGCAGCCAAAAAGCCTATTTTGGTTTTAAAAAAAAAGAGGAAATTACAGGACATATCACACCCCTAAAGCACAAAAATGGCATTATTCCAAATCAATCTTCATCCCATCAGATGGAAGGCGCAAGAAAAAATAATAATAATTATATAATAATAATAATAACTTGACGGCGTCAAGCCTTACGAAATGCCACAAATAGAACTACATCGTCCTTTTGCCTCGTAGCAACAACGTGGGTCCCTAGGATTGCCTAATAAAATCTTCAATCAAACAAACTTGCTAGGACTTCAATAGCTGCCCATTGGTGGCATGCCAAAAGGTGGCAGTGGAGGCATTCCCATTCCGCCCATGGGTGGTGGTGGAACAAAACCTCCTCCCATGCTCGGCACTGGCGGTGCAGGCAAAGCAAGTGGTAGCAATTGAGCGTACATGTTCTGCAATAGAAAAAGCATTTAATTTTTAATCAGAAGATTGTTGAACCATTGACGAAAAGGTGGATAAATATATTTTCATGAAAACAGAGCTGTCATCTCCACTTTCTAAGTTATTATACCTGCTGTGCAATCACTTCCTTCTCTTCCTGCTCTTTAGCCTTTACTTCCTTTTGAGCCTCAATCTTGTCCTTGATAAGTTCATCAACTTTGCCAGTATATTCACGGATAAACTGGAAAAATACAGATTCAAATAAGGTTCCAACAGTATATATCCAAATTAAGAAAGAATTGAAACCAAAATGGAGTAAAATGGAATGCACACTAAGATCAATCATCGAAGTCATGGAAGAATAAGACGAAAACGCCGAGGTAATAAAAACCCAACCAAATGATGTTAGATACTGAAAGAAGCATCAAAGCAATCACCTGCAACAGATATGGGAATGCAAAGTCGATCATATTGTTAATCCAGGCTAGCTCAAGAGCAACATCTGGTCGAATTAAGTCATAACAAACAAAGAGGCATGATGCAAAGCATTCCTTCTTGCCCTGTAAAATGAACATAAACACTGAAATTATATCCAATTCAAAAGAACAGCCAACACTACTGTGACAATACCAGAAGAAAAACCATGATAGTGAAAAAAACAAGCATATGATAATAAAACCTTCACTTCCATGCCATGCAGCAAGGTTAACTACTCTTCCTATTTAAAACTAATACTTGCACCTAGAGTAACAAGTGGAACAGAGCAAACTAACTAACGTAATTAGCTCTACCAGTTGACCAAGAAGGTGTAATGTCAAATTTAGGAATGAGTTTGAGTACCTGTTCAATGAAGTAAACAAGTAACTCCTCAGCAAGTTCACGGTCACCAGACTGTGAAGCTGTTTCCATTGCATCTTTGTAAAGGTTGTCTTTCTTTGACAAAGCAATGGACTGCTTCCATCTGCCCGCCTTTTTGTAAATGTATGCAGCAACACGTCTCATCTCAAGCAGCTCATGTTTCTCAATCTACTCAAGCAAAATTGGAAAGAGCATCAGAAACCGACATAACAGCAAACAAAAAGGTGAGAACAACACTACTTCACCTTTTGTGCAAGGCCAATCTGATCAAAATTATCATGCAAGTCAATAGATTCTCTCAATCTATCATAATCTTCTTCCTCTACATAAATCTCATTCAACGCCTCATTTACTGCTGACACATTGTTGCTCTGAACAGCAACCATATATGGCTTCACAAGACGAAGATGACCAGCCTGAAATTCCAGGAAACAATTCTCAACCCAAAATGAATTTAACTAAAGCAAGTCAGTAGTATTTATTTCAGTATTAGATCATTTTCTGCCAAAATGGAACCTTTCTCATAATATCTACAACACGAGTGTGGTCCACGCGAAGTGCAAGCACATTCAGCATATCATTTATGAGATCAGGATGTTCTTGCAAGTAGAAGTGGACAGCCTTGTAATATAGCTCAACATTAGCAACTTTGACTGCAATATCTTTGAATTGCATATGATCCCATGCTTCAGGAGAGTGGTTCATCACAGTGGTTGCCGCATTATCAAACTCATCATATTGGATATATAAATAGGTAAGTTCCTTCCAATGCTGCTGCTCATCACAAGCTCTTATTAGCTTAGGAATATTGAGACGAGTAGAGAACAATTTAATGTGCTCCATAAGCTTCTCTGAACGATATCTGGCATAAAGAACTCCCAACTCAGTAAAGATCCCCATGTGTGCACGTTCCAGTCCTAAACCACTCTCCATGAGAGAGATCAACTCATTGAAGCATCCTCTATTCTGATAGTATTCACTAACTTCTTCTAAGTCGTCCACCTAAAGAATCAACAAAGACAATGGTCAAAATCATCATGAACAAACAGTCTCCAACTAACAAACATGAGAAGAAAAAAAGAACTGAATGTGAACGCATATCAACAACTTTGTCGTTCCCAGAAAATGTAAGTCAACATGAGAGTAAACTAACCTGTACAATAATGTTAAGACCACATATCTGCGCCAATCGGAATTCCTCTGCATCAACACAAGCAAAGCAAACCTCCTTCCATGTCTTGGCACTGTTTGCTTTTCGTGCTGCATCAACAGCACCCTGGAATTGTTTTAGCCTCACCAGTGTAACAGCCAACTTGGCCCAGTTAGATATAAATGCAAATATTATTTTTGCAGCTTCATATAGGGCTTCATCAAACAAGCGATCACCAACATTTTGAAGATTAGCAACATTTGGCATGAGAATGAATTCTTCTATTTCGCCCAATCTATCAATCTTTGCATAGGAATAAATGAGTTCACTGTCCACCTTAGGCTCCTTGACCTTCTGCCTAACCATCAGAAGGTACCTCACCAAATCAGGGTAGACATCAGCATCCTCAGAAGCTCGGATAACATCAAGGAACTGGGTAGCATCATCTGCACGGATAAATGACTCAATAGCATCGCTCACCAGCCCCTCCCTTAGTTGTGCCTTTGCCACCTGACTCCAAACAGCATCTTCTTCAACTCGGAATGCAAATTCCACAGCCCGATCAATGCTTCTAATATTATCCAATAAAACATTGACAGCCTGGACATTTAAGTTGAACTTTTTGAAGATCGCAAAAGCTTCTTCGTATAGTTGGGCTTCAACGGCCACTTCTCCAACTGCAGGTCCATCAAAATTATCTAGTCTATTGATATAATCCATAACTCTAGATGGATCTGCCTTAATAGCTGTCAAAATAAGTAGATTTTGCAGATTGAAGTTCCCACTGAATGCAGAGTTTTGGAGCACAATCTTCTCAAGAAGCTCAATCAGTTCATGGGGCAGGTCAGCTGTCATGAAAGCTTTAACAGCTGCAGAGACTTGTTCCGGGCTCTTGCTTTCTGGCAAAGCAGTTGAGACAACCTGATCAATTAGCTGTCTTCTATATTCATTTTCAGCATTTAAAACCTTCTCCCAAAGATCAGCATCCATCCTCTCCACAACATACCTATGATCAAAGGATGATGAACAGATAAGCCACTCTACAACAAAGATCAAATACATTATCAATTTATCAAAAATAAAGTAAATAATTACATACCTAGCCTGCAATTTAAACAAGGAGTTCTTATTCGTGACATTGATAAGTTCATCATCACATTGTCCTCTTCGGTAAGCCACAACTGCCAAGGTGGGATCACGCTTCTCACAGTATTTACCAACAACCCGAGAATCATAGTAAGGGTTGGTTGTGAGGAAGTGCTCTGGATTGTTATTGCTGTCAATGATGATTTTACCCAGTGCATTGTGGACGTGCACATCTTGGCTTCCCTCACTCACAAGATGCTCCAAGAATTGTGTAAGTAAACGAAGTCGGTTTCTGGAAACCACAAGCCAAAAAATGAGAATCACATAATAACGACAGGAGGAAACAAGGACAGATGATACAGATAAAAAATCACCTCTTCTCACATTCATCCACAAGAGGCTCAACTGGAAGCAAAGAACGGACTGAGAGAATGAGACCCTTTATAAAATCTTCAGGGCATTCATCATCTAGCAACTGCCCGACTACCAAAGGAGCATTCCCTGGGTTCACCTAGCAAAAGAAGCAAAAAAAGTTCACAATTACTTGAGTTAAAATTAAATTCATGCAGTATGCCAGTAAACATATCCGGCAGAGAATATTACATACCTTCTGGACATAACCTTCAATGTAACGGAGCATGTTATTTGTGTAGAGGTAGTGAGTGAGATCAGGAACAAACCCAAATCGATCACAAACATTAATCAGTGGCCTAGCATCAGGAAGCTTGGCCTCCATCAGGAAGTTCTTTGTCTTTTCGGCATCGTAAAAGTTTGATTCCCTGGTCACGCGCTCAACCTCCTTTATTTGTCCAGTTTTGGCGGCTGCCTCAATGTACTTAAAGTGTATATCAGGGTCCTCACTGTCCCATAATTGGAAGTAAACATCTTAGTAAGTTCCACATCTAAAATGGCTGTGCTCTGCACAATCAAACAAAGGAAATCTTGTTTGCTAAATAACTTACCTTGAGCTCAAATAAGAGCCAAGGAAAAAGTACAATCCTTCATATGACTTAAATTGCTCAAAAAGTTTTATGCAAGCATCAACACCTAACTGCTCGCAATACTCCTTGGCAACCTGCACAGACACGCAACTTAGCTTTCGGGATTTACAAAGCATTATCTCCCTATCTTACAACATGCTTTACCTGAACGATTATTTGAAGGTTGCCCCTTAGATTAACCAGCAGAAGGTCCTTCATGCACTCCAAAGCCCATTCACGTGAAAGAGTACCAAAAAACTCAACAAGCGACTGATAACAGAAGTATTATTAAAATAAATGTCAGGAGGTTCTTCGCTGTCCAATTTTACCAAGAGATAAAGATAGTGGACAACACGTACCTGTGGCTCAATGGCATGCGTATTTACAATAACACGTTTAATATCTGGCAACTCAGTGTAATGCTGCAGAAATGGCATTACATTTAATCAAGGATATACTATTAATTTCAGCATAGAAAATCAGACATAATGCAATAAGTAATGATTTTAACAAAATAATTACCTGCAGAGCTCGCACATAGAGACCAGCTTTCTCACAAAGTTGTGCAATTCGGGGACGATCATAGTGACTGAACATTCCATTTGCTAAAATGGCATCAGCAACATTCGGAAAAGTTACCAGATTGATTTCCAAAACCTGCATTAAAAGGAATGTTATGAAACTAAGTATATCGTTGTCAAAAAAAATCTAAACCAAAATAAAATTGGTGTAACGACCATTTTAAAGAAATAACCTTTGTTTGAAGAAAAGCATGCTCTGGCAGATTTGGCTTCAAAACATCTAATAGAAATGCAGTAGCTTCCCGTATCAAGTTCCTCTGAAAACAAAAGGCCAATATCCAAAGAAAACAAACTCATGTATTTTGCAAGGAAAAAAAAGTTACTTTCACAAACAATTCCTTAAGCAGCCGACCTGAAGAAAAAGATCAGTAATGGTGTTATAATCAACCGGACAACCTCCCTCCATTTGAGACATCATCAATGCAAAATTAACGGCTCCCTGAAAGTGAAAGAATAAGTGATAACTCATCTCCTCTGACAAGGTAATTTCCCCATTAAAACTATAAAGATCCAATCCATCAAAAAGTCCATGATACTAACATCCATTGGTCGGGAAACAATAAAAAAGCTTTTAATTTAATCAGAAATCAGGATATTCATAAAATTGACTTAAAAGGCTCTAATAAAGAGATTTAACACATTTGAACATATTTATCAATTGCTCATATGATTTGATATGCTACAACACCTCAAACACTAAAGTGTAAAGAAAACAGAAACGTACCTGTGGATCCGTACGAAGAATGGTTTGCAAAAGGAACAAGTAGTCAGGAGTGTACCCAACCTGAGAAAACAATTTAGTCATAAATATTCGAAGCATGCATTAAACAAAATGCAAAGAACCAGTGGGAGAAACGACCTCCACTTGTTAGGCTGTAAAAAAGAACATACACTAGAAAATGACAATCACCTGCTTTGAGTAAATCAAGATTTTATCAAACTCTCTCCTTTCAGCGAAAGCTGCAACAACTTTTGGAGTTGCCCTAGCTTTAATGTATATTTTCAACGCAAGATCATTATCCACAGTCTACGAAAAAAAAAAAAGTGTCAATTAGAAAAAGGCGAAAAAAGAGTCAAATCAGACTCAATTTTTTAAAGTAGAAATTTAGATAAAATTGACTAAGACACTAATATCCTGTGGGTACAAATCAAACCTTTACAAGGTCTCCCAGTTCCTCACTGCATTCCAATTTATCTTCAGCTAACCAATTCTCAAGAAGATTCTTCTTGTTTTGGTTTACCACAAGCCGAGATAACTCCAATGACTCAAATGCATTGAGCTTCCCTCTTGTTAAAAGTGTACCAAAGTACTGCAACAATGGCGGAGTCTGCCCAGCTTGCACGGGAACACTCTGCAGAAATTGGGTAAAGGATTCTGATTTAGATAAAATCAACAAAAACACAAAGACAAGTATCTAAATAATTAAAGAAGCAAAATGAGACCTGAAACTTGGCAACTGTATCAGGAGTGCGAAGGATCCCTTGTGGAGACTCTGCAGCAAGCTCAGCAGCTTCTTTATACTTGGTCTGAGCAAACAATTCTTGAAAACGTTGGACAACCTGAGATATCCAAAATCAGAGAGTCAACAGCCTTGTATACAGAAAGAACAAAATCATCAAGAACAAGGATCTAAATAAAATAACAGACAATTGAATAACTTATATTAGACAATACTGTTAAACAAACAGGCAGTATCACTAAATGTAATCATGCAACACAAAATTGAAACACAATCAAAAAATTGGAACTAAAGTAAACCAAGACACAAGACAACAACAGCATTGCAGCTAGATTGAATAATTGCAGTGAGATTGAAGAAATCCCACAATCCATGAAGAAAGTTACCACAAAAGTATCCCTCCCAATTAAAAAAGATTATTCCTTCGGATATTATTGCCTCGCAACTAAAATCAGATTATACCATAAAATCTGTTAACCCTAAAGTCTGATAACAAATATGCAGCATCACAAAATCTAATCATGCAATACCAAATTGAAAAACAAAATCAAAAAATTGGAACTGAAGTAAAGACATAAGACGACAGAATTTCAGCAAGATTGAAGAATTGCAGTGAGATTGAAGAAATCCCACAATTCATTAAGAAAGTTACCACAAAAATACCCCTGCCAATTAAAATAGATTATTCCATTGGATATTATTATCTGGCAACTAAAATCTGATACTATCAGGTTCTTACTCCTTAATTATCATCCGAACGCAAAGATTCACAAACCATAGACCAGAAAATACACAAATAAATCCACTTACCAAGTTCTCTGCACCAGGAAGGTTTCCTCTTTTAGCCAGATTGACAGCAAGCTCCAAATTGTTCAACTGAAAAAGAAAACAACCAGAAGTATTTGTAAGCCAGCATGTCTCACCTTAGTGATACCGGAAAACAAAACAATAAAAGCACAAAAACATACTTGACCGCTAACAAATGGCACTATTGTTGCTTCATTTACGGTAGCGAGCAACACCTGACCTCGCCTGTTGATGGCATAAAACCCCCCCACCGCTGAGGCTTCAGCGGTTAAAAATATTGGGTCTGGACTTATTCTATTTCTGTATACAGCAGTCGCTGTCTCTAGATCATAAACAAACAGCAGCCCAAGTTTGGTGATAACGTAGATCAAACTATATTTGTGAGATATCTGCCAATTAACAGAAACTTATCTTATTACTGGCACAACAATAAACAATTTACAAATAATATAATCAAAATCTTGGATATTATGCTACCTGCATAGCTACTGGAAAATCATCTTGAAAATCTGGTGGAAAGAACAGATCTGCCTGTTTCTTTGAAAACGACGGCTTACCTGCATATGTAGGTTCTGTTAGAAGATTGGAAAAATAATAGACTGAAGGATACAAAATAGAACATTATAGCTATGATGTAGATTTCAGGAATAGTTAATTTACAACCATGCATAACAAATGCCTAATAAAATTCTAACTTAGAATGGAAATTAAAATAGATACAAAATTCTAGGATTTCTGAGTTAAACCACAGAAATATTTAAAAGTAGTATCCCAACCAACTGAACTTGCCTGAACTCAAAGAACTTTCAGATTGTACTTTTGATTATTCCATTACTGAAAGGGGTAATGGCAAACTGTTTTATTTCTTTTTTGCATTCATTTGAAAAGGCCTTCAGTTCCCCCTCATATATAATAAGGCGATAGCAAAGAATAACAGAAAGCATAGCAAACAGACCTGGCTGGGCACCCAGCTCAATTACATGCAACTTTGATGTAACCTGCCCAGCATTAAAAGTCTTGGTGGCAAATGAAATAAGAATAGAAGGATTCTCGTTTCCTGTAACCTGCTCAGCAGAAACAAGCGCATATGATAAGCTTCTTGTTAGATAAGAGTCTAAAATATTGAGAGAAATGGAGTAAAGTACAAGAAATCCCCTCACCTTGAATTGTGCAAATGAAGCAGCATGTGCTTCAAGAGCTTGGCTACGCTGCTGATCAACAGAGAAAAGTTGCATGTTCCCCTTAACCAATTGTGGCCTCTAAATGAGACAAGACACATAGGTCAAAATTGGAACTTTATAGTGGCAAAGTGATTTTCAAAAGAGAAGTTCATAACTAATAATGATTATGCAATGAACTATATTTCCAACAATAGAGAGACCGAATGGGGAAAAAGCAAGGAAAAGAAAACTAAAAAGGAGATTAGAGGGAGGCAAATCCAAAATGACACAAAACTAACAAAATAAATCACCTATTAGGGGTTAATAAGTTAATTCACAGAGTTCACTGCAGCAGTTTGAACCATAGGAAACCCAACCACCACAGCAGCTTGAAGAACTTTTTAGACCCAGTTAGCTTAGGGAAATATTTTTAATATATTACTTCAAACTTTCTTGATTTTGGCAAACAACATAATTAATTCACATGTTGCAGTTCTCAAATTCCCAAAACTTAATACAAATGAAGCAACAACCTCTTCTTCACAGCAAAATTAATCATTTTTAGAAAGCATTAGTCGGGCAACCACATACCTCAGGTGCACCGGGGGCAATTCCAATCAAAACCAACCACTTCTCCGAAGGGTCACATTTATAGTTTATTATCTGATTGTTCACTAAATTAGCAGTTCTCTCAAACATCTTAACTGGCTCAGAATCACCTGCCGGGAGTAAGATGCAATGAGACAAATAACACCAAAGAAATTTATAAAATAGATAAAAGAACACTCAACTTTTTAGAACTGAACAAAGCACCGCTGCCTATGATACTAGGTAAGGCAACAGAATAACATCTAACCTTCAATTGACCAATGATACACGGAGGTCTGTGTGACCAGGCCAAGCATTTTTGGGCTAATCCATTTCCAAAATACAACCTGAACATGAACCAAGGACAGTTTGTCAAGCTCACGCAATCAAGTTCGATATCAACTATCAATAAAAAATAATGAACATGGACAGACAGATAACTAATGACAGAAAATGGAATGAATACAATAAATTTAAAAAGGAAAATTAAAAGAGAGAGAGAGAGAGAGAGTGTGTGAAAGAGAGACAACAAATAAGTTTCACCTGTTCAGGCATCTGATGTGATTTGATTTTTGCTTTCAGCTCTATGTTAAATATTTGCAAGTGATCTTGGGTTGTTCCCGGTAGTTGAGCTATAAAAGCAATGTCAAAGTCCATGAGCATAAAGCATAAATAAGTAAAAAAATCGAAGTATGCAAAAATTTAATACTAAAGATATTAATTTTCTTTCTCCATTAAAAAAGCTATCATTACAGGAATGCCAAGCAGTCTATGAATTGCATTTCAAGCATATTTTTCTTGTCTTATTGGACACAATTGAAGCAAATTCTGCTATAGGGAGAAACTAAAATGCACTCAGTGCTGCTGACAAGCTGTTCCATGCAAATTAAACAAACAGATGTGCAAATACAGAAACCCAAGCAATATATCCATAAAAAAGTAGAGTAGAAAAGTGTTAACCACTAAAAAAAACTCTAGTACACAAACAATATGATGCTATAAGTAGGGTCCCCGCAGTTAACTGGTATCACATTCATTTGCTCATATCAGAAAGCAAAAAAGCAAGTAGCAAACAAACCGAAAGGAGCATAAGTATCATTCCGAACAAGTTTTCCATTAAAAGAAAAGAAAAAACTATCATACAGAAGCTGGCACTTGATCAGCCAGAGTCTAGACTAACAACATAAGACAAGAGTTCAACCATATCAATCCAATATGAGCTCTACGGACTACACAGAACAGACGTATTCAATATACAACCTTCCAATCAATGACACAATCAACTAAAAGACAAAATTAACGTGTTTAAAAAAAAAACTGCTGGTAGTTATGATAATCAACCTTTCAAAGCGAGGATTCTAGAATTCGGATTCATAAGAGCCGAGTCTGCTGTAATAGGCCGTCTCAACGGTTGCATCGGCATGTTCATGTCAATGATCACAACACTATTTTGCGGCGCCGTTTCTCTCACGCATATATACTTATCAGATTCCATAGTTACATTCGTGAATGTGATAAACTGAGGATTAATGCCAATGCTCGGCAACTGCAAACATACGACACCGTTTAGTTCACTCAAAATTTTCACTTTTTTAAAACGGAAAGAGGAAGTTTCAAACGGATCTAAACAGATTTTACAGAGACTAGGTCTGATAAGGTTTATAGACGTATTCGATTAAGCTTAATAACCGATTATTAGCTATAATTCAGATGAATTTTCTATAAAATCGATTGAACTGAAACGAAGAGTGAAAGGAAAAAGAATGAAACGAGAAGACTTACAGTTAAGACCTCCTTCATGGCGATAGGAGCGTTCGCGGCCGCCATAGTGGCTCAGATCGAGGGACGAAGATTCACGAATCAGAAGCAGATCTAACAGCTCAGATTGAATCTTTCAATTGCGAGTCGAAACGGAACACTGAGAAGGAAACGAGAAGCAAACCTCTGCTAAGAGATCTGGACCAGAGATTAAAAACAGTTGAAAATTCTTGGAGACGAAATTTTGGTCAAGAAATGAGAAATGAAGGAAAAAAAACGAGAAGCATAGGTAAAGATCCAATCCAAGGCACTCGAGACACTACAGAAACGAGAGAAAAAACAAATGAGAATCACAAAAGGAAAGGATGCGCAAAAAAAGTGCCCTATAGTGTTCTGCGCATTGCTGGCCCTTGATTGTTATATGGACGCAGGATTCGAGTGATAATGACCCGACCCGAATTTTTTTAATTTATTTTGAGTGATTTTACTGCGTGCCAGGGCTACAAGGAAAGGGAAATTAACGATTGAAATATGGGAAGAAAGAGCCAAAAATATTAATATAATTCCCTATGTTTTTCAGTTTAATGAATTACTATTGAATTAAATGGTGATGAATTTATGTGAAGTGATTTCAAATATTCTCTTCTTTATAAACAAATCCTTATTTCAATCAAATAATATAATAAATTTAACTGAAAAATGTTAAAAAGAACTTTAAATTTAAGTCAGACCCAGCCTTTCCAGCTTCTTGATAATTCCATAAACGAAGAAAAAGAGAAGGCACTTGAAAATTAATTTAAGTTTCTCGATTTCTTGAGTGATCTTTGAGGAGAAAAAAGTAGAATCAAAATTCAAAATGTTCACATTTGAACAATAATCCCAGAAAAGTAAAGGGCCAAACCAGCCCAAATTGACTCTTAATTTGGCTGCAATTGGATTCAGCATGGGTCAAGTAATGTTTAATCCTTTTGTCTCGCTGTAACTAGCCAGCGGTTGGTTTAGACAATTGCTGTCTATAAATGCCTAATTTTTTTTTTTTTTTTGTGAAGTCATTTTTTAGAAGGATTAAAAATCAAGAGTTAGAATACAATAAGGAATCAAAGATAAACTAATTTAAAAAGGTAAGCCACATGCATGTTTGATGTGTCAATTGACTTATCATCAATGTGTTCAAACCCTTTGAGAATGACCATTGAGTTTTAAGTTTAACCATAATAATGTGGCAAACATTCTTGTTGCAAGCATTGGCCGATACATAACATAATTAGTCTAGAGGCATTCCTGAAGTGAGAAAATAATAATATAGCAGCAGCATCCCCTGCTTACAAGAAGAAACTCTCCAAATTCAGTTTAAAACCTACTAATGCTTGTATAACTGCATTTTTAAAAAAGGACAAAAGAGATGCAACATGAGTTACTTTAATTGCATCATTTACTACAATAAAAGAGCATTAAGAAACCATTCATCCATTGTTGAAGATTGGAGAAGTGCCAAGCCAGCTGCCAAATTGTTAGCAATGCTGAAGCCATTCTTTGACTATGGAACAACGGAAAGCTGACCCCAGAAAGAGGCAAAAGTGCTAATCAAAATGTCAACTTGTAAGGTTGACCATGAGCAGCTGCTACAAGTACTCCACTTTAGTCTTTGAGAACTATTATCATATCAAGGGGGCCGATAATAATGATCAATGACAAACTATTTGAGGATTCCTTATAAGTCAATACCAACTATATTGCCGATATCATGGTGGTAATAACCCATTGGACCTCAACTTTTAGCAGCTTGAGGTCATCAGATAACATATTGGCAGAGGGAAATGATTGCAGTCTGATGATCTGCAACTGGAAGAACTTTTGGCTTACTACAAAAACATCTTTAAAACACAGCAATATACATGTCAAACCTATTAACCCCACGACCGTTGCAGCCAGTGGTTCCTGCAGTTACCATAACCAAATGCCGTTTTCTGCAGGATAATGGATGAAGCAATTTCAAAGTGTGCTTGATCTAAGTGCTCTTCTAGCTCAACAATGGCAAGATTCGATTTGAAATGGAAGACTTGCAGCAGGAGCAAAAGTTTTCTACAATCGCATTTAAACAAGTCCTCTCCTAGACAAGTCCAGAAGCAAAATGTTGTAGCTGAACTATCATCACACTAATATCATCAAATGAGCCTCTCCATGATGATAATTCAGCAAGCTTTTTGCAAGCAGAAAATGGCTTAGGCTTATCAAGACCCACACAGAAAGGCCGAACTAAATCTACCGCCTCTTGATCAGTAACCTGTTGGCGCAAAAAAAAAAAAAAAAGGGTTCAATTCTGCATCATGATAACCCAAAATAATGATCATCAACGACGTTCAAAAGTAATAATATGAACAACTTAAGTCTAAGATATACCTTATTCCAAAGACCGTCTGAGGCCAGGATCAAAAACTCACACTCAGGCTTAATTTTTAACACTTTCGTCTCTGGGTCTGCAATTACCCATTGTTTAAAATGTTTATCTCCAATTGCTCTCGATACAGCAAGAGAACCTTGAATTCTCCAAACACCACGGCAACAATCCACATAACCACCCTACAAAATTAAACATCAAAAAGGCAAACTTTAATTCCAAATTATCATTTTAATTTTTAAAACCTTCACTGTATTGTATTTGAGCTAAAGATGCACCGAGAGAAATAGTTTGATTACCAAAGCTTCAATTCTGTCTCGCTCATCGTGCCTTGAAGGATGGTGATCAGATGTCAAAGCATCTGCTACACCATTACGACTCAAAACAGCACGACAATCACCAGCATTTGATACAACAAGGTCACATTTACGAATCATTGCAGTAACACAGCAAGTACCGCCACCCACATCTTCCTTAAGAAAATCCATGTCCGTGGTTAAGTATGCCTCTCTAATTGCATCTTCAATGGCATCTTCACATGTTTTCGATACCTTTGCCATCACGTTCTTATCTAAATTCTTTGCCGCAAATTCAGCTGCCTTTGAACCTCCATGACCATCAAAAACACCAAAGAAAGCCTGCAAAAAATCTAAACCCTTAAAAATTTTAATTATGGAGACTCAAATCAATCTGCAAGGTAATGTCGGCCTTGATCCAAAGGATCTCACGGTTTTATAATATTAGAGGGAAAAAATACCTGTTTAGAATCTGGATTAGGATCAATAACAGCAGAGTAGCGGTCTTCCATTTTCCCTCTTCTCCCTCTCTTACAATAAACAGAATACCCTTCCCCTTCCACCTGCACCTCCTCCTCTCCTCTAGGCGTCTCCGCCGTGAACCCCAGCTCAACCGCCATTGGTGTCGGTATCTCTAGTCTTCCCGGCCTCTTCCTCTTCACCACCGGAGGCGCGGCATCAGCTCCCAAGGAAAGCTGTTGCTTCGGGACGCAAAGGAATAACGGAGATTTCAACGATGATGATGACGGAGATAGCGGTGTCGTTAGGGCGGTGGATGAAAGTGGAACAGGCGATTTGGGAGATGGCAAAGGAAGAGATAACGGAGACGAAGGCGCTTGAGAACCGTTGATGCGAGGAGATGAGGGAAAAGATGAACCGTCTGACTTGCAGAAAATTGAATGGACTTTCTTCGGTGAGAAAATGGGAGAGGGGGGAACCATTAGAGACCAAGGCATTTTCTCTTCTTCTTTCTGTTTTGAAAATCGTGGAAACGAAGGATGAATCAATGAATCGAGTGTTGTTTATAGAGAAGAAGTTTTTACTACTGTTTATATATGCGTGAAAAGAGGCATTGGACGGTGCCGGTTTCTGGTTGGTTCTCAGGATTCGAGTTAAGGCTTTGACTGAGTTTTGAATGCTGGATTTCGGAGATAATTCAAGCGCCCTTTTCCCTTGTGGCGCGTGATGTTTATATCCCGCCTTAATATGAATGGCCGTAGATTAGTAACTCCTTCGTTCTTAGCTATTATACATATATATATTTTTTATATTTTCTTTCATAATAACATTAATAGTCATTTTCTAACATAATTACCAAATTATTTATCCTAAATTCTAAAAATTATCAAGTCTATTAAATGTTGCAGTTAAAAAAATTATCTATTGATTTTTCTAATATATCGCACGTTGAAAATGGTAAAACTGTAAAAAAAAAATTTACAAATTTATCTTTAATTTTAAATACTATCAAATTTGTTAATGTTTATACTTAACAAATCTAGAGTTATTCACTTACATACCGTTTTCAGTTGTTAAACATAATTTTATTTTCATTGTTTTGATGAATATTATATTTTAGTTAAATTCTATCAAAAAAAATTTTTTGTTATTTTCATTTTTTTTCTTTCAGTTCTTTATTATTTTCATTTTTTGATCAAAATCACAATTTTCAAATCAAAACATCATCGAAGGTATTTATTTATAGTGTTTTAATTGAGATTATAATTTAATTAAAATATATCACTTTTTATTATCTTCTTTTATTATTTATTGTAAAATCAAGTTTTGGGGAAAAAATGTATATACTTACTTTTGGGTGTGTTTTAGAGATGGTTAAGATGGTCTCGGGAGGGTTAAAATGTTTTTATCAAACTAATTAAAAAATAATACTAATTTTATTTTAGAAAAAAATATTTTTAACAAAAATTAATTTTATTCTAAAAAAATATATTTTAAGAAAACTAATTTTATCCTAGAAAAAAACTACTTTTGTGGTTTGACTTTTTTAGATTTTTCCGATGTTTTTCCCACGTTGCACGCGCTATAACAGAGCCGAGTTGTTGATGATTATCATGTTTTGACTTTTGCAACTTGGAATTTGATTTGCCGTTTCGATTTTTGTCAATTTAACCAAAATCCCAAATCAAAAAAAAAAAGGAGAAAAGGCTTAGTTAATGAGAGCCAGAAGGGAGAATAATTTTGTGGTCAAATCACATTAATTAATTTCCACGGAGATTTGTTAGAGACCTAGTCTTCTTTTGTCTGCTTTCTAATTTTTTTTTATTTGAACATTTTTGTTTTCTCATTTGGTAAAGAAGTTTCGCTTTCTAAAAGCGAAAATTGGACCAAATTTCTCCGACTCTCCAGCCTCGATCAAAGAGCAGCTTGAGAATTATAGGCGTGATACCATTAAAGAATATAAAATAAATTAATATAATATAATATAAAATTAATTAATATAAATATAAATATTATATAATATATAATATATTAAAATTTATTTAATAATTATAATATTTAAAAATATATAAATATAATACTGTTAATGCAAGGATTATCAAATTATGTTTGCTATAAAATACTAATTATTTTGAAATAATATACAAATTATCTAATAATCCTTACATCAATAAATACATAATATTAAATTTAGCTAAGAATTTGATGTGAATCATACTAATTTTAATTTGGCTGTCAAAACTATGCAGCTGATTAATTAACTTTCTAGTTCCTTACCTAATTTAATACCTTTCCAAGCGCATTAATCGACTTCATAGTATTAATGCATTCAACTTTTAACAAAAGATGTTTGCTTTGCATCTAATTTGCTATATTTAATTAATCTCATTTAAGTCATGTTCAAGTTTTATTTTAAGTTTTGACGCCAAATGAAGATGGTAAAATAAAATTTGAATTAGAAAATTTATTTGGAGGAGGTAAAAATTTGAATTTCGAGTTCAATTTGAATTCAAAAAATATAGTAAAATAATTATATCTTTTTTAAAATAAAAAAAATGGATTAATTAATTTAAATTTAAACTTAATTCATATAAATATTTTTAAAATTAAATAAAAAAAATCTAAACTCCAATCAAAATTGTCCGGCCTTTCTATTTACCATTACCAGTTCCAAGTTTCGGTGAGGTGGGAACATAGCCATTGAACAAGGATTTAATATGTAATTATTTTGTAACAATGATGCGTTAAAAGTTTGCAATTAATTACCAAGCCGAACCCTTCTGCAAATAATGTTAATTAAAATAAAAGAAATTTAAAACGAAAGAGCCTATTATTATTATCATTAAAATAAGGGTAAGAACCGGCCTGAGAGAAAGGATGGTATGAAAATGAAAACAGTGCATGAATGGTTCTAATTGTTGATAAGGTCATAACTTGCACTTTACAAGAGCATTTCTCGAACTATTCCATCGGACAATATTTTGATTTAGTAAATCCACCGACTTTACTTTATGTTTAAAGGAAGTTGGAACTTTCAAGACCAAAACTTCGCAATATCATCTTCTCAATGCCTTGCATATTAAAACACCTACTCAGGAAAAAAAAAAAAAGGCCTTATTGTTATCGTCCTCTTTTGACATTTATATACAACTTATATACAAACGGGAATTATTCTAAAATTGGTCAAACAAAGCAGGCAATTAAAAAAAAATTATATATACATATATATGCATGTGATCTGATGTGAGCAACAATTTTTACCGTTTAAATGTAATTAATTTCATGCATAAAATAATGGTTCCGTAAATTGAGCACACTGAGTCCTTATGAATCTGTTTCTTATACGTCATTACTTGACTTTTTAAATTTACTTGACCAACAAGATGGTCGAATATATATATTTTTTGCAGTAGACTGCTAGTCCACCTTTATTTGTTATTAGTGTTTGTTGTGGAAAAAACAAATAGACATAACTTTCTACATCTTAATATGTAATCAAATATTTTAGATCACAATAGTAGTCAACTACTTTCCTCCACTTAAAGATTCATTAGTTGCTTACTAGTTATTACCACTTCTCCTTACCTTGCCGGAATCTTTTGAGAAGAGAAGCTTTCCATTCAAGGCCTCACCGAATGAGGTTTAAATGGGCTGATCAAACCAATCCGATATAAAATTCAAATTTTTAAGAACTAATCCATAAACATTAAATTCGATCTTGGCATTGAACTACAACTTTAACGAATAGATTATTAAAAAATTTATTGAATAACGTTACTTATATTTATTACACATAAAATATATGCATATTATATATACTAGATTATGGTACAGTTACAATGTGAGTGGCTTAAGAAAATTGTGAATGAAAATTATTTTTTCTAAAAAAATTATAATTAGTTGTTATAAGAAAATATAAACTCACTTAAGTGAATTAATTCACTTAAATTTAGTGAATTAAAAATTATAACAAATTCAATCACTCTCATTATATATTACGGATATATATATTTTCAACAGAGTCCTTATAGTGTATTGTTGTGTAGGTAAATTTTCCAAATTTTATATCATACAGCTATTGTTATTATTTTATTTATACCTTGCAAAGGAGAAAACGTGTCATGAGTTTAAAGACTCTCTCACAACCATGCATGAGCATGACAAAAAATAACTCGTGTCATCCTATTTTCCGACGGTGACCCTACGTGTAGTATATCATAACTTATATCTTATATTAACACCCGAATATTTAAAAAAAAAGAAAGTTTGAATAACGTAGACGGAGGATGTCAGTCGAGATAACAAAAGACAAGCAACTTTGAACCCAGGAGAAGAATCTGTATATAAGGTTTACCAAAGACCCGAATCCCATCTTTTGTAATAACACACATGCAAACAACTCGGTCGTGTCGTGTTACTCTATTATTTGTCCCCATGCCACTTACGTGGCATACCATCCACTTCCCTTTCAGCCACGTATCGTAGCACGCGTCACTTAGAGTGACAGCTAGTTACTCTATACTCCCACTATAAATTTCCCACTCCTCTCACACCTTTATCACCAACGTTTTCAACCGTGCAGAACTGGTAAAAGCATTTGTAAGCTTGGGAAAAATCAAGACAAAGGGGAAAAAATGGCATCAGAGAAAGAACCACAGCTTGAAGCCATAAAAAATGCCCCACAGGAGGAAAAAGCCGATCTCGATGCCAGGGCCAGGCAAGGAGAGACTGTGGTTCCTGGTGGAACTCGAGGTAAAAGCCTGGACGCCCAGATTCACCTAGCTGAAGGTAAAATTAATTTAACTGTAAAGTGAATCCCATTGTTCTGTTTAGTCAGTGGTTTACTTTTCAAGTAGTACGAAAGTAGTAGTGTTTTTGATTGTGGTCTTTAATAATGAAGGGAGGCACAAGGGAGGGGAGACAAGAAAGCAGCAACTAGGGAAAGAAGGGTACCAGGAAATGGGCCGCAAAGGTGGCCTTAGCAATTCTGACCAGTCTGGCGGGGAACGTGCTGCAGAAGAAGGAATTCCCATTGACGAGTCCAAGTTCAGGACCAGGAGCTAAATCTCAACATGGACGCCTCGCCTCGCTTTGCTAGAGCCTAGTCTTTTAACTGTTAAATCTTTTATTTTACTGTTTCTTTTAGGTTTTAAGTAAGAACTACGCCAGTTCATATGTAAAAACTGGCCGTGTCTAATCTATAGTTAGCTAGCCTTCCGTGCTTTTTTCTAGTGTGTTTTTATGTAGTTTGATGTTGTGTACTTTGAATCTTTAATGGATATGTTTGTACATGGGTGCTTACCAAGTAATGATATCCCATCTTTTTCTTGCGTGCTTTGTTAAATTTAGATTTTTAGTATGAAGAACAACTTTTATATATTTGATACAAAATTTACCAATATAGCTTTGTAGCTTTTGTCAGTTAATTTTTTTAATTAATCAAGGAATTGCCCATAACTCGACCTAAAGAAATTCTCCTTAAAAAGTATTTAACATAGAAAAAAATAAGAACAAATGATAAAATATCCGACTTTTTAAAATAAACGAAAGATTATATTATAATTTAATGATTAATTATTTATTTTTTTAAAACTGATTACCATAATTAAATGAAAGAATGGAAGAGCTATATGCTTGAAGAATTCTTTTTACTGTTGTGTTAATACGCAGCTAGCGCATGGTCGTTTATCTCCCAATCGGGGATTAGATATTCAAGAATCCAAACAGAAAAATCTCTAGGGTTTAGCTTCAGAGCAAAAATTATAAAAAAAAAAAAAGAGGAAAAAAAAAAGAGCGGGAGACAAGTTCATAAATTCCCATTGCCATTGAAAAAGCATTGTTAACTCATTTCAATTCTCACTATTTTACTTACTAAACCAAAATTACTAATCCTCTCATCGAGTCGATTCACTCCTCAAAAAAAAAATGCCCGTCGGCGTTCGCCAACTCACCATACTTGGCGAGTTCAAGCCGTTCGGATTAATCGCTGAGGCACTTGATGGAAAAACTCCAGATAGTTCGACTGATGATTATGATTATTTCCTCTTTGATCCAGAAATCGCGAGACAACGAGACGAGAGTTTGGATAATGACACCTCTGCTTCGGCTCTCAGTGACCACCGCGACCACGAGCTTTTCATTAGAGGCAACCGGTAAATAATTTCACCTTGCATTTGCTTAACAAGATTGAAGCAGTACTTTTGAATTAAAGTAGTTTAAGTGTTTCTCCATTTTTGTTAAATTATTTTAAGCTTGAATCTAGCGATAAAAATCCTGATTTTCAGTTCGATTTAATAATTGTTACTTGCCTGCAACAGTATAATTTGGAGCATCGGTTCGAGAGTTTTTAAGAGATTCACCTTACCTTCTCCAGTCATCATGGTACTCTACTAAATTATCAATGGATCGCGAAATTAATGTTTTAGGCCATATGAAAAATAATAATATTGGTACATTTTACTCGTTTTTACTGAATGGGTTCCTGTTTTGGCGGCAATTTTACATATAATTTTAGGCATGCTGGTGTCGTATGGGTGGTAATTCCGAAGCTCTTCTTTGCGTCTTACAAATTGATTCTTTAACAATCTACAATACATCAGGTAAGCATTGTAGATGAAAGTCGATTCTCAAAAACTCGTGCTCTCTCTTTGCTTTACCGAGCATAACTGACGATTATATGGCTTATTTCCACTAGAGAGTAGCCAATATCATATTACCTGACTGGTTTATTCCTTTCTAAGGATACTTGGTTCATCGAGTTCATTTTGGCTGATTGAACTTAGACTCTTAGACATTTTATCTCAAACCTGATTTGTTATTGCAGGATAAAACTGATTTTTCCAATGCTTTCGTTTCGTGTAACAGGTGAAGTAGTATCCATTCCGCTTCCTTGTTCCATCGTATCTATATGGTCCCTTCCGTTTGGACTGTTACTCCAGCAGGTGGCTGAAGGAAATTCAATAATGCCTGGCCCTTTTCCATATTCAAGCCCTTCATTTGGTTCACGTGATATAAATCGTAATAGAAGAGATAGTGGACACAGCCTGGATCATAATTTTAGTTTTCTGCCTGCATATGATCATCTTATGAAGGGTGAATCAAGTTCAATGTCATCACATTTGATTCTGAAAGATCTACTGGAAGAACCACAGGTTTGCGGTAGAATGTATCTTATTTTGATATTTTGCATAATTTCTCTTTTATTCAGATGCTTGTGTATACATACAATTGTATATCCAATAACATTGATTCTTCGTTTTGAGCCTTTTTGAAATTTGATTTCATATTTAGAGTTGAAAATAGTATTGAGTTGAATTTTGCAGTCAACTTACATTGAAGAAAGAGGAAAACTGAACATAATGAGGGATTGTGATGAAAGAACAATTTGGACTAGTGACCGTATCCCTCTAATGGCATCTTATAACAAAGGTTTGCTTTTAACTATTGTGTTATTAATACTTTTCCCTGATATTATTTGCTTTTTTCTTTTTTTTTTCTTTAATCTGCAGCGTGGGTATGTTCCTCTATATCGTTTATTTATGCTTGTGTTGCATTTTATGCAGTTAAAATGCAACATTCAGTTTGGGTTGTTGAAGTAATTAATTCTAGCCTTGAAGTGGAAAGTGCAAGCTTATCTGCTACAGTTCCTGCTGGTGTATTACCAAAGCGCTTCTGCTTCCGTAGAATATGGCAGGGGAAGGGTGCTTACACAGCTGCTTCTAAGGTACTTGATCCTTTTTTGTTTTTTGCTTTTATCGTTTTGAGTGTTATCTATTTGGTTATTATCAATAGCTATAGTTGTTGATCCTTTTTTCCATTTTTAAAGTTGGTTAATTAGGGCAATTGTTTGCATTGTAAAATTTTTGAGCACCTTCTGGAGAATTTTTTTTTTTTTGGGTTTATAACACTTGACAATCTTTTGCTAAATTTTAGAAATAGGTACACAGAAAGCTGCAGCTAATGTTTTTATTCAGATAAGAGTTTAGATATCAGCTTGGAAAATCAGATTGGGTTAGGTAGGTAGGTCCCTGACCTGCCTGCTTCTTTCTGTCCAGAGATTAAAAGTTAGTCATACAGGTCCTCAGCCATCATTTGCCTAAACTTTATTAGTAATAAGATCCTTAGTATCAAATTGCTTAGAGATATGCTAAAGACCGTGTCTTTCACCTGTTCTACTTGTGAAAGTTTCCTTGCCATGATGTGAGGGAATGGTAGCCTTGGTAGGATAACATACACTAGTTTGTGTTTGACTTCCCTAGTTTTCCAATCCCCATTATGGTAATGGAATTGCATGCATATAATTTTCTCTGTTATGGGAAGTATTCTGATTAAGGAATTTTATTTTATTTTTTTAATTATGCCTTTGAATGTTTCCATGTATAAAGATGTCATTTAATGGATGATACTGGATAGCCATGCTGAGTGAGGGAGAGAATGACCAAAAAAGTAGTTGGAAACTATAAAGATGGAAATTACTTAGCTTCTGGAGGATATGATCTTTAAGCAGCGTACAATGGTGCAATATGATCCCTTTAGCTGATCCCATAAAATGTAGTAGGAGGAGTAACTTTTCTAACATCTATTTTATGTTTGTTTTTGCTCTTCCATCCCACTGACTTGTCATTCACCTTTTCTGAAATTTATGTTTATTTTTATGTTGCTGTTTCCTCTACCAGCATTTGATGATTTAGCTATTTTCATTTAACTACCGGCCTCATATATTTCCAGGTTTTTCTTGCAACTGATGATGATGCAGCTCCTGTAATTTGTTTTCTTCTCTTAGAACAAAAAAAGTTACTGTCCTTAAGGCTTCAGACTGTTGAAATAAATAACGAGATTCTATATGATGTTAAACCTGATATGAGCTGGAGCATACCGGCAATTGCTGCTGTTCCTGTCATTGTGACACGACCCGGGTATTGCTACATTTTTTTATTTATATTTAAGCAGCTGCTTTCTAAGATTCTTTGGTATGATTTTCTTTGATTTTTTTTCCAGTGTGAAGGTGGGATTGCTGCCATACACAGACATCATTGTTTTGGCCCCAGAAAACATATTAGTTCTTTATGTAAGTTCTTCCCTTACATGCATTTGACCTTAACTTATAGACGGTTTATAGTATTTGCGTAACCAGTTTTCTACCAAAAGTATTTTTGGTCTTTTGCACCCTCTCTGTTGCTGATATTCTAGGATGCTGTTATGGTCTTTGTTTTGTTTCTGTCAATCATGCTGACATGCAGTTAAATATTTCTTTGCTTGTAATCCATGCTTCAGTTTTTCAGGGAAGCTAAATTTTTTTCTTCTGATGTAGACTTTCCAATTTTTATTGGATGTCTTTCCATTTGGAAGTTCATCTTACCTCCTTTTCTTGACCTTTCTACCATAATGGATCTCTATAGCATGTTGTAAAAATATGTTCCTCAAAGCTACCACTGGTGTTTGGGTCCCGAGTGGGATTATGCAGTGGCTCTTGGTTTTCAAGCCTTTTAATATGAGATCTTGAAGCCAGCTGATATGAGATAGCGATGGAGTTAGGTGAGAGATATAGCGTTAATGGGCATGTCGGGGTATGGCTTGGTAAGTTAACCGAAGGCAAGAAGAAAATGATAAAGTTTAAAGGTTTAATTTACTTAGGTACCGGGTCATGGAATGTATTTTTTTGTTGGTCTTGGGTTTCCAAACTTGAATATAGTCCTTTAGATTTGAAGAAGTATGGTTGGCTAACATCTAGAATTGGGAAATCAAAACTAAAAAGCCAATAACGAGTAAGAAAATATTTGTGAACTTTTGATGAAAAAGAGATAGTAATACTCCAAGATAACTCAGTTTTCTAATGCTAATTACATAATATAATTTGTCCGTTTAAACACTCTTACTTTAAGGCCCCATTTTTTTCCTAAGTCTTCTACAAATTTTGAACAGTAGGTAAGGCCTAGACACACGTAAGTCATCCATGCCCAAGTCCAAGGAAAGTAGATCGTTTAGTAATTTTCTTCTGCGTTCATCATTAATCTTTTGATTATGTTATCTCTATTCCTGACAGAACATTAATAAAAGGTTGATTGACTATTCTCTTGTCAGTTGTTCATAATCTACATGTGATGTAAATGCAGTCAGGGAAGCAATGCCTTTGCAGGTATCTGCTGCCTTCATGTTTGGGCAAAGGAAATCTCTCTCGTAATTTGGGATTCACAGAAGCAGCATCCATTTCCCATGACCTGAAGATTGTAGGACTGGCTGATGCTGTTGAGGCGCGTATCAATGTTAAAGTAAATAATCGGCAGGTATTATAACTCCATGCTCATAGTTTATCAGTTCAAGTGCTCTATTCTTGTTATTCAGTTGGTCATTATTTCTAAGTCTGTGGTTTTATTTTCTCTGTTGCACGACTTTTTTGAGCCCTGTAAGTTAAGCTTTTGATTTCTGTTTCCAATAATATTGCAAGCACTTAAAGTTTTGTGCTAGGGAAAATCCTGGTAGCCCTTAAGTTAGTTCTGCATAGCAAACTATAAAAGTTTCATGTTTTAATATCTCAGAGATGAGCTTTAACAACTTTTATTTGTCATGTATATACAGATGTTTCGATGTGCACTTCGTAGAGGTCCTTCATCATTGTTGGCCAATGACTCCATCACAGCAATGGCTGAGGGGCTCAGTCCGAGTTTCTATAATCATTTTCTTGTTCTTCTTTGGGGAGTTGGTGAATCTGGCTACTTGCCAGAGGCTAATTCTACTGTTGATTCTGAATGGAACTCTTTTTGTGATACCATCATGCAAATGTGCAAGCAGTCATCTGTAGTTTCGCAAGAGATTCCAAAGTCATCTTGGGAGTTTCTTCTTAATAGTAAATTTCACACGAACTACAGCAAAATTAACTCTATGATTGGATGGTCTTCTAGTACAGCACTCGATAGACCAGGATTAGATTCAACGAAATCAAATATAGATAGTAAAACAAGTTCAGAAAAATCATTTTACTCCGATCTATTGAGGGAGAGTTTGGATGCTCTGCATGCAGTTTATGAAAGTCTGAAAATGGATAATCTTCGGCGAAGGTAAATCTAAATCCTATCCAATTTTCACTCTTCACATGCTTTAGATTTTGAAGTTCCAACTAATCTTTGTGTCTGTTGTTTATTCAGTTTTTCTTGCCTTTTATTTTGTCTTGCCGCCACTTTTTTCAATGCGGTTGCTTCAGTTGATAATAATTTCACAATTATCTCTGTTTCATGGCTATAATGTAATGGCTATTCATTTTGACTGCTAATATTTGTTTCTTTTTGGATTTAGTTCAGCAGTTTGCAAAAATATCTTTCTGATTTTGTGTTTTATGGTGCAAATTTCCTTAAAAAGGGATTTGGAACTTCTGGCAATTCTATTGTGTAATATTGCAAATTTCTTGGGTGAAGAATGCTATTTGGATCATTACGTCCGTGATTTTCCTGCTGTTTGCAAGACAGTCAGAATGGGCAGGAACTCTTTGTCCAGGAAAACTCCTTTTAGTTTATTCAGATGGCTGGAATATTGTTTGCAGCATGGATGCTCTCCTGATAATACTAACAATCTTCCACTTGTAGTCTGTAAAGATGGAAGTTCTGTGGTGAGCTGGGCACGGAAGATTGTATTTTTTTACAGTTTATTATGTGGTGCTAAACTCATCGGAAAAAAGCTTTCATCTGGTGTTAGCTGCAACATTGCCTCCGGATCATTTTGCTCTAACGAGGAGCTCACAGTGTTGGCAATGGTCGGGGAGAAATTTGGATTGAAAGAGTTAGATTCTTTGCCTTCTGGTGTATCTCTTCCTCTTCGACATGTGAGCTTCATTAACTCATAATACATGTGATATTTTAATCAAATATTTCTTACAAGGCTTGAAGATATAATGATTTTAGTTCAACTATCTGTGACAATATAATATACAAGGAATACTAGGTTATTAATGACATTGTTAAACATAAATATTACCAATGATTATGGCTGGACACCGTTATTATTCATTCTGGTCCTTTTATGTTATTATGTTTTCCATATTAAATAGATTTGTTATTCATTCTCACCCCTGAAGATGATTCTGTGATTTTCGTCATTGCACTTCTACTTTCTCATTGTGCTTCTTCCACTATGAAAATTTGTTTTCCTTTTTTGTGATGTTTCTCTGTTCGGTTACTTAAAAGAAAGCACTTTAATGTTGATGTAATCAGAATTTATATACCTTTGACCATTTACTCACTAAAAGGGTGATTTTTAATGAGAACTTAAAAAGAGTTAAAATTATTAAAATCTGTGTCATTATAGAAGCTTTTAGTTAACTTTTTGCATCTTTTCTGATAACCTATCTTCTTCCCTTTTTCTTTTTTCCTTTGCTTTACTCATGAATCATGATTGTTTGTGAATTTGCTTCTTAGGCTTTGGATAAGTGTCGGGAATCTCCTCCTGCTGACTGGCCTGCAGCTGCATATATACTTATTGGTCGAGAGGACTTGGCTTTGTCTTGTTTGGCACATTCATGCAAATTTAAGGAACTCAAAACACAAACAAATGTGAATTTGGTCTCTATGTCTACACCTTACATGCTGCATTTGCATCCTGTGACAATTCCTTCGACAGTATCTGATACCATTGGCCTGGAAAGCACCAGGATTGAGGATACAGATTCCATTGATGGATCCATGGCAGATGGCATGGAGAATATATTCAGCTGTTGCACCCAGCTGCGATATGGTCGAGATCTACGATTAAATGAGGTCAGTTTTGGTCCACTCTTCTAAAAATAACTTCAAAGGCTGTATATTGAGTTTAGAAGTGACTGGTCTATGATCTTCACTGATACGTCCTTAGATCTGGAATCAAATTAGGAAGGGCTTCCCCTTTTTACAAACTGAAATGGGATCGCATATTTAGTGTTCCTTCTGTTGTTCATAGTTCTTGTTGCATGCTTATGGATATTGTCTCTTTAATTGTTATGGACAATAGAAATGTGGTTCTTGAAATTCCTTTTGTCTCTTCCCGCTTGCCACTGTAACTGCTACTAGGTTAGGCGCCTTCTATGCTCTGCAAGACCTGTGGCTATTCAAACATCTGTCAACCCAAGTGCCTCCGATCAGGATCTCCAACAGGTATGCTTGTTTTTTTGCTTGGGTTGAATGTTGATATTAGTTTTTTTCTCTCTAGAGCATTGTAGCTTCGGTTTTAATCATTAGCTAATAAATTGTTGTAACAACGTATGCTACCACATGTATCTCTATATGTTCTTAAACACACTGAAAACATTAGCCAATAATATCCTCCTCCCATTGACAACATGTTTGATAGTTCCTTTACAAGGAGACAGTGATAATGCTTAAGAAGGCTCGCAAAATACCTTAAGATTTTATCATGAATCTCTGACAGAATATGCATAAACGGTTTATGGAATGAAATTCATCCAGTTTGGTATTCTCTTCGATCTGACACGTTATCCATCATTTTAGAAGAGTAATGATATGATGACTATAGTTTGCTCTGGGCAAATGGCTCAATGCAAATTGCATATTTTAATGTTGCTTGTTGTTTTGTTTGTACAGGCTCAACTCTGGCAGCTTGCACAAAGGACCACTGCTCTTCCTCTTGGCCGTGGGGCATTTACTCTAGCAACTATATTTACTCTTTTAACAGAGGTCCTCATGCTTTTGTGTTTTTACATTTATTTTCAACAGTTGATTGTTTTTTATGAGATATATACACTACTTTTCTGATGGAATCCCTTGCCAATTTATGCAGGCCTTCACTGTCCCAAGGCTTGTTTTAGCAGGGCGGTTGCCTGCCCAACAAAATGCCACTGTAGGTCCATTCATGATTCTTTTACTAGGTCATTTCTTTTTCACATGCATTTATTCTTTGGGTAGTATCATGTGTGCTGTCAGGTTTCCCTTTGAGTGAGTAACTGTATTATCAATAATGACAATTTAGAACTAGAAAACTTGAGCAAAATATTATTATATTGGGAATATAATTCTTGCTCTGTGTTTTCAAGATTCATTGCCTATTATTGTTTTTACTGTAGGAAGCTTGGGTTAAGAATTTTATGTTTAGCCAATGAAACCTTTTGTAATCCTGCTCTTTTCCTTACTCTTCTTTCTTTAAAACTTTTTCCCATTTATCTCATTTGCATCGATTGCACTTTTTTATATTTATTTTCTGCATTTTGTTGCACTTATAGGTTAATCTTGATCCAAGCATAAGGAACATACAAGAACTTAAGTTATGGCCAGAGTTCCACAATGCTGTTGCTGCCGGGTTAAGACTGGCCCCCCTTCAGGTTATATGATATCTTAAGATAGTGCAATGCCTGTTCTGTGATGGGCGAAAAGTTTATGTTTCTTCATGGACTAATTCTTTATCTAACTGCTTATGTTGGCCGGACTGATTTTCGTATTTCATGATTATATGGTTAAAAGTACCTCCTGAAATTTGAGTATGTATGTTCTCATTTATGTCAATTTGTAAAGCCTATGCTCTATTTAAGTTAATTTTCTTTTGCTCAGTTGTCATTGTGCTAATATATTATGTGGTTTATACCTAATTGTTTGTCCTGAATTATTACGTGATGCATTTTAAGTTTTTGTAGGGAAAAGTGTCAAGAACATGGATAGTATATAACAAGCCTGAGGAACCAAATGTAGTTCATGCTGGACTTCTTCTTGCACTGGGATTGCACGGATTTCTGCGTGTTTTAGCTATTACGGACATATACCAGTACTTTTCACAGGTTTCCTTGTTTGTTAACACCATCTTCTTGCAATTGGTTGGTTGCAGCATAACGGCTTTAGTTATGTGTGATCCTGTGACTGGTTCTGGAATTCGCAAGATAAGAAAAGGGAGAAACAAGTATTGGCTAATTGCATTTTCTGAATGAAAGAAAGAATTTTATAATGAAAAATCACGTTTCGGAGTCTTTAATTGTAAGATGACCTGAATGTAATTGCATTCACTTTGTGATTTCTGGTATCTTTATAGCTTTAATCACTGAGGTGGGAACTTTTCTATCACACCATGTAATACGCTTACTACTTTTGATAAAATACATTGAATACTCAAATAGCCTTTTCCCCCCTCCATTATGTTTTAATATACTTAACTGATTTTTTCACCAATAGGAACATGAAAGCACAACGGTAGGTTTAATGCTTGGTCTGGCA
The DNA here is from genome assembly GCA_029448705.1 of Adansonia digitata. NCBI lineage: Eukaryota > Viridiplantae > Streptophyta > Magnoliopsida > Malvales > Malvaceae > Adansonia > Adansonia digitata. Next base: position 161,617 of record JAQSVH010000002.1, on the reverse strand, counting down.
GCTTCTTATAGAGGGACTATGCAACCTGCAATATCAAAGGTTATAGTATATGCTTTTTCGAGCTTTAGCATTTGCTTCTACCTTGATCTCTTGTTGTTTATAAGCAGCAGTACCTAAGATTTGCTGATAATACTAACATTCTTCCATCGTTGCTGATCAACATATATCTGCTATACCATTTACTTGACCTGCACGATGGCTCTCTACCCTATACAGTGCCTTTATGTCCATATACCTGCTCAACATCCATCTTCCTTTCCAGAGTTGGAGTTACCAACACTGCTGCAAGTAAGTACTTCTCTCACTATATCATTTACGTGTGCATTAGGAACATATATGCATGGATTCATTCACTCTTATCACCAGCATTGACCTTTGAACTGAAATAAACCTTGCATATTCAACTTTTCCGAGTAGTGAAATATTGTTCTGTGAGTGCCTTTATATGAACATTAAAGTTATCTGTTCATATTTTTCTATTCTCTAGAATAATGATTCTCACAACCTTTTCTGGATTCTACAGACAGCAGCACTAATGTCAGTTGGGCTTCTTTTTGAAGGATCAGCACACCCTCAAACAATGCAAACGTTGTTGGTATGATTCTATCTCTTATAGTTCTACACTTCTTTTGCTTATAAACTTAAAGAGGATGTTGTTTTACCCACAATTGTTGGTCAACAAGAAGCATCCTTTCCACTACTCCTGAGAAAATTGAAAACTACATTTGAAATGCATATACGCATACCCACATACATATATTAAAATGGACATATACCTACATAATCAATGTGTATGGATACACACGCATATGGATACCTCAGACATGCAAGATATATCTTCTAGGTTCCACTTTCTTCATATAACAAATTTCTTGTAACTATAGCTATTTGCGTTATTCTACGGTTCCTTGGTTAATGATAAAGCTTCCCCTTAAAAAACAATTTTCTTGGTATGGTAGTAAATAATCAATTTCTACCCTTGCATTCTGACCGTTCAGTTTGAGTTCTTTAGGTCGAAAACGGAGTTTGGTTCTGTTAATCAGTAACAATGATTAACAAGCATTATGGTGAAAAAAATGCTTATCCCTATCATTGTAAACATATTCAGCACTTTTGGACTGTTTCTACACTGTTAATTCTTAATTGTTTACCAGATGTCTTGTAGTTAAACTTGCTTGTTATTTCTTGCAGGGTGAAATAGGCCGAAGAAGTGGAGGTGACAATGTTCTTGAAAGGGAGGGTTATGCTGTTTCTGCAGGCTTTTCGTTGGGTCTTGTTGCATTGGGTATGGATCATTCCAGGCTTTTATATTAATGAGTGCCTTTAAGTTTTGGTCCTAGCTAACTGCTCTCTTAAATGAAGGACGAGGGGAAGAGGCACTGGGATTCATGGATACACTGGTTGATCGACTATTCCAGTATATTGGTGGAAAGGATATTCGTATTGTATGCTGCCCAGTTTAAACTTGATTTGTTCTTTTGCATTTTCTTCTGGTGGGGTATTGTTAAAAATCACTGCTTCTTTACATTTTAGGAGCAGACAAACATATGAGACAGCTAAAGGAAAAAAAAAAAAAAAAACTATGGATGAGTATCTTGGGGAGGATGGTGCATTTTCCTTTTTTTTTCCTTGAATTTCTGTACATTGTCTAAAGTGCAATTCCTTTCTACTTTCTCTTCTTTTGCCAACTATTTAGTCTATTTTCAATCAGGAAAGATCCCTCCTGCTTGCAGCGTCAATGGATGAACACAACCGGAGCACTGGGCAGGTTTGTAACCTATCTTTGACTAAGTTCCCTGCTTATAACCTTGTGTTCGAAAATAATGTTAATATATACAATTTTTTAACTCAAGGCCACCGATATCTGTTGTTTTGGCATACTAGATGATGGATGGAACCACTGTCAATGTTGATGTCACTGCACCCGGGGCAATAATAGCTCTTGCTCTAATGTTTTTGAAGGTAATGTTTAATGTTGACAAATATGAGCAGATTATCACATGCCTGTATATGACATAAATCAGATATATTCACCTTTCTCATTTTATATGCCAGAGTGAATCGGAGGCGATTGTCTCTAGGCTTACAATCCCTAAAACACATTTTGATTTGCAATATGTGAGGCCTGATTTTATAATGCTTCGTGTCATTGCTCGGAATTTGATAATGTGGGGCAGGTAATTTACTTGAAAAATGTTTTAACAATTGAAGCATTCACTGGCTAAGCTTCTAGTCTTTAGATCTGAGTTTAAGATTATTGCCTTCAGGATTCATCCCTCTAAAGACTGGATTCAGTCACAGATTCCTGAAATTGTGAAAAATGGTGTCAAAGGCCTCAGAGATGATAATATGGATATCGATGAAATGGATGCAGAAACCATTGTCCAGGCTTATGTCAATATAGTAGCTGGGGCATGTATTTCTCTTGGTATGGTATTCCAGCTGATTCATATATTATTTACTAAGTTTAGTCTTGCATAACCTTATCATACACACGCATCAGGATAAGAGTTTCTTAAATCTGTTACGATTAATTGTTGGCAGGGTTGAGATTTGCTGGCACAAAGGATGCAAATGCACAGGAGTTGCTTTATGAATATGCTGTCAACTTTCTGAACGAGGTCTTGCATACAATATGCTAATTTTCAACAAGTAGAATTTGTTTTTGAGAGATAAATGAGTTATTTTAATGGCTGCAGATCAAGCCTGTTTCCGCGACAAATAGGAATACCTTCCCCAACGGTTTATCTCAGTATGTTGATCGAGGCACATTGGAGATATGCCTTCATCTTATTGTTCTGTCGTTGTCTGTGGTAAATGAAGTTGACCATATTATGATGATGATGATGATTATCTTCTGCCAAGTAATAGTGGTAACTACTGAGCTATTTTGAACGCAGGTTATGGCTGGTACTGGGCATTTGCAAACCTTCCGGCTTTTAAGGTTTCTTCGCAACCGGAGCTCGGTAGATGGGCATGCTAATTACGGTATTCAGATGGCGGTAATGTTTCTATACATGCCATAGTGAGAAAACAACTGCATTATATCAACTGCTCATTATGTACTTTTCCAGAAGATTTAAGATATTTGACACTCTTACGTGCTTATTTTTATGATCTCCTCATGCATGTCATAAACTCTCAAATTATGTGCAAAGTAAAATTTTTATTCTACGAATATATAAGATAAAGAAAATAAACTGGTTTATGCATATGGATTCTACAATTCACCTGCTGCAAACGAAAATCATATGTTAATCATCATACATTTCAAGCTGTTAATATCTCCTGCACCACCATGCCAAATGCCTAATCATTGTTGAATCTATGACACCAAGGCCTTATAAACCCATTGAAGCATTGAGGGTTAAATGATTCTTCTTCCATTTCTTCATGGAACATTAAGAATGTCTCTATGGCCAATCTTTCATCAGAAAACAATTCTGAATGCATAAGAATGGTTTGGCTTAGCCAAAGGTGGGCTTCTTCCATGAGATGAACCATATCATGTTTGCTTGCAATACTCTAAAATGGACAGTTTTACTAACATACATTCAAACAGTTTGCTTCTTTCTAGGGCCTCTTAATTTATTTGTAAGCATATACTGATTTTAGGTCAGCTTAGCAATTGGTTTCTTATTTCTTGGTGGAGGCTTAAGGACATTTTCAACCAGCAAAAGTTCCATTGCTGCATTGCTTATCACACTTTACCCAAGGTTGCCTACTGGACCCAATGATAACCGTTGCCACCTGCAGGTATGTTAAGTTTGAGTATTACAGTGTTTTTCAGATAGCTTAAAATTGCTTGGGTGGGAATAGTAAATGGTAGAACACAAGCATTGCAAAAAATATTTTACTATTGGTTTTTGACAGTGCATTCTTCCAATGGCTTCTATTTTTGCTTGAACAGACTAGAATTCTTTAGCCTTGTTTCCTAATTCAGAGATATGTTGTACTTATCCCTCTTTTATATAATTGTGTATTTTCCAGGCATTCAGACATTTGTATGTCCTTGCAACGGAGGCTCGCTGGCTTCAAACTGTTGATGTCGACACTGGTCTGCCTGTTTATGCTCCTCTTGAACTTACAATCAAGGAAACTGAGCATTATTCAGAAACAAGTTATTGTGAGATTACTCCTTGCATTCTGCCCGAGCGTTCTATTGTAAGTTTCAAGAACGGCTACAAGCTTACTAGGATTGTCATTATTTTCGGACTGACTTTAACTTTCCATGGAAGTGAACTTTGGAGGTTAATTAGCATGAATCTGCTAACTTTCATGTGACAATTTGAAGTAATGTTTATGACATGGGAAAACTTTCTGTTGCTATGGTAGTGAATCTTGTCAAAAAATCCAAGTTACAAGCAAAGTGCATGTCAACTGCATCAGAATCCACCTGTCCGCTAACTATGTCTATTAATCAGAAAATTTCTCGTGTTTGATGCTTTACTGGACATGTTATTGCAGTTAAAGACGGTTCGTGTCTGCGGCCCTCGATACTGGCCTCAGGTCATTGAACTTGTTCCTGAAGGTGGTGAAGTTTGTTGCTGCATTTTCTTGCTATATTTCAATTTTCATATTTTTGATAATTTATGTTCTTCCCCTACAGACGAGCCTTGGTGGAGTTTTGGCAATAGGAATGACCCATTTAACTCTGGTATTCTCCATGTCAAACGGAAGGTTGGAGCTTGTTCATATGTGGATGATCCTGTAGGGTGTCAGTCATTGCTCTCTCGAGCAATGCACAAGGTTTGGTTGGCGGAACTTTACCATTTACTTGCCCTTGCCTTGTTATAGTTCAGGCTTATCATGGATGTTGATTTCTCTGTTATTTAGGTGTTTGGTTTGAGAAGTCTAAGGGGAGGCAATCCAAGTAATAATAGCAACAATGGACCTGCTGCTGTTACTGTTGACCAGTTGGTCAGCACCTTCTCATCTGATCCAAGCTTAATAGCTTTTGCTCAACTTTGCAATGACCTTTCCTGGAATAGCAGGCAAGTCCACAAAACTCCATTTTTTTAAAATTTTTTTCGAGATTCGGACCTCCGCTTCTAGAACCTGCAATGCAGTATCCTTTTTCACTTGGCTGAACTCTGAACTTTATTTGTGCTTCAACTCCCCCCCCCCCCCCCCCCCCGCGCCCCCCCCCCCCCCCGGGTCCTCACCCACTCCCTCCCTTTGTAGAATTGGGTTTTAGTTTCGTGGTCTTTTGAACGTTTTGCTCTTGAGGATTTATTTTCGATGACAATTGTAAATCATGCTAAGTGTTGAATAAATTTGAGGTGCCTATATTATCATCTATTTCCTAATTTAGATGCAGTGTTTGTGGGAAAACGAAAAAGAAATGGAGATATCTACTCTGCATAATTTTTTCTCCGTTAAAAGAGACGGATTTTTTTTTTTTTTGGGGGGGGGTCCTTATTTACAAGTCAACGTGCTTGCAGATCTGATGTTGATTTCCAGGAGTTTTGCCTGCAAGTATTATTTGAGTGTATAAGCAAGGACAGACCAGCTCTTTTGCAGGTAATAATCTTATTTAGTCCTCAATTCTTCTTTTTTATGTATGACTGTTCTCAATTACAATGTGATGTCAACTGGAAATAAGTTAATTTCTTGGCATGCCAATTTGATGTCAATCAGATCAAGTTATCTTGATGTTTAAATGGTTTGGGCTATGTCACTTTAAACTTGTCATCTGTTTTTCCATCATGTGAATGTCTTCATAATTATCTATAAGATGTTAATGCCTTTCTGCTTGTTAGGTCTATTTATCCTTGTACACCACAATTGGCTCATTGGCAGAGCAGGTTTCTAGTAGCAATGTTCTTGTTAGCGACTCACTATCTGTCTCTAGTTTGAAGGTACTTTCCCATTATCTGATTTATGTATTCTTGTTTCATGGTACAGTTATTTTGTTTAAGTTGTGGAATCTCTGTTCTTTTGTTGTGTAAACAACTAAAGTACCTAAGTTATAGTGATCACAAATTGCGTAAATACTTGCTTTTGGTTGTTAAAATAACTGGCTCTTGTGATAACCCTTTGTTTTTTTCCTCAGCTTGCACTGTCCTATAATGAGGCAGTCTTGACCGGAAGGTTGACCACTTCAAGAGGCAGCATTGTTCAATCTATCTTTTTAGGGTCTCTTCGGAAACGGGTAGAAGAGCTCCTAAATTGTTCAGAGGCATTAAAAAACGATTTGCATAATTATTTGAACTTGGGTAGTTGGCCTGGCGATGGATCCTTCAGGGTTAAAAGTTCAACAATCCTTTCTTGGTATCTTCAATGGTTTGGTGTACCAGCCCCACCAACTATCAAGACAATGGTGGACAAAATTAAGCCTATGAATATCTCATTATCTCCTGTACCGTTGTTATGTTTGTTATTACCTGGCACTCACATTACCGCAATTGAAGAGATAAATCGGTTTTTGTTGTCTTCCTGAGTGGGCAGATGCAAGACCTTAGCATTTTTCCGCTTGGTGCCAACCGCCTATTGCAGCGTCTTCCCTGGTACATTTCATCAGAAATCATTTTAAATTGTAGTTAGCAAAGAGGCAAAGTAGAGGTACCTTAAACTGAGTTACAGTGAGAAGAAAAATACATGCTTTAAGCCTTCAATATTCCAAATATTTGACACTGACATGGTCCTTGATCTGATTTGCAGAAGAAAAGTACTGCAAACAGACTTAAAAATGAGAAATTGCCGGTGCTACGTTTCTAAAAAAGCAGAAAGGAGATGAACTACGAATAATTTCAGAGAAGTTACCAACCATGGTCGGAATATGTTGTTGTATGCAATGAACATAATACCGGGAGGTTTAGGGTTTAATTCATGGAAAGCCCCATCTGCTTAACATTGGCAGCGATGTAAAAATAGACGTAAATGTAGAGTTCGAGTTACTATTTAACTAATGTTTATTTAAGTTCATTGTTCTGCGGATTAGATTATATTCATAAAAATACCATTTTATAATGTATAGGCAACCAATTACATTGTTTAATATATTTTAGTTGTTAAAAGCTGTCCTTGAAATATTCTATGTTTATGTTAAACTGTTAGGTTGCACTGTCTCACAATCTTATCATATTTAGGAAAGCTAATAAGTGCTCAAAATAACAAAGATGAGATTTGAAGGAAAAAAGCTGGCTTGCAAGATTTTAAACTGATCTTGCTAGAGTGTAGCTTTCCTTTATTTGAAGGAATCAACAACCTTGAAAATTGCCTGTAGTGGCTATATTATACATGATATCTTAAAATGGAGAACCAAGTTTTTGTTGACAAGAATTTGAAATTTAGTATAGTTAGTCCATGCAACCACTTTAAGAGATAGTATTCAGCAAATTAAAAATTTAAATATCAATATTTGTAATTTTTTTTTTCGAAGTTGAAGCCTCTTTTGTGTAAAAAAAAATTTGCTGATGTGTCATTTGTGGAATCTTTAATCTGTTGTCTTATGTTTGCTCTTTGGGTATTGCAATTATTAACTGTCATCAAAAGTCCAAGCAAGACAAATCTATATTTATAAACAAATAATTAGGTATTGACCTTAAAGATACTAATTACTCAATGATGAGCTAGAAACCAAACTCTTCCGCAGCTGTGAGGGCAGGAAATCTTTGCAAACAACTGCTTTTAAATTTAATCCCTAAAAACAAAGTCCAGTCTGTCTTCAACATGTATAAGTAATAACTTAAATGCCATTTC
>JAQSVH010000002.1:100074-140532 GCA_029448705.1 Adansonia digitata | reverse complement strand
CCCCCCCCCCCCCCCCCCCCCCCCCCCCCCCCCCCCCCCCCCCCCCCCCCCCCCCCCCCCCCCCCCCCCCCCCCAGAGCAGCTTGGGATAATCTTTAGCCTCATCAGACCTTGTTTTCCACAAAAATGTTTTTGAATTATTCATTTAAAATGTAGTGAAGATCAAAACTATGCCACACGATTATAAATTTCAAAAGCTTAAATTAATTAATTAATTTTTATAATTATTTTAAAAAAATAATATTTAATAAATTTAAATTTTAAATATCACTACTTATAATTTTTTTATCTGTAAATTACAATATTTTTATACAAAAATAAGTTAGATTTATGCCTCATAACCATGGCTTAGTGATTTATCGCATCATCTACTTGATTAGCAGAATCTCGTTAGGGGAAATGTGACACCACTTACTTCCATTGTTTTATGGTCTTAGTTGTGGTGGCGGTGGTAGTGGCCAGCAATTTTATGTCTTTGCTCTTTTTCAAGTAATACATACCCCAAATGAAGTATAACAAAGGTGGTAAATGTTTTGACTTACGTAAATGATCTCACATCACTTTCAAGAGATGATTTGGTGAAAGAAAATAAGCAAAAGCAATTTCTCAACTTGTCAAAAAAAAAATCTTAAACCTGAACTTGATGATGGAGAGGTTAGACCTCAATTTTAATAATGTTTGTATGAAATGAGAGTTGGATGAATATAGATTACTATGTATATTCATGAAACCTTTATTTAGTTCATTTTCTCAAGGATATATATATAAATATAAAACTTTCTTTGACCGTTTTGCTTTGTTGTAGTTTGCAAATAGGCTATTAATCTATATGTTGCCATATTTGCTTTTTCAACGTTAAGACTTTGTCTTTTTCTTTTTCTTTTTTTAATTTTATTTTCTATTCTTTATGGGAGTGGGAGGGGACTAGTTAGAATAAAAATAAAGCACGTCAAATTCAAAGCAGAAAGAACATGAAATGATGGATGTTTTCAAGGTTTAGATACTATCTTTGAAACAGAAAACTTATTTTAGACTCTCTTGATTTATGTATATATTAACTTTTATCTTAATTGGAAAGACAAAATCAAAATGTGATTTAGACATGAAAGATAAGTTGTTGTCTTAAACGGCTATCGTTCCTTACAATGTTTAAGTGGGGATGGTTTCAAGACTCGACATTGTGTACTTTTGCGACCAAACATCCTTTCAATGCTGTTTTCCTCGTTTAAGCTGATTAAGAAGAATACAACAAAACTTCCTCTAAAATTCAGGTCAACTCAATATGGATTATTTTATTTTATTCTATTCTATTGGGTTAGATCAATGGGAATCTGTGTGTGAGATTTAATATAAATGGGTTTACGTTACATGCTCATCAAAAGTGAACACACCCATATATATAGTATGTTTATTAATCTAATTACAATGTGGGCCAAATTCATGGGCTTGTAATTATCAATAAGATCATTTTATCTTCAGCTTAACTTACAAGATATGTGCATTAGTCTCAATATTTATTTATTTGGAAATTATTGGTTAAAAGCTTCAAATATCAAAACCTTCAATGGCTGGCTAGGAAAACAAAGAGAAACGTGGACGGATATACATTTGTTTTTTCTATCTTCTCATTTTATTAAATATCATATGATGTATTGCCAAATTTCTTATATCTAATTTGGTAATACACTTTTCATCCAAATTTTCACAGATCAAGTTAAATCGAATTCAAATTTGAGTAAATAGTAATATTCACGAACATATTTATTTATAAGTTCACAAAAATAATATTTTTCTCTTTTCATAGATTTAATTTTTTTGATCTCTCTTTTTCTTTTAATGAAAATTTTCCCTATCTTTTACAACTACACCATTATATTATATATTATGTATTTATAAATATAAACATGCATAAAAGCGTGTGTAGATGTTGATAGGTATACGTATAAAGTGGAAAGGACATTATTGAAATTCTTGTAATGAGCATTAAAAAAAATACTTTATTCAATTGGGTATTATTCGAGTAATTTTTCTGATGTGGGCTTAAACCCTAAAAAGTAGTCCAGGAAATAAACACCTTCCAGGAATAGGAGAGATCTAAAACTTTTTGTCAACTTCCGAGCCAAACCATTCGCTGCCCAGGCCCAGCCCTAGTATCTACTAAAAATCATAGAATATCATCACTTATGGGCTATTGGACTAAACCATTAATTTCATTCACAACGTAAGCAAAATTTGGATGGAACATATATATATATATATATATATATATATACACATATGTATAAGCATTTTATATTATATTTTCGGAAATTAATTTCAGCATCATCATCATCATCTACTCTATTTATTATATTTTGCAAGATTTGTGTCTGGCCATGTATAATAATCTTATATCAGATATGTTAGCTGCTGATTTTAGAGACCATATCAGCCACTGTTCTGCAGCCAAACTTATATAGTTTCAATCATTGTAATAGTTTAAACATTGTTAGAATATCGAACTGAAGCTATTTTTTTTTATATATTGGCCGGTTAATATAAGGGTAAAGTATTTTGTGTGTTTTTTTTTTAAGTCATAAAAATTGAAATAAATAAGCTCAATACTAAACTTCATCCAATTTGTCAAAGTGGGTCTTACTGGTCGAAACCTTGAGTCCAGTCTAATGTCTTTCTGGCGAAGAAGAGAAGACCGCAGCATAGCCATAGCCAAAGCCCACAGGGCAGAGAAGTAGTTATTAGAAAGTTGAAATTAACCTTTTGTCTTTATTTATATTTCTTTAATTTGACAGCAGCAGGCTTTTCTGAGTTGAGTTGAGACTTGTTCATTACGTATTATTGCTACTTGCTAGCATGCAGTCTACAGGAGGAGTCCAGCAGCCACCTACCGTATATCGCTTCTAAGTAATGTTCATCTCATCTCATTGCTGTATTTTACAAATTGGAATAAAATGACTTTTCAATTTGAAATTTAATACACTATTTAATTCATTCTTAGTGCTCTTCGTTTTTCACCAACCTGCATGTTGTCTTTTGAATATAAAATCAGGTAAAATCTTGGACAGACAGACAGACAATTGTACTGACGGGGGAGCAAGTATAACTTATGTTACTCCGAACAGGTATTTGTCTGAGACGGTGTATTCAAGCAGATAAATTCGGTTATTAAGCATTAGAGAGATATGGGCCTTAAATAGTTTTTGATTAAATGCACACAATTTTATTATTATCATTATTATTATTGAAAATTTCCCTTTTGTCAATTTTATTGTATGCTTTCTAGCCACTTAGTATAACCCTTTTTTAACCAAAATATTGCAGAAACAAAGTCTCCCGTGAAGAATAATGAAAATTTTAATCTTGGTCTAATTATCTAAACTCAATTATATTCTGAAAAGTTAATAAAAGTAACCGACCAGTTCCAGTTTAATTAATGTATTAATCTTTGCTGAAGTCAATGAAAACAAAGCAAGGCTAGCTTTCAATATTTCATTCATCAGCAGCCTAGCCGATTAAATTATTTTATTTTTTTATCTTTTGCCAATGAAAGGAGCAAAAACAAGTCCGTAATTGGCGAGCTGGTTTATTTCATGTGCTCTAATAATGATGATTAGTGCACTTAATCAAATAGCAATTAGCTAAATCTCAAAGTAATAATAGTAATAAGAAGACGCAGAAGAAGAAAATTAGCAAGTGTAGTTTTTTGTAAGATTCACCTGCAGTCAGAGTTGCATAACGCAGAAGCAGGGATTTTGTATATCTCTTTTAGCAAGGAATGTCTGAAATTCCACTTGCTTTGCTTTGGTGGAATTAGCACTACCTCATTATCTTGTGCTGCTCTTCTATGGTCTTACGCTGCCAAATTTGGAGGCAGATTACAATCCTTTTTGTCTGAACAGATGTCCAGTCTAAAATTTTTTTAGATCACTTAAAAGACACCCCCCCCACAAAAAAAAAAAAAAAAACAATGGGACTTGTTTGTTAAAACAAATTTCTACCAATTGGTTTTAATTGTCATTTCTTAATTTTTGTATAGTACTTTTGCACAAACAAGCAAATGAAATCACGCACTGAATGGAAACAAAGCAGAAACCTCACCAACTTTTTTCACTTGTTTTTGCCTGTTCAGCTTCTTAGCTGTTTTGAAATAACAGGAAATGTACCATTGATAAACTAAAGAAGGTGAACATCTCATCCCATCAAATGAAACCAAAATTAGAGGGCATCCTGGAGACGGGAAACCTTGATACATGTCACACTCACTCTATGATTAGTCGAACAGGCAATAACATATGGAAAAGGCCCAAAGGCTCAATCCTCCATTAAATTATTAATAAACGAAAAAAGCTCCCGCTCGACCCTTCTCTAACACCTACCTTCATGACCAAACTCACATTTGGTCAAAGTAGCCATTACACCTTACCCTCTCTTCAATTTATTCAGAATCTCTCTCTCTCTGTCTCTAACAAGAAATCCATGCCTTTCTTTGGACCGCTTCTCTGTTTCAATCTTTCACTCTCTCTCTCTCTCTCTCTCATGTAGGAGCATAGAATTCAAGAAATGGTTTTTGTTACAATGGCTCCTTCTATGCAAGAAGCTGTATTGTCAGCTCCCTTACTGTCATCTGCCACAACAAGTAATAGCAGCACTAGCAGCACAAGAAGTGAAGCTGATGATAGCCCAACCGCATCTCATCGTTTTGTGATTCAAGATCTCCCCAGATATGAATTTCCACGCAAAACATTATGTGGGTTTCGATCATATAAATCATTGGCAGTGCTGTGTGGGCATATTGGTTCAGTTTCTTGCTTGGCCTTGAGTGGGGAATTCATCTTAAGTGCGTCACAAGGGAAGGATATTATAGTTTGGCAGCAGCCTGACTTGAGGCAGTTCACAAAGTTTGGCCAAGGTGATGGCTTGTTGAACGCACTTGTGACTGTTGGCAATAAGGTTTTCACTGCACATCAAGATAGTAAGATCAGAGTATGGAAAGTGTAACGCCCCAATCCCACGTCAAAAATCTTTGAGCATCTGTTATTATATATATGTTGAGACTTAAGCTTATATTTGCGAGACACCTTTTGGGGATAAAACTGTGAGGTCCAATGGACCAAAGTGGACAATACCTTGCAGGTTGGGTGCGGGTTTTCACAAATGGTATCAGAGCACAATCACTAGCTGGCGGGAGCTAAGTGCTACACCGTAGGAGCCACCTCTAGAATCCTGCGGGAGCTAAGTGCTACGCGGTAGGAGCCACCTCTAGAATCCCAATGCCTGGTGTGATCCTGGTTCTGTCTGTTCCGTATTGATTCTGTCTGTTCCTTATTGGGCTTGACGAGAACATCAAGCTGGGGGTGGTTGTAACACCCCAATCCCACATTGGGAATCTTTGAGGATCTGCCATGATATATATGTTGATACTTAAGCCTATACTTGCGAGGCACCTTTTGGGGATAAAACCGTGAGATCTAATGGGCCAAAGCGGATAATACCTCGCAGGTTGGGTGCGGGTCTCCACAAATGGTATCAGAACGCAATCACCAACCGGCGAGAGCTAAGTGCTACACCGTGGGAGCCACCTCTAGAATCCTGCGGGAGCTAAGTGTTACGCGGTGGGAGCCACCTCTAGAATCCAACGTCTGGTGCGATATTGATTCTGTCTGCTTCGTATTGATTTTGTATGTTTCATATTTGGCTTGACGAGGACGTCAAGCTTTAAAACGGGGGGTGTTTGTAACATCCCAATCCCACATTGAGAATTTTTGAGGATCTGTCATGATATATATATATTGAGATTTAAGCCTATACTTACGAGGCGCCTTTTGAGGACAAAATCGTGAGGTCTAATGGGCCAAAGGGGACAATACCTTGCAGGTTGAGTGTGGGTCTTCACAAATGGTATCAGAACGCAATCACCAGCCGGCGAGAGCTAAGTGCTACACCGTGGGAGCCACCTCTAGAATTCTGCTGGAGCTAAGTGCTACGCGGTAGGAGTCACCTCTAGAATCCCAATGTCTGGTGTGATCCTGGTTTTGTCTGTTCCATATTGATTTTGTCTGTTCAATATTGGACTTGACAAGGACGTCAAGCTTTGAAATGGGGAGAGTTTGTAACACCCCAATCCCATATCGGGAATCTTTGAGGATCTGCCATGATATATATGTTAAGACTTAAGCTTATATTAGCGAGACACCTTTTGGGGACAAAACCGTGAGGTTTATTGGGCCAAAGCGAATAATATCTCGCAGGTTGGGTGCGGGTCTTCACAAATGGTATCAGAGCGTGAGGTCCAATGGACCAAAACGGACAATACCTCGCATGTTGAGTGCGGGTCTCCACAAATGGTAAGAATTACCAACTGGTAGAAGCTAAGTGCTACACAGTGGGAGCCACCTCTAAAATCCTGCGGGAGCTAAGTACTACGTGATGGGAGCCACCTCTAGAATCCCAACACCTGGTGTGATCCTGACTCTGTCTGCTCCGTATTAATTCTATCTGTTTCGTATTGGGCTTGACGAGGACGTCAAGCTTTAAAACGAGGGTGTTTATAATACCCAATCCCACATCGAGAATCTTTGAGAATCTGCCATGATACATATGTTGAGACTTAAGCCTATACTTGCGAGTCGCCTTTTTGGGGACAAAACCGTGAGGTCTAATGGGCCAAAGCGGATAATATCTCGCAGGTTAGATGCGGGTCTCTACAGAAAGTGTCAAGAAGGTCAGAGAATGTGTTTAAGCTTGTTGACACACTTCCTACTACTAAGGACTATTTGGGGAAATTCATGAAGCAAAGCAATTATGTCCAAACCAGGCGGCATCATGAGCGTTTATGGATTGAACATGCAGATAGTATTTCTTGTTTAACAATCTATAATGGGTTGATTTATTCAGGTTCTTAAGGTGTGGAGGATATTTGATTTGAAGTGTTTGGAATAAATTAAGGCATGTGACGATGCTATCAACAGTTTAGTAGCTTGTAAGGGAATAGTGTATTCAGCATCTGCGGATGGGAAAATTAAGGCTTGGGGAAAACAAGGAAAGACCTCTCATTCGTTGCCAGGGGCTTTTGGAGGGCCACAAGAATGTTTCATTGAATTCGGTTGTTGTTTCTGAGGATGGAAAGTAGGTCTATGGAGGGGGTTCAGATGGGTTTGTCATGGGGTGGGAGGGGAATGGTGATTTTGTTAGTTGGAAATTGGTGAGTCAGACAAAGCACACCATATGGCTGTTTTGTGTATATGCCTGTGCCTGATGGGAGGGTTTTCGTGCGGTGGCTCAGCTGATAAAAGCATTGGTATTTGGAAGCGAGAGGCCTATGGTAAACTTTACAAAGTTGGGGTCATAAATGGTCATCAAGGGCCAGTCAAGTGCTTGCAGGCATCACCCTCTAATGTTGGTAATGGTTTCTTGCTCTATAGTGGAGGTCTCGACAAATCTTTAAGGGTGTGGTGGGTGCCCAACAACTCTGCTAAAACTCAGGACACCTCCTCAGCACATAACACGGACCACAAATCTATTGTATTGTATTAGGAAGATTTTAATCAATGTTTTGTTTGTATTTAGGGAAGCACTGCTTCCTTTTTTATTTGTTTGTAGTGCTTCCACGATAATTTGTTTTGATTCAAGCTGTGAACATAGGAGATCTTGAAGTTGGTTTTTGGGGTTCATGTCTTATATGTGTAGTTTCTCAGTATAAAAATTCTTCAGCGTTGTGTGCGATAAAATTTTCCTTTTATATATTTTTTTAAGGTTTCATACAGTTTTCTGGATTCTTATCAAATATAATTAGTAGTTTGAGGGAAAATTCAAGCAATAGAATAATTTACAATTTTTTTCAGTTGGATGAATAAGAATATAGCAGCTTTCTGTTGTTTAATGAAGAATTATCATTTCTTACTGCAGCGATATGTTTGCTAATTACGGACAAACAAATCAGGTAAACATCATAGAGATTGTTGGGTTTTCTGTTCTTTCTTAATTATAACTAGAACTTCAGTGATTTAATCAAGGAATTAACAAATCAATTGTGGCCATTACATTAAATGATTGTGGTAGGGGTCTTGTGCAATTTAGTTATTTGAATCAGGGGACTAAGACAAATTTAGGCTTAACCCGGTGATGATTTCTGGTGTAGGTAAATACTTAGATTATTGGCATAAAGAGTGGCTCAGAATCTTACCAATTCTTAAAGACAAGAACTTAAACAAACATCTTAATAACCCATTAAGAAAGGAATCTCTGCGTTAATTGTAGCCATCGTAATGTAAATATTCCTCTGCTGCCGTTGGGTTGGTGGAAACATTTGCCCTTCGCTTAGGACTGATCAGGTAGAAAATCATGCTAAATGTCTTAAATCTTTAGCAGAATTTTTGAGAAAGAAATCGATAATTTGGTTCAACAGAAACGAAGTTTGGAGTCAATACATCTTCCTTTGGTGGTTTTCTTTTCTTCTGAGGATCTTTGGTGGTTTTCTTTTCTTCTGAGGTTGAGCTTGCATCATCTTGGTAAATGATCCTAAAATGATGCATGATTACAAAAAATAATATCTTATGGCCTAATATCAGCGACGATCAATACTGAAACTGCGTGTAGTGAACTCTTGATTTGGCCTGCTATTGAGTATTGATTAAAGGATATGATTGAGAAACTTTCTTTTAGACCGGAAAACGCTTAGGTATCAATCAAGGAACCAATGTGGCAAGGAGATCGTAGTTTAAGATAGGATAATATGGAATTTGGGGTCTTACAGTCCCACCCTAATTATCACTTTAAGAAATAAGATAATGGAATTTAGGGTCTTACACACTACCTAGACCTAGAGCCTAAAGCGGGAGTTTCATTTTAGGGAATATGAATGAATATGCAAGTGTTAAGTGATATTAACAATGCTCAAGAGGAACAGACAGACTACGCGTCGTTGCTCTATCTTCTACGCAACGACAGATTTTGCCTTAAATTAAATTAAATACATACCATCCCTTCAAGTAAAATAAATAAATAAATAAATGAGCAGACAGACAGTCATCAGGTATAACCAATGAAATCCTTGTGAAGCAAACAAAGCCATTCAAGAAATATCAGCAATTAAACTATTTCTCTTCTACATGATGCTCACCGACCAACCAGGAAAGCAAAAGAAAACAAACTCAATTTAAATTTCAATCGCAGAAATTATTTGTATTGTTATTATAGTAATAACAATAACAGCGTTCTCATGTCTCTCCTAGCTATAGCTAAGCTAAATCCCAATAATAATAACAAAAATACTAGTTTCATTTTAGCCAGGAAGGAAGACAAGTATAAATTAGTAGAAAAAACAAAAGGTAACAAAGAAACTTGAGATCAGAGAGTAAGAATTTCCTATGACGAAGATGAAGCGGAAGAGGAGGAGGATGAGAAATCCAATCCACTAACTTGCTGCTGCTGCTGCTGCTGGCATTAACAGCAACCCTTGGAATAAATCGGAAACGGGAAGAAGGGGTATAGTCTTTGAGAAAAGTAATTTGCTGCAGCTGATAATCGAACTTCACAGTGCACCTATCCGATCTTGAAGGTGGAGGCGGATATTGCCTACCCCAACACTCTATATTCCAAAGGATAACCCAGAATAAAACTAGCACACATAAAACATAAAAAATGATATTTTACTCTCTTTTCAAGAAAATCTACTTCCTCATTCCTTTTCCTTTTCCCCTTGCCTTCAAACTTTGTTCTGTTTCCCTTATTAATCATTATATTTATATTATGGTCACCTCACCTGTAAAAGTAAAACAATATATAAAAAAAATTATGATAAACACCAATTAATTTTCCTAAACAAAGGAAGGACCTTCATCACCACAAATAGCAAATCACTTTAACATCAACTCTAAGAATCTCAGCAAACAAACTAAATCAACAATCATAAACTAAACTACTTTAAAAAGAAAGAAAGAAAGAGATCCTATATAATATATGTATATATATGTTATATATGACTTGAAAGAATAGGTTTATCAGCCCTGGACTCTGATGAGTGCTCAGTCCGCATGTCGTCAACATCCAACCAGCATGCATAAGAAAAAGACTTAATAAAATTCAAGATGCAGTTTATATGTCAGGCAAATAAACTATCTCAAAGCTTAAAATTTCTTCAATCTTCACCACTACTATGGGTGTGTGTATATTATAATAATAATAATAATAATAATAATAATAATAATAATTTATCTTAGTTCACGCAAGTAATTGAAGGTAATTAGACCTAAGAAAAAAGAAGAAAAAAATTTATATTATAATATAATATTATCCATAGTATTAATATAACAATTGTGCGTTAATTATAAAAATTAAATATTTAAAATTATATACTTATAAATTATATAATACAAATGCATTTAGAAGTTTTAATTTATAAAAATAAACATAAAAAATATATTATTGTTTAGTATTAAGTGTCCTTAATATTAGTATAACAAGCTTATATTAAATATAAAAATTAAATATATGAGTTATGTGGGAACTCATATTAAACAAGTAGTTGGATTTGAAAGAGTTTTTGTTGCTGCAAGGAAGAGTTGAAAGGTTAAGTTTGCTCTTGATGTTTTGTTTGCAAGAGCTCGAGAATTGTCTATAAAAAAGGATACACACTTTTGCCATCCGGACTGCACAAAATTAAATTTTGTTGGGAATATTATCCCAATCAATTGAAGTTAATATTGACTTCGTTGGGTAGATTATTAGTGGCTAAGACTATTCATTTTTTAGGGGTTTTTTTTTTTAAATAATAATTTGTTGATTTTTAGGCATTTAGAATCAATCTATCCTTCAACTTCAGCTCTGAATACATTTTGATGAAATTTCTTGATATATTCCAGTTTATCTGTCACTCAAGGCAACAGAACTTCATCGGTCATACTCCTGGAAATGACGTATGAATTGAGACCAGAGAGAGAGTCATAACCAAGCCACTGGCTGTATTGAAAGGAAAATTTGAAACTTGCTTTAAAAGGCTGGGTAAACAGACCTTCCTATCAGAGGTATGGACTGCTCTGGAAAAACCGGATGCAGTGCACAATCCCCTTTCAAAAACTAACAAAAGTAGGTAGCACCAATTTTGCAAGTTCCCAATCAAATCCAGGGATTTAGAATCCGAGAAGCATGAATCATAATAACAAAATAAGACTGCTATGCTTGAGAACCAGCAAATTAATAACAAAATCAGCACTTCTCTAGGCAGATCTTGTCCCATTGGCATAATTATGGACCATAACCAAAAAAAAAAAAAAAAGTCTATATTGAACAAAAGGTACATGTATGAACTTCCCAGACTCTTCTAAAAATCAGGGGAAGGTTCACTATTATCTGTTACGCTGTTGATCGAATTCCAGAAAAGGGAACCATCGTCCCTGCTTATGAGACAATAAATCAATCAAGTAAAAGATGCTCATGGCCTGATGGACAGAGAATCTCATAACACAATTTAGTCAACAACAATGGCTACTCAAGCTCCAAGCTAACCCTCGTGTTAGGTTTCCCACTCCGTCAGCAATGATTCATCTGATTATCATCCCGTTGAAACCTGGGGCTTTTGTAACCAGGTATATACTGGGGAGAACCTTCCCTCTTCCGGGAACCACTGTGCCATGCTCCCCCACTGCTGCGACTTCTAAAGTCCAACTTTCTTGAACGAACATCAGAATTATCCCCCGGTTTCCATCCCCATGCATTTCTCCCATAACCTCTACACCCATGATCACTTGGAGCTCCATTGTGTTGAACATAGCTATGTTCCCATGAATTATCTCCATTAGGCAACTTCCTACTATCTCGCTGGTTCCTTCCCCAAGAATTCCATTTGAAGTCAACCCATCCATCATTCTTCTTAGAGCCAATGCCTTGATAGCTATGACCCCAGGAATTGTTTCCAGTATTCCAATCCCTTGACCCATAATCTCGCCACGACTTATGCTTTCCACTTTCATTTCTCCAAGTAATGCTATTCTCCCACGGATTATTTCCATTACTATTTAAATTCCCTAAGTCATCGACTTTACTAACCAACTGGCCCCAGCCCAGAAGATCCTTTAAACTACCCTGAGTAACATTGTTACTTTCCCAAGGATTATCAACCTTATAAGGGATGGTGTTACACCCTTCTGTTGGAGCAGATGAAAGGTTCCTTGCTGCTTCGTTCTCATGCCCTACCTTGCCATCTTCTTCTCCATCATTAGGAGCAAAGTATTCTCGTTCTAAGTCCCTAATTAATTCAGGGTCAATATAAGGATTCCAATTTATGTCGTCAATATAAGCATTCGAATCAGGAGCAGAAATGTCACAGGAGAAACCATTGATCTCTGCCCAATACCGCTTTTTTGCATTGTGAAATGCTTCTTCTCCAGCTGAGTCATCCCACTTGAGCACATTATCATTGTAGCTCATGAACTTCTTGGTGTCAACAACCTTCCGCCATGATACTTTTCCAACTAAAGTGCAGAATTTCTTTTCCCACAAAGGTACACCATCATTGAAAAACTCTATGAGAAGAAAAATTATAATTAGAAAAGAATCAGACACCTTGCAAAGAGAATACAGACAATAATGAGAATGCTAAACACCATGTGGTTAGTTGAAAGTATATTCATATGTGATTACTTGAATAAACAAGTAATAATTTCTTAGACGATGTCGATAGTTATTAGCAGAGAGGAAAAGTTAAAAGGTGGAAGTAGAGCCCTTGCACCATAATTTTAAATATATTAAAGATGGCATCTTAAGTTAAAATCAAACTAGCAATTACTAATAAATTAGGCATAACATGTAAATCATTTATCCTAAATTTTTTTTCCCAAGAATAGACCTATTGATGGTTTTATGCAATATCCCAAGAATAGACCTAACCATAAAACAAAGGATCTTAGTATTCTTTTCCATCTGCATTTTTAACATTCATCAAGTTTGTTCCTCATTCTTTCCCACTTTGAAAGCATGAGCCTCTAATTCTATGCTGTGTTAATTGTGCACTATCTTCCAAACCCATAAACTACTCCGACAAATGGTAGTAGTTTCGACTTGAAAAATATTCAGATAAAAACCCCACAAGCAAGGAAAATATTTTAATCGACAAAATTTATTTAAAAAAAAAAAAAAAACTCAATTGAATGTAAGATAGATTTCAAGGACAAGTCACAAGAATGTTAAAGAAAGCAACAATTATAGAAAAGCAAATTAAATTTAGAGAAAAAGATTGAAAAATTATATGAATATGCAACAACCAACCAGAAAGAGAAGGTTCAGGGTGATGATAGCAAGGAGGATATTTAGGAGGTCTATCTTGGCCATAAAATCTCCTGTGCGGTCGATTTCTCCAATTGCCCATCCCTCCTCTAAAACCAAAAAAAAATAATAATAATAATAATAAAATTCTTATGCTTTTAATTAAGAGGAGAAGACAAGAAAAGAAGCAGAAACAAGGTTTTTAGGGAAATAAATAATCAAAATTTTGGAACAGAGATTTTGTTGAGAAACAAAGAGAACGACAACACTCCTGGGTGAAACTGAAAGTGAAAGACAAGGACAAAAACAAAGATGAGGAGACTGCTCGGAGTTTGAGAGCGGCTTTGTTATTTGTACTGTAAGATGGAAAATTGAGAATCCAGTGCGCGCGGCGGAGCCGGATCCATTTCACCAATTTATACTTCTTTTTATTTTTTTAACTTTTGTTGTTTCTTTTTAATTTAAGAATATCTACCTCTTCCTCAAGATCCTTTTTGTCTATTTCCTTACGAAGGAAGATGTGTTTGAAATAATTCATGATTATTTCTACCACTGCCACTACATCTATAGTTTGGATTGTTTTTCGTTTTTATAAAGATTAGTTTAATCTTTTTATTATTAAATTAAAAAAATATATATGTGAATAGTCTACATAAAAAAGGTATTATTACTATTATTATTTTAATATTTTTAAATCATACTTCACTTGTAACTTTTCATATTTTACTCTTTCTTTTTTTTTAATCAAACGCACGTAATTTTGATAATGAATTTGGTTGATAAAATAATCAAACATGAATAAACATAATTTGGTTGATAAAATTGTTTATATCAAGACATTCTTGCTTTCTTTCTTTCCCTGATGTACCACATACATATTAATTTCTCCACATCCCCCAATAAGAAACCATATAAATCGAATAATAAATGAAAATAGTAACAGAATAAATATAATAGTAAGAAACAATGAGAATGAGAGAGAGAGAGAGAGAGATTTGATTAATAGCTGCATTCAACTATACAAAAAAGTCGGTTTATGCTATAAGATTAATTGATTGATTGATGTCATCCGACGGATCTCTTCAAGAATTGCTTAGAAGATATTAAAAGATTGTGAAGAATTACTCGGTTTGGTGAAGAAGACTCGTTATTTCTGCATCTGCCAAGAATCATCTCCACTTCATCAATTAATCCAACAATTGTTTCTTGCTGGAAACGAGAGTCATTCTCCCTGTATAACTTAATCCATGCTGACTTGGACAATGCCTGTAACTCTAACTCACTCCAAGGATGCATGCTAATACATGAAACAGCTGAAGCGTACTCATTTTTCTCCAGCTTCATGCAAAACCTTTCTTTCACCAGAGGCAGAGGAGGAGTCCTACCACCCCTTGCCATCTGCTCCCAAGTTGTTTCCAATACCACCCCCTGAACAAAATAAATAAATAAATAAAACAAAAAACAGCTCTCAATACCCTAATCAAACACTTCATCAGCAAAATATTTCTACATACTATCTGCATACGTTTTTATATAGCAACAATGTAATACCTTTCCAGCTCTGGCGGCTTCCAGTATCATGCGGAGATGACGTTTTGCATTGAAATGAAATCCATGCTGCAGCATCTTTCCATACACATGCTCAAACTCATCCCACCTCTTTTGTTCAATGCATGCATCTAACATGGTATTAAATGTATAATTATCAGCTCTCACTCTATGCAAATCATCACATTTGCTGCTCATTTCATTTGCATCTTCTGACATCTTCTGGAACAGATCTTTTGCTTCATCAAATAATCCATGATCTAGATAAGCTTTTAGCATGATATTGCAAGTGACAAGATTCGGAGAGCAAAATTTCTGCATTTCGTTGAAGATGTATGCCCCATTTTGAATGTTTCCAGAGTCTAGACATGCTTGAATTAAACCAGTATAAGTTACCACCAGAGGTTTGTTGGCAACCTTGCATATTTTCTCAATCTGTAAAAGACAAAGTGCACTAATATGTAAGCAAATGTACTAGTCAAGGCCTTGATATTTTATTGCATATTCATTGTAGGTAGGTTGATGCTCACTAATATATATAAGTTTAAATCAAAAATTAAATACACACACACACACTAAAGCTTAACTCTTAAACATCACAAAGAGCACTCATTAATACAAGAAATCGAGTTCACAGGCTTCAATGACTCATCCCTCACAAGCCATATACAGCACCATATCACGATAAACAAACACCTCATTACGGCACACTGATTATCCTGAAAAACAGAATTTCAAAGACTTCATATTAAGATTGAGTGAAAAATTCTACTTTCTCACAAACACCCTGCTATCATGCTTTAATAAGATGAATGATGGCAACATTTTGCAAAGCTATCAAAACCAGAACCCTTTTTCCACTGCCACAAAAACTGAACAAAACTGATCCAAATAGCTACATATAGAATTAAGAATAACGAGACATGGCACATGCAATTCAAGGATTGCAGATAGAACAACAAGATCCGCAACTTCGCTGCAAAAATTCAACCTGAGTATAGCTTTTTCTCTCAAATTTCACCAATGTAAGAATTCTTCCTCAAGCTTTTAGCAATATATTTCAGGATTTGGCAGAAAAAATCTGAATATCCTTTTCATTTTCAGCTCATCTAAACTTTGACATATTTTTAACTTATATTTTTGCAAGCGGATCTGGACTGTGTTACAACCAATCTTGACTTATTTCAACAGTAAATTTCTTAAAACTCTTAAATAGTCATAAGTAACATTTTCAAGAATAAATGTGGAAGGGCTGAGCTGAAATTGCTTCAAACACTAACTTGCATAAAATGAACAAATGAACTAAACAAACTAAGAATAAAAAATATACCTGCATCAGTGCCTCATGGCACCTTCCAGCACTACAAAGACAACGAGCAAGGTCGTAATAAAGAGCTGCAGAACCTACAATTCCTCGTTTTTCCATATCTTGAACAGCAAATACAGCCTCATTTATCCGACCTTCCTTCCAAAGGGTATTTAAAAGAACTAAAAATAACCCAGAGTCAGCTTTCAAAACAGATACCTATTGGAACTATGACAAAGATAGATTACCTCTATATGTCAAAGCATTTGGCATAGATGATTTATCAATTTTCCTGAAAAATTCATGAACCAAGTTGTATTTGCTACATTCAAACATCACCTGCGAAAAAATCAAAACACTTGTAGTATTTTATCCATATAGAGAATCCAATTTACAACATCATATCACAAAATTCAGATAAGACATTTAGCACTAGGCATGATAGCCCAAAGTTGAAATTTTATGATACAAGAGAATATAGCCACAATAACTCATGCTAGAAACCCTTTCCAGTAATAAAACACCGCTGTACTTTACACAAACTTCCTTTTTTCCTCTTTTTTTCGTTTTTTGATAATTGAAGTTGCCAAGGTTTGAACCTTGGACAGTGGAACTAAGAGTCCAACACTCTACCAATAGAGCACATGGCTATTGGCTTTACGCTATCTTTATCTTTGCTTGTAAGAGTTCTTAAGAAAAAAATTAGTTTGACGTCATTCGATGTTATCTTCAAGAAATTTCAAAACATTAAAGGTACTTGACTTGCAACTTAAGAAAGTGCACACTCATCCAA
Organism: Adansonia digitata; assembly: GCA_029448705.1. NCBI lineage: Eukaryota > Viridiplantae > Streptophyta > Magnoliopsida > Malvales > Malvaceae > Adansonia > Adansonia digitata. The sequence goes on along the minus strand of JAQSVH010000002.1, from coordinate 123,632 downwards.
AATGCTACAATGATTAAATCACCTTATAATTAAAAAGAAAATACAAAAACCTGAACCTGGGTGGTATTAAAATAAGTTTTCTAAATTTATTCACCTCCATTACAAGTCCATATGTAGTAGCAGAAGGCTGTAGATGTTGTTGCTTTAACTGCTGCAAAACCCAAAATGCCCCTTCCCACTGTTTCCGCCTAGCACAAGCGTTTAGTACCTGCATACACAAGAAAAAAAAGAACATTCTTTCTATACAACTATAATACAGTAAAAATCAAACCGAAGATAAATAATCACTGTCAAGGATGATAGTGTTTAGGTATACTAATACATATTACTCACTGCATTGTAAACCACAATATCAGGCTCTAATCTTGGGTCCCACTTTCCTAGTGTCCCTGTCTTGAATTTCTTTTTGGGAGGAGTTCGCATGCTATCAATAACATCAAAGAGTTCCTTCATATGCCCAGCTTGCCCAAGAGTGACAGCAATGGAATGATAAGCAACTATGTCAGGATATGAAGCCAGTTGTTGCTGTGGTAAATTGGGAAAGGAAAAAGGACATCAAATAAACCTTTATTCCCCTTCAATCAAATTAAAGTTCAGTTCACGAACCACATAAATGAGAATCAAAGTGCATTACCTGCATTGAATGAAATATGTTAAGAGCTTCCACAGGTCTCCTTGCTTTCCCGAGTACATCAAGTGCAGTTGTGTAAATATGCCTGCATCATAAAGGTATATCTAGAAAAGACATATTCCCTATGATTTTTTTTTCCTTTTATTTTAATTCTTCAAACTATAAATCATGGGTCTCAAAAAACTCAACAAGCAATGAATTTTTGGGAACGGAACAACCTGTAAACATTAAAGGAGAAAGAACAAACAGGTAGCACTCCCTCTCAAATAAATAAGAAGTTTCAAGTATTCTCAGGATGTTGCATTCTCATGCATCATTATTTGCTTCCCTGTTATTCTTTAACTCTTAGTGATGCCAATGGAGTTAAAAACAAGGACATTGAATATTTCGAATTATTTTATAATTCCTGGATATGAATGCTAAGATCAGAAGTTTACGATTAAATGTTACCAGGATTTGAGTCTCAATAGGGATATCTAGCAAACTTTATGCAAGTAGGAGATATGCATTAGAAAATGTAAATTGATACCTAGTGCAGTGAAAGGAAAAGTTAAAATTTCCTATCGAGTAGATGTAGACATATAAACGTCCTGTGAATCTAGCAAGCTAAATCATATCCGTGTTTGCACAAATGTGGAGAAAGAAAATTCCTGAATAATCTGGTATGTTTTGAGTAATCTGGAACACAATGAAGATGTGAAATTTCAAATTACTAAGACCTTTTACAAACTTTCTTGATTCAAATCTTTGTACAGCATAACTGTTGCTATAGACATAAGCTTATGTATAACAGAATGTAAGGGGGTGGGGGAGGGAAAATACCTGAGCCTGTGAGATTTGAAGCGCTCACGCATTTCAAGCCACTCAATCACTTGAAGTACCCGCCTCCAATTCCCTAGTCTACCCAATAGCTGGATCAACCTTAATATATAATAATCTGTAAATTTTATTCTTGCACTCCGCATCATCTTAGAAAACATCCACTCAGGCATATCAATGTCTGCACCATTCAACCTGTTAAAAATGAACTACTCAAAGATGAATGAGAAATCTTAAAACCTGACTAAAATACAAAATATTGGAACTGGTAATTGACAAGAAAAAACATGGATATAATCCATGACAAATCACATCAGCTTAGATATATCCTAGGCACAACAAATATGTTTGCAATCAAGATTCAGCAATAAGCACTGAAGTTCATATGAGATTTCTTTGGCATCTGTTAATTAACTACAGTTATCAACTCGGAAGATTCTTTCTCCGCTATTAAAAGAAAAAACTTGAATAATTCAAAACCATCTTTATGCAATTGAAGCAAACGTCAATAGATGTTCCATCGTCTAACTAAAATCTATCTAGTTCCATTTAAGCCTTTTAATCAATTCAAATACACTGTTGCTACCGTAAACTATAAATGATGGATGAAAAATAGTTCATCAAAAGATCAAGCGAATTAGCAATGTTCGAAATTTGGATAGATATAAACCGAGGGTGTAGCTTTCACCTTGCTGTGATTGTAAAAGAGTCATCATAATTTCATACAAATAACAATAGCAAATTTCGAAAGTAAAGAAGGAAACTTGCAGATAAGAAGAGAGGGTTATAGAGTACATACGATTTTGCTAATTTTTGAACTCTCTCCTCCATTTCCATCTTTGAAACTCTTGGTTTATCAACAATGTCATTGGATTCTTCAAAGTTCTTGAAGGCAGCTCTTTCAATCTTCAAACCATCATCTTCACCTTCTTCAAGAAAGGCCTTTCTACTTGCAGTTCTTCTGATTCCTTCATTTTTTGAGTTTACTTCATTGTATCTAAAGACTTTGGAAATCTTTACTTCCTTAGAAACCCCCTCAAACTTCGTCAAATTCACATTACCTTCATCACGTTTGCATCTATTTCATAGAAACAATGTTGTTATTGGAACACAAAACACAAATAATAATTTGAAGAGCTTGAAAAGACTAGCATTTAGTATACGAAATAGAAGAAAGATGACATAGAGTACTTACGACTTGGCTAATTCTTTTATTCGTTCTTCTATTTCCCTTGGTGAAACTTGCGGCTTATCAACAAAATTACCGGGTTCTTCAAAATTCTTGTACTCATCTCTCTCCGCCTTCAAATCATCACCTTGTAATGCCCTTTTGCTTCTAGTTCCAGTAGCTCCTTTACTTACTTGATCGTGTTGAATAATTTTGGTCATGTTTTCTTGTTCCCCAGAATTTCTCCTTGACTTGCCTCTATTTGATTTTTCACTGGAATTGCCCCTATTTAATTTAAAAGATTGATTCTTCTCCCTGACAGACTCCATAGTCTTCAAATACTCATCAAAAGATGGCTTAAAATCGAAGTCTTTCTCGAGAATCCCTCCACCGGAATTAAGCACTCTTAAGGCAAACCTCCGTTCCTTCTTGCTTGGATTGTTTGACCATAAAGCAACCCCACAAGTTGGTCTCCAACAATTTAAGAACCCAATTGGAGGAAATGGCTTCTGGCTATAAACTGAAGTGTAAATTCCATTTCTTTCAAAGCTATAGATACCCATTGGAGCACTCACCAGTGTCATGAAATAAAAGCTCTCTAAGATCAAAAAATAAAATAAATGCTCTCAGCTTTAGCTATACGCTGCTATGATAGGGTTAAGCAGCAAGGCTCCGAGTTCGGGAGATAAAATAGAATGTATATATTGTATTTGTAGTATAAAAATAAACAATAATAATAATAAAAAAAAAGAGTTGGATTCTCTCTCACTCTCGTGAAGCAAAAGCTTGAAGAAGATTAGAGATATTAGGGCTCGAGACTGAAGAGAAAATCAAGTGACTCTGTTTTGTTGGCTAATGGCTAATGCATTAAGATTTGACTTTGCAGCTTTCCGCCTGAAATATTTCATAAAAACTATAATAATAAACGACATATACTCATCGAATTCAAAATTAAAATGATCAAATTAATCCGAATGTAAATGATTTGAATTCAAACGAACCCGATTCACTCCGATTAACATTCAGAATCAGAACTCAGAAGAGAGTCACAGCAAAAATTCAGAATTCAGAATCAAATTAAAACCAGAAAAAAAAATTAATTTGAATGTTTTCTTAGCTATTATTTTGGGCCAAAACTTCAAGCGGATCAAACTGGTCCATCCGCGGCTACAGAACCTAAAACCTTTTAGTTTCTGGATCCTTTGGGCTTAACGTGAATTGGCCTGTTTTCCTTTTTCTCTACATTTAAAAAAAAAAATTAAATATAGGAAACAAAATCAAATTTTAATTTGCTGATAATTGCAACTCCAGTCCAAATGATTTTTTTTTTAAAACTAAATGGTACAAATCTGGTTCCAATGGGTATTTTCTTTCCTATGTGTACCTTATAGAGATTGTGGTCTTTATGAGGAAACATAACTTTTCAATCTTCTGAATATAAAAGAAAATATGAAATGTCACTAAATTCTTTTGTTTTCTTATCTCCCAAGTTATAAGCTAGATAGAATGATACTTAAATGTTTCCCTTTTTGGGTTTGTAATCATACTACCCTAACATGTGCCAATGTGCCATCTATCAACCAATCAATCTTTTGATTTATTTTCCCTAAAATAAAGTTAAAGCAATAGGCCCGGTGGCAATGGGAGTTGGTGCATTTTTCCAACTTTATTTATGATTTATTATGCTTTTACAAAAAGAAAGAGATATATGAGTCAGTCCATAGTCCAGGCAGAGCAGACGTTGTTGGTTAAATGCATATTTTGGGAGAATTAAAGCCTGAAAGTTACGTTAGCTGTTTGTTGTGCTCGGTTCCCGCTTTCTTCTAATCCTTTTCGCCAACCGGAAACCCTCTCCTCCTACACCTAGAACCTATACCTAGACCATGCCCGGTTAACGCTTATATTGATGGCTTTTTTTAGTTTACTAAATTAGTTCGATTTTAAAAGATTAATGAATGATTAAATTGAATACACTGAAAAAACTTATTTGATATGTGATGATATATGCATTAAAAAAACAAATTTTTGGTAACGGACGTGTTTCTCACAATCGAATTTCTTCCTTAAGATATTATCATCACCAAGAGTTTGCAAAAAAATAGTAAAACAAAATATATAGCTAAAAAAGTGAAAATTGAATTAGAAGAAAAAGAACATAAGTTTCTAGAGAAACTTTGTTCTTACATTATTATGGGTAGCCATTGATTTTATCACAGAGAAAACAAGGAATTAATAGACTTGGATTAATTCGAAATTGTTGAGGGAAAAGAGGACTTCCAGTGATCAAATCAAAACCCTAAAAGTTAAAGCGAAACTAATTCTAATTCGAGTCCACAAATGGTTGACGGGGGAATTTGGATTCGAGTCTTTCTCGTTAAAATGGTGATCCTTTCCCATTGGTTCTTAACTAATACCCCAAAAAAAAATCAACCCTAAACTAATGCCAAAAAAATGAAATAAACTATAAAAGAAAGAAAGCTGATCATTTGAAAGGAAAGAATTCCTTCGGGAGGCTGGCCTGGCTGTGGCGACTTAGGAGGGAGAGACCGAGAGAGAGAAAAAGGCAATAACACTAGGGTTTTAGTGAAAAGAGACCTAGAGAGAAAAGAAAATCTTTTTCCTTTTTTTTTTTTTTTTTTTGTGCTGTAAGGGACGAAAGGCAGCAAGACACACCCATCTCATTTTCAATTTTCAAATCTGAAAGTTCTATGAAACCCAGAAGGCAGTATAGGTATCCATAGAGGTTTCAATTATGCATTTGGATGGATTGGGTATGTTTCGTCGTTTCGATCTGTTTGTTCAATTTTCTAACTTTTTGCTCACCCCTAAGCTTTCATGCTGGGGCTTTAATCCTTATTGTTATACTTTTACGAGTGGCGGTCGCCGAACCGTCCCTAATCCACTGATCTGTCGTAAGGTCGATCGCCTCACGATGCCATAAGGGCAATCACCCAACCACTCCTGACAACGATATGACCTCTCTGACAATGATTTAAATGCAGAGTTGACATCCACTAAATAGCGGCCGACTGACTAAGCCTACCATTAGGTATCATAGCCTGACATCTAGCTCGACGTTAGTCACATCATCACCAAATCGCCTGATATAATGTCCCCAAACAAACCCTATAAAAGGGGAAGACGAACTTATAGGTAAAAGGAGAACTCTTGAAAAAAACCCATATACATTATGACAAGAACATACCTCTGACTTAACCATCGGAGAGGGTCCCCGGAGTGAAACTCTGGCGTCCTCCTGACTCTTTCTATATTACAGGGTCTTGCCTGACTTCCGGGTACCGGTGAAGCACACATCAACAATTGGCGTCATCTGTGGGAAACCGATCAGGAAAAGGCGATGGACGATGGGAGCACTGACATCCCACAAAACACCTTGTCGCCCGTTGAGGTGACAAATTGTACCAAAGTTCCGGCAACCCCAGCAATGCCCAGCTCTTCAACTATTCAAACTTCTCACATACCCTTCCCGCTGCCTTCATGGCTGTCTCACTCATTGCTAGCTTATTATCAAAACCTATTAGGGCTAATCCCACCATTAGCCACCTCCATTCCACACCCTGACCAAATCGCTGGCCCCAGCACCACGGTCCCAGCAACCATTTTCACCACAAACACCATACACGCACCCTTTGACACCCCACTACCCCCCTTTGTTCACTTGAGTACATCTACGCCTCCTAACCAGCCAGACTATCATGCGCACTACCAAGCGCAATTCCAAGCAATCGCCAGCCAGTTGGCCGCCATCCAATAGTCTCAGATACAGTTGGCGTAACTCGTCAACTCCCAAACCAATCGCCAAAATACACAACCCGTTGACTGCCCAAACCACCACACATTGAACAACCCGAACTCAAACACGCAAGAGCGACACATCACAGCCGATCGGGCTACTCGCCCAATGGTGGAAGAAAGCTCCTGCTCTACGCCAGTCCCATGGTGAGTGACGCAAGGAACCTCCCATCATACCAGTGGGCACCATGCATCGGGATCCACTTTAGACCTCGCTCAGCAGGTAGTGGCTCTAAAACAGGAAATCAAAGATCTCCGTAAGCCACGGAGAGACAATTGGGAATGGTTATATGAGGAGCATAACCCCTTCTCACTTGATATCCGCCAGGTACAAGTCCCTAGTAAAACTAAACTCTCTACCAACAGCTATGATGGCAAAATCGATTGGTCGACCACCTAAACCATTTTCGGGCTTTCCACAGCCTGCGCGACATTTCAGACTCCATCCAGTTCCGCATCTTCCCAACCATACTAAGAGGGCTAGCTCGAACATGGTGGTACTCCCTAAACCCAGGATCTATCACCAACTTTGACCAACTAGGGAGACATTTCCTGGCCCATTTCAGCAGCTGCAGAACGGCGGCCAGAACTTCGGCCACTTGATGGTGATCAAGCAAAACCACGATGAGACGATTCGAGATTACCTCAAACGTTTCAACGCAGCCACCCTGGAGGTCCAGGACTCGAATGACGAATGGGCCATCCAGGCGTTTACAACCGGCATCCGCCATAAATACCAAAAATATGCCTTGACGGATGCCCAACCCACGAAGCTATATCAACTTTACGAGAAGGCTCAGAAATACATCGAAGCCGAAGAAATAAAAATCGTGAGTTATCGAACGAAAACATGGGACCGCGAGCACAAAGGGGATGAGGATAGAAACTTAACCGGCTTGCTAATCGCCTAAAAAACTGACCCCAAAGGGAGTCGCCAATCGCCACATCACAGCAAAGCCCCCCAAGAAAACGAACACTGCCCCCTTCACACACAAAATACGAGTCCTACACACCCCTGACGGCTTCAAGATCTCAGATCCTCAATGCCATAATGAAAGAAGGGCTACTGGAGTGTTCGCCTCCAATGATAGGCGATCACAGTATGCGCGATCCTATAAAGAGATGTAACTTTCACAACGACATTTAACATGCCACTGAGGACTGTTATAGCCTGAAGAATGCCATCGAATCACTAGTAAGGAAGGGGGCGATTAAGCTGTTTGTCAAGAAGGAGCCGCACGCCAAAGATCATGCACGATCACCGAGCGAGCATCGGGAAACTGCAACCAAACGACCTGCCACTGGCATCATAAGCATGACTGTCAGTCTAGTAGAAACTTGGACGGTTAGTAAGTCGAAACGCAAGTCCCATCTCTATTCTATCATGGTAGTCGACGTGGCACCTAAGCATGTAAAACAAATGGATTGGGCGATTAGTTTTAATGACGATGACTCACAACTCCTTTCTAATGGTGGAAACGATCCCATTATCATCTCCGCCACCATAGGTAACTACCAAGTTCACAGAATCCTCATCGATAAAGTGCTGTGGAAATCCTGCAGTGGGATGCCTTCCTTTGCATGGGATTTGCGGCGGGCGACTTGACACCATCATCTTTAATTTATGGATTTGCCAACTAACCGATACCTGTCAAAGGGACTATCACTCTTCGAGTAACTATGGGTAACAGAGAGCACACTGTGAACACCTTGGTCGACTTTCTTGTTGTCGACCAGCCTTCCGCCTACAACGCAATCTTTGGATGACCATTAATGAAAAAAATAAAAATTGTCACCGCAGTATACTACCTCATGGTAAAATTCCCCACACCCACAGAAATCGGATATATGCATTCCGATCAACGTACCGTGTGCCAATGCCACTTGATGTCCATAGAATTAGCCACACGCCAGACGACAGCAACCCAGGAGAAAACCTCTTGCTCGTCCGTCCACACTATTACGCCCGCACAATCAGAGCCGATCAACCTCGAGCAGCTGGATGCCATAGATGGTTTCCATGATCAGAAGCCTCAACCGATCGAGGACACTGAAAAAATAGCCCTCTATGATTCGGACCCAAACCTGGCTACCAATATTGGCTCTTCACTTGAGACCAAAGACAAGCACCTCCTCACAAAGTTCTTCAAAAAGAATGCTGACGTGTTTGCCTGGTCAGCAGCCGATATGCCTGGTATCGACCCAACCGTCATCATGCACTCATTACATGTGGACCCACAAGTTATACCGGTCAAACAGAAGAGGCATAAATTTACGCCAAAATGACTCCAGGCGATACTAGAAGAGGTCGATAAATTACTACTAGCCAATTATATCAGGGACGTGAAGTACCCTGACTGGCTGGCTAGCGTGGTCATGGTCAAGAAATCCTCAGGAAAATGGCAAATGTGTGTGGACTTCACTGATTTAAATAAAGCCTGCCCAAAAGATAGCTATTTTCTCCCAGCATTGATCGACTGGTTGACGCGTCAGCAGGACATAAACTTTTAAGTTTCATGGATGCCTTCTCTGGATACAACCAAATCAAGATGGATCCCTTTGACCGAGAAAAGATGACTTTCATCACCGAAGATGGTACCTACTGCTATCAAGTCATGCCATTCGACTTGAAGAATGCTAGTGCCACATATCAGTGCTTGGTGAATAAGCTCTTTAAAAGGCAAATCGGGCATTCAATGGAAATTTATGTGGATGATATGCTCATCAAAAGCTCCTCTCTTCACCAACACCTCAATAACCTTTCAGAGGCATTTGACATACTCTGTAAGTACAAAATGAAACTTAACCCTCTAAAATGTGTGTTTAGTGTGTCTGCAGTAAAATTTTTGGGGTTCATGATCTTCTCCAGAGGCATCGAAGCCAATCCCAAAAAAATCAGTGCAATCATACAGATGCACCCACCATAATCAACCAAAGAAGTACAGCGTCTGACTGGGCCAGTGGCTGCGCTCAACCGTTTCATTTCTAAATCTGCAGAGAAATGTCTACCTTTCTTCAAACTACTTAGAATACTTAGAAGAGCGACCAGGTACCAGTGGACCGAAGAATGCCAACAGTTGTTTGACCGACTCAAGCAATACCTTAGCACTCCCCCATTGCTTGCCAGCCCGAAACATGGTGAACCACTTTTTATTTATCTTGCCGTGACAGATGAGACAGTTGCCACTGTCCTGGTCTGAAAAGAGCAGGGACACCAGTATCCTATCTACTATGTTAGCCGGGCACTATAGGATAGCGAACTCCATTACAATAAACTGGAAAAGCTAGCCTTTGCACTCATCATGGCAGTAAGAAGACTAAGGCAATACTTTCAGGGGCACCCAATCACAGTCCTGACAGACCAGCCTCTCAAAAACGTCTTCTTCAAAGTCGATTCCACAGGATGACTCATTTGTTGAAGCATCGAACTTAGTGAATTTGGCCTTGTTATAATCCCAGGAAAGCCATAAAAGCACAGGCTCTCGCCAACTTTGTTGCCGAATGTTCGTTCCATGAACCTCAGGATGGACCACTAAAACCCGTCCAACCCGATGACCATTCTAGCAATTCTTGTCCCTGAGTCCCAGGTGTCAAAACCAAAGAGTGGCAGATTTTTGTCGATGTTCTTCTGGCACTGCCAAAGGTGGAGCAGGGGTATTGCTAATCGACCCTGAGGGCCAGGAATGGCAATACAGCCTTTGCTTCCAGTTAGCCACCTCTAACAATGCTGCCGAATACGAGGCTCTGATCGCAGGAATATAATTGGCTAAGACACTAGGCGCCAATCACTTAATCGCCCACACGGACTCTCAACTTATGGCTAGTCAAGCAAATGGCCTATATGAGGTCAGGGATAACCTACTCGCCAAATACCACAAGATTGTTACCAACCTTTCCCACCAATTTGCCCAACTCATAATCAAGCAATTACCTAGAGTAGACAACTCCAGGGTTGATGTTCTGTCAAAACTAGCCAGCACCATCGACATCTTCACCAGGGGTAAAATTCTCCTCGAAAGCCTCTTAGCCCCCAACTACGATATACACCTCATTACGGATGACATCGAAGAAAACTAGATGACGCCAATTATTTCCTATCTCAAGAACAACCAATTGCCAACTGACCCGGTGGAGAAAAGGAGCTTGGAAAATAGAGCATCCAAGTACGCAATCCTCAACAACCTTTTGTATAAAAAGTCCTTTACTCTTCCATTACTCCGATGCCTTAGCCCCATCGAGGCCACATACATCTTGAAAGAGATACACGAAGGCGTCTGCAGAAACTACCTTGGCGGGCAGTCATTAGCCCTTAAAGCCTTACGACAAGGCTTCTTCTGGCTTACAATGAAGAAGGATGCAACTGCACTCGTAAAGAAATGCGACAAATGCCAACGCTTTGCCCCTATTCCTAGACAACCAGCTGAGACGCTTAAACATATCTTCAGCCCTTGGCCATTCTGCGCCTGGGGCATAGACATATTACGTCCTTTTCCTATGGCAACCGACCAGAAAAAATTCTTCTTGGTCGCCTATGATTATTTCACAAAATGGGTTGAAGCTGAACCAGTCGCCACCATCACCTTCTTCAATATGGAAAGCTTCATTTAGCGTTCCATCCTTTGCCGATTTGGAATACCTGAGCTCATTATCGCAAATAACGGTAAGCAACTATCGGCCGACAAGCTCTATGATTTTTGCTTACGCTTCCACATCAATCTTGTCCACACCTCCATCGCCCATCTTCAATCAAATGGTCAAGTCGAATCGATGAATAAGAACATCCTGCAACCTCTGAAAAAGAAGTTGGACCATGCAAAGGGCGCCTGGGCTGACGAGACACCTGGTATACTTTAGGCAATTCAGACAACTGCAACCCAGGCGACCGGCCCCCTTTTAGCCTTGTTTATAGAGCGAAGGCCGTGATATCTGCCGAAATGGGGATACGCAGTTCACACATTGAACACTCAGACTCCACACTTAACTCTGAACATCTCAAAGCTAACCTCGACCTACTTGAAGAAGCCAGAGAGGAAGCCACAAACCACATGGCTCACCGTGCTCAACAAGTGGGCTGATATTACAACCGTCAAGTAAACAATCAGCAATTCCAGGTTGGTAACCTAGTTCTCTGAAGCTGTGAGGCCAGTCGCCCAGCAGGAGAACGAAAAAAATTATCCCTCAATTGGGAAGGCCCTTATCAAGTCAGCCATGTCGTAGGTTTTGGTGCTTACAAACTAACCAAATTAGAATGACGCCCTATCCCTCACACTTGGAACGCCACCCACCTAAAGAAATACTACTTGTAAGTATGCCTACTTCAACTATACACCCATATCCTACCCGGCACTTCGCCAATTTAGCAACTTATTATTGCTACAAATACAATCGCTACCAAGGCAACACATATTATTGCTACAAGTGCAATCGCCTCCAAGGCAACACATATTATTGCTACAAATGCAATCGCCGCCAAGGCAACATATATTATTGCTACCAATGCAATCACCGCCAAGACAAAACATATTTTTGCTACAAACGCACCCGCCGCCATGGCAACATATATTATTGCTACCAATGCAATCACCGCCAAGACAAAACATATTCTTGCTACAAACGCACCCGCCGCCATGGCAACACTTATTATTGCTACATATGCTGCCCAGGCAATACTTACTATTGCCACACTACAAACACAATCGACACCCGCCCAGGCATCACATGCACAACACCATCACCATCACAGCACTACTTTTAAACTACTTTCACACAAGAATACATAGACATACTACAACTATCATGCCATGGTCATCAACCCCATCAATACATGCAAAATACCACACACATTAAACACAATAAAATCACAAAACTATCCATATAAGTTATTTACGTAAAACAAATTTTTCATTAAATCCAAGAGTCATTTACATTCTCAAAACAAAAACACCACTTACACACATCACATAGCTGAACTACTACTCCCTAGTCGATGACACGGTCTGAGCGCCAGCTTCCTCACCAGACTCCCCTTGCTCATATTCTTCAGCCGCTAGAGTAATTAAGGTCGCATCTCTCAACCGCCCTGCATCAACTTCTTGCTGACTCGGCAGTAAAATATTGAACTCTTCAGGAGATGTGTACAGACGCCCTAGATCAATAGCCCGCAGATCCAAGGGCCCCTGCAGTAACTGGACCCCGTATAACATGCTCCGACGGTATGAGTCCACAGCAGCAAATAACTTGTTAAATATCTTCTCCTGTTGTTTCTTCAACTCCCCTTGATGGCGTTCGTCCAGATCTCCAATTCGAGCCTTCAGCTCAGCAACTCTCGACTTTACAGATGCCAACTTCGTGTCACGTTCCTTCAGCTTCCTCGTCGAGTCAGCAGCAGCCGCTTCTGCCTTTTCGCACTTTAAAAAAAAGTTCGGCTATCTCACACATTCTTCTCTCCTCAATCTCCTTCAAAGATGCCTCCAACTTGGCATTTTCCTCCTTCTGCTTCCCGATTTGGGCATCCAGCTCCACGATTTTAAACGCTTGAAGGTTAAATTTCTCTTGCCAGTTCGTAATCTGACAAGTGTATGCCGTCTGGCAATACAGCACCTCCACTAGCCCCACCATGGCTGCATTAAGGTTTTGCGCTGGACTTCTCCTCCATAAAGCCTCCCTATCGCTGGCTGCCACCCACTTCATAGCCCACCTCAGCGCTGCCTCAAAGTCAGGCACCCGTCCACCTCGAAGAATGCCTGACACAATCGAACTGGGCTCGCCATGAACCACTCACGGCCTATCTGATGCCATACTCGACTGAGATAATGCACCAGGTTCTGGCTCGCCACTCGACCCAACGGTCTCTAACACCTGCGGCGGAATAGGCACCGCTGTCATGGCCGTCGACACCACCGGCACTGCCTCTTGGTGACCAGCAGATGCAGCACTAACAATAGCACCCGCCCTCAAGTCGCCTTGATCACCAACCTTTCTTTTCCCACGTCTTTGACGGGCAGCCGCCCTCTCCGCAGCAGCCTGCTTTGCCGCCCTCTCTGCCAGTGCAGCTTGAACTGTGTTCATTCCTGCACCACAAATCAACCAAGTTAGTACCCTCATACAGTTTTCCATGCTTGCGATTGACCAGAATAAATACCCTTTTCCATTCCCTGATTCGATTCACGATCGCCACCATCCACGGTACCCGCCCTCCCCTCCTCACTCGCCCCTGAACTTCCCTCCACATCATACACCACTTCCTCCCCACTTATTCCCCCTTCCATATCTTTCAGCCCTTCTTCCACCACATGCTTCCCTACGAAAGACAAGCATCATGTCTCAGCACTTATACTTACTAAACATACACGCCCTTCTAACACATCAATTAAATTTAACTTATACCTCTCTGATGTCGCAACAACTGTCGTCGCCTCTGTCGGCCAACGGGATGCACCAGCCCTTCTGGCACATCCTCTAAATCTCGCCCTAGGCACTCCCTTTGAATATTACGGAAGGTCAGAAATGGCCTGCTGCTCATCGATCTGCCTCTAAAGAAGAGTACCTGGTCTTTCTCCGCTTCCTCTAGGCCCATCCTCTCGTTGCTAGCCCTCACCCTTCTTCCCCAACGCACTGAAAATCCCTATTCGGTGCCCGCCATCTTTGTCACCAGGAAGAATTGATCCCACTGTAGTGCATTCGACGGTAGGTTGACCACCATCCTTCCCTCCTCCCCTGACTGCAAGTAATAAAAGCAGGGCTCACCCCGCTTAAGAAAATAAAGCTCTTTCACCACTCCAATCGACGGTCGCCATCCTTCTCCTTGCACACCAGGAAGTATGTTAGTAGGATCGCCCAACTGTTCAGTTTCAACTGCTTGGGCGACAAGTTATACTGCTGCAACACTTCGCAGAAGAACGGCTCCAGCGGCAGGTGGAAGCCGGCCTTAACAATATGCAGATAGAATGATCACTATCACCTTCGGCATATGTCGCTTGCTGCAGCGACCCCGCTTCTGCGATCTTGTATCTATCCAGATCCACTCCTCTGTCATGCATCCACTGCCATACCAATTGCATGTTTATTGATCCAACATGCCTGTCCACCTCTTCGGTGTTTACTTTCGCGGTCGCTTCCTCGGACATATTAGCCATATCTCTGGTGATCGCCTTCTCAGCTTCGGCACTACCTAACCCTTTTTGATGATCGCCACCCATTCCTCTCATCTCCTCTTCTTCCTCCAATACCACATGACCTGCCATCTTCCTCTGGGTTAACTGCCCTACTATCACCCTCACCTCGTTTCCTGCTTCTTTCAACCTACCCTTTCTTGCCACCGATTTCACTAGTAATCTACCCTTCTTTACCATATGTCGTCGCCCCATAGACTCAACAATGTACACAAAGACAAGAAGGCCGAACTTACCACACAATGATTTTCACTCCTTGCATTGCTTCTACTCGTAACTCCACATGCACGGTCACTGCCAAACAACACACAAAACCATTAAAACACTATAAGGCTATAAAAAACCCCTTATTGACCAAATCTCACCTCAGAACTACTCACCCTTCTTCTTCTTCGACTGGAATTGTCTCAACCTCCACTCTACTCTCTCTCATTCTCGTAAAACATGGCAAAAATTTCCTCAGCCCCACACCCCTTTTATATACCTGTGCGGCCCTAACTCTTCCTATTCCCCCTTACCACGTGTCGCAACCTCATTCCATGACATAACTGCGCCACCCTGGCACTCTGCTCCCACACTAACACGTGTTCCCTCTCGCCGTTTCATATCCCCCGCAGCGCACCCCTACAAATCCCTTGTCAGGACACGTGCTTTCACCCTATTTTTTCTCCTTTTCCTATGACCCTCTGTTCTCCTGTCATTACTGCCACATTCATCTTGGCAGTTACACCTTCTCGTTTCCCAAGCATTCGAACCCAAGAGCCATTTGCCCCCTCACACCTGTCCAAAAATGACGTGTCACTTTATGACTGCCTTTTTGGACCACGGAGGGACAATTGTTATACCTCCATGAGTAGCGATCGCCGAACTGTCCCTGATCCACTGATCTGTCGTAAGGTCGATCGCCCTACGATGCCATAAGGGCGATCACCCAACCATTTCTGATAACGATGTGACCTCTCCAACAATGACTTAAATGCGGAGTTGACATCCACTAAATGGCAACCGACTGACTCAGCCTACCATTAGGCATCATAGCCTGATATCTAGCTCGGCATTAGTCACATTATCACCAAATCGCCCGACATAATGTCCCCAAATAAACCCTATAAAAGGGGAAGACGGGCTTACAGGTAGAAGGAGAACTCTTGAAAAAAAACCCATATACATTATTACAAGAACATACCTCTAACTTAACCATCGGAGAGGGTCCCCAGAGTGAAACTCTGGCGTCCTCCTGACTTTTTCTATGTTACAGGGTCTTGCCTGACTTTCGGGTACTGGTGAAGCACACATCAACACTTATCATTAAATTTGCGAGACAATAATGACTCTTCTCTACCTTATATTTTGGCTTCCGCCTATCTTCTACCACAGTTAATTACCACATGTATTTCAACCATTTCAATTGCCAATAGATATTTTTTTTCTTCATTTTATGCATGCCATAAATAGTAAAAAAAATTTTTTTCTCAACCTTCAATTGTCAAAAGCCAAGTTAATAAACTCAACTCAAAGTCAAGCTAATAAACTCAACTTAAAATATATTAATAACTTAACTGTTTTACTTGCAAGCTAACGTGTCTATTTTTGGTCAATAACATTTGGCATAGGTATCTTAGAATAGGTACTTTGGTATAGGTATCTTAGAACATGTACCTTAGAATATGTACCTTGGAACAAGTACTTTGGCATAAGCATTTTAGCATAGTATTTTGGCACAGGTACTTTACCTTGAAACAAGTAATTTGACACAGGTACCTTGAAACAAGTAATTTGACATAGATACCTTAGAACAAGTACTTGGGCACAGGTACGTTAGAATAGATACTTTGGCACAAGTACTTTGGCATAGGTATCTTAGAACAGATATTTTGAAATAGGTACTTTGGCACAAGTACCTTAGAACAAATGCTTTGGCATAGTACCTTGGCACAAGTACTTTAGAATAAGTACTTTGACATAGATATCTTGGCATAGGTACCTTGGAAACAGATACTTTGGCACAGGTATATTAGCATAGGTACCTTGAAATAGGTATTTTGGGACAGGTAATTTGGCACAGATACCTTGAAACAGGTACCTTGGCACAAATACCTTGGAACAGGTGCTCTAGTATAGGTACCTTAGAGTAGGTACCTTGGCACATGTGCTTTGGCATAAGTATCTTGAAACAGATATTTTGAAATAGGTATTTTAGCACAAGTATCTTGACACAGGTAACTTGGAAAGGTACCTTGGCACAGGTACCTTGGAACAGGTACTTTGGCACATTACCTTGACACAGGTACTTTGGAAGAGGTATTTTGGTAGAGGTACTTTGGTAGAGATCCTTCGACACAGCACTATTTGGTAATAGCATAATTTGGCACAGCAAGTTCTACATAATAAAGACTGTGGAGTCAACCCTAGAAGGTTGGTAGGATTCTTGGGTTTTCTCCACATATGTCTTGAGAGTATGGCTTAGAGGCTCAAATATGGAAACTGTTAAGAAGCGCTCTTAGCCTTTCCCTGGAATACAAGTGCTATCCTCCTTTTTTGTTACACAAACAATACATTTCTAAACATGCTGTCATATAACTTATATCCACTTTATGTTACCAAAATATCCCTAAGGGAGTAACTGCGTATAATCACCTAAACCCACTACTTTTGCAACTTTCATCCTAATCCACTACTTTTGCAACTCAACTCACTACTTTTGTAACTTTTATCTCAACCCACTACTTCTATAACTTTTATCTCTCCTTGATAACTGTTTAGGTAACTTCTCTTAAAGAGGTTATAAATAGATATTCCAAAGTTTCATTTGGGATCTTTAGGCATTTTTTTTTGAAAAACTGATAGCTTTAAAGAATTCTCTACAAACTTTTTTTTTGAAATCTTATAACCACCGTAGCTTTCACCATCCTCAGCCATTTATAATCTTTCATCATTACCACTTGCCACTGTACTTGTTATCTAGGGTCTGCTCCAATCTTCCTCTTCGCCATCTTTTTATTACATCTTGTTTTACTGGATTGCAACGTTTCCTCATGCATTCAAAAAAAAAAAATCCCATTATAGCTAATCACTTAAAACTCCTCATGCATCTTCCTTTAGATATGAACTCTAATGATTATTTCATGAAATTAAGGTTTCTCATATATAATTGATGGATGGCTTGTTTAATTCTCCTGAATTTGATTACCAAGATTAATTAGCAAAGGCCAGTGTCTATTGATTAGTGATTACAACAATGCAAAAGTTTAGGTAATTAAACAGTATGTGATATGGTCAATGGCCTAGTGATTGGTGGTTCTCATTCCTATTGAACCATGTTCTTAACATTTTCATGATCTCCATTTGTCACTCACCATAATTTTATTAGTTACTAACTGAACAAATGTGAGGTTCTTGCTGAAGCTAGCTAGTTTCTAATTCCCAAAGACATTCTAAGTCCCTTGTTGGAAAAAAAAATTCAGAATAAACTACTACTACTACTACTACTACTACTACTACTACTATTATTATTAATTCATCATAATTAGAGGGTTTTTAACCGTATAGTTTATACTTTATAGTATCCCATCCTATGATTGCAAACATATTTGATTATAATTGACAAAACATGGCTTCTACTTTACACAGAAACACCTTAAATACCTTTTTTTCCCGTGTATGAAGAACTCTATCTGAAGAAATAAATTGATAGTGATAGAGTGAGGGCCGAGGGGTCTGGTTTTCTAAAAAAGAAAGAAATTATTCTTTTTCTTTTGTAAAATTTAAGTGTGAGAATGAGAGACTTTAAGTCTGTCAAGGGTGACTATTCATTCTTCAACATTCTCTCATCCTTTGCACATTGAAAACAATAAATAACAAAATTTCTCTCTCTCTCTCTCTCTCTTACCCATCCCTCACTCCCCTCAACCTCAATAATAGCTGTATGTATGTATGTGTGTGTATGTTTGTGTGTGCATAATGTATATATGACAGTATCTAATGGTCCATATTTTTATAATAAAGAATGACAACTTTATCATGAGGATGAAAGCAAAAGGAAAGCAAAAAAAAGGATACATGACATCATTACCTTACTGTTGTTAAGAGTAAGCAAGGCAAACCTCATGGCATTAATCAAGACAATCTGTCAGCTGTCTAATAATTTCAACCCAAAGTACTTCAATATGTTTTTAACTTCGAAGTCTAATTTAGCCTAAATTTCATAACTGATAACTTTTTTATGAATTACGAGAGAAAATAACCGATATGCTGAAGATATGATATCCATCTCAAAACTTGAGTGCCTTAAATATCTGGTGGGTGAATATTACTTTTGGACTTGGTTCCCCATAAGCCTTAACTTCTTTGAAATCCATATCGTGGAAAACGCAGCACCCCAATAAAAAACCCTAGCTACCTTCTTCATCAATTACCTTTTTTTAACTAGCAAAATTGAGGATTAATCATGTGGTTGTTCTTGGACCCCAAAGTGGAATAGAAGAATAATAGAATTCTAGCAAGTAGCGAGGGGAATGAATCCACGTTGTATCTCAATTCTCAAGTCTGCTCTCGCATTGCAATATGTTCCTTCCAAATAATTAAGTGAAGGATAGTTAAGTAATTTCCTCCCTATCAGACATGTTTAAATGTTGGGTACAACTTTAGGGAAAGTGGAGGGAGGCCCCATGAAGCTCAAAAGGACTCTCATAATCCATTGAAGAGGTTCCTTCCATGAAAATAGTGAAGCTCAGCCTTTTATAATTTTTATGATGCTGTGATTTTTTTCCAAGGCCCACAACTTTGAACAGATGAAACTAATCATGGAAAAGATGGAAAATTATGAATCGTCGAACAGATATCCAATTATGCATTGCTAGCTTATCATCAACTGGTGAATTTAATCAGTCAACTTTTGGGTGTTTGTGGTTTCAATTTTTTAAGGAAAAAAATAGATTTCTTCAGTCATCTAATGAAATTCCTATACTACAACGTTCCCAAGGACAAAGCTTTTTGAAGCGGTGATTCCTGTTTGATTCTCCAAATCACAGGATTCTAGGAAATGGGTAAGAATTCAGTGCACTTTTTATGCAGAATCCCTATGGAGCTTAACACTATAGTATCTATTCTAACGTTTGATGTAATACTCAAAAGACTTTGCTTCTTTTAAAAGCTTTCGGCAAAGTAAACATCATTTTTTATATATGCTACTTCCTATTCTACTTCTAGCTTTCCTCTATTTTTCAGCTTTTCTTTTCTCTACAAGATGATGTTGTCGCCAGGTAAGGTTAAGTCCGTTAGGATGCAGAACTGTAAAAATTCAGAATTGCTGAAATAACTTAAATTTTTTACTGAAGTGATATATCTTTAATGGCTGAAAAGAGGAGCTGGTTCAAGCAAGTGAAAAGGTTCTTTCTCTTTGAGACGCTTACAAAAACAGAAAAGGTAACTGCATTTTTTACCGATGTCCCAATTTTTTTATTATTTTTTTAATGAATGGCTGTCATGGATGTTATCTATCTCCCAAAAGGAAAAAAGAAGGAAATGGATGTTTGGAAGGTTTAAGACCAAAAAGTTGGCATTTCTTAAAGCTTCAGCATCGCCAAGAGAGAAAACAAAATGTGAAACAAAGAAAGAATAGGAGAAACTTGCTTTAATAGTGGCTATTTCCACAGCTGCTGATGCTGAAGCAGAAGTTGCAGCTACTTAAGTTGCAACCAAGGTTGTTCGGCTCACTGGCATCTCTAAAGCTAACCATAAATGTGATTCTGAAGGCAAAAGAGAAGAACAAACCGCAGAGGTTCAACCTAATTCCTCTCCATCTAATGAGCTTGAGAGGGAGATTCAAGAAATTACTGCCACAAAAATCCAGGCTACCTTTCAGGGCTGCCTTATAAGTTTTCTTGTTTCATCGCTATTAAGCTTGAACTTTCTTCCATTGGTTATTTGTTAGTGATCTGTCGTTTTAGTTCCTTGTATTAAATCAGGAAAACTGAGTTGTGAATTTGGCTGCGAAAAGAATTATGTATGTTTCAAAAAAGAAAAAAATTGCATGTGTCCATTTATATTCATATTTCCCTTTAGTTTAGTGCTTTGGTTTATTGAGATAAGTGCTCCTCTAAAAACTTAACAAAACAAAACAAAACAAATCATACTATTATGAACACAAATTGCACCCTTAAACTTGATTAAGCCAATATTATTGGATCTTGAAGTTGGAACTTGTAGACAAGGGCAGCATTGTGGGCACTGAAGGGGATAGTGAGGCTTCAAGTAATCATCTGAGGTTGGGCTATGAAACGATAAGCAAAGTTTGCTCTAAAATGCTTACGGTCAATTGTAAATATTCAGTCTCAGGTTTGTGCAAAGAGATACCAAATGGTAGAAGGCACCTAGCAATATGATGAGAACAAACAGTTGCTAAAATTGAAAGATAAGATTATTAAGGTGTGTCCTCCCGATAATGCAGACAACATAAACTCCTATAATAATTAAAGACCATTCAGTTTTCTTTCTTGATGTAAAAAGAGATCCATCTTATTACGCTGGATAAAATATTATAGTTGGACACCAATAGTCAAAAAAGATGGGATGATAGCATTTTGACAAAAGAAGAGGCAGATGCAATCATTTTAACCAAGAAAGAAGCTGCTATTAAAAGAGAGCGAATAAATGAATACTCATCTGTTCATCAGGTAAACTTTTTTGGCTTGAAACATCTATCTATCTGTCTTCAGGTTCTGCTTACTTAGTGGATTAATCATTATTCTAAGGAGTTAGAAAAGACAAATGTAGAAATCGACAGAATTGAAACAGAATAAGGGTAATGAAAGACTAAAGTACTGGTTAGACCAATGGGTGGATACTCAAGTCACTAAAAGTAAAGAATTTGAAGATTTGGACTTCAAATCGCAAGCCTACAGAGGAAAACATATCTAAACAACTAAGACTGAAGACTTTTCCAAGATAGTGTCATTATCATACGGAAGCGGAAGGATTGGATTCTCCAGTACTACTTCTCCGAAGATCATTTCATAAAAAACAGTGTTCTTTGGGAGAAGATAATTCTTTTTCTGCCACTCTTGTTGTTCCAACTTACATGGCTACTACAGAATCTGCTAAGGCAAAGAGAAGATCAATGAGTTCACCGAAGCTACGACAAGGAAGTTCTGGCATAAATTCTGAAAGCTACTCACTGTATAAGAACAAACTGTCTATGATATCTTTTGTTTCAAGTGATGTGGCCAGTAGTTGCCGGATCAGTAGCCGGCCTAGCGCTTATCAGTAGAGATCCCTCAGCCTAAAGGGAGTTTCAGGTCCTATAAAATCAAACCAAATGAGAAGGGATATTAGCTTTAACTTTTTTTGCTTGAAACATCTATCTATCTGTCTTCAGGTTCTGCTTTGTGCATTAATCATTGTTCTAAGGAGTTAGAAAAGACAAATGTAGAAATCGACAGAATTGAAATAGAATAAGGGTAATGATAAGACTAAAGTACTGGTTAGACGGATGGGTGGATGGTCAAGTCACTAAAAGTAAAGAATTTAAAGATTTGGACTAAGTTTGGACTTTAAATCGCAAGCCTACAGAGGAAAACATATCTAAACAATTCAGATTGAAGACTTTTCTGAGACAGTGTCATTATCATATGGAAGCAGAAGGATTGGATTCTCCAGTACCACTTCTCCGAAGATCATTTCATAAAAAATAATGTTCTTTGGGAGAAGATAATTCTTTTTCTACCTCTCTTGTTGTTCTAACTTATATGGCTACTATAGAATCTGCTAAGGCAAAGAGAAGATCAATGAGTTCACCGAAGCTACGACAAGGAAGTTCTAGTATAAATTTTGAAAGCTACTCACTGTATGAGAACAAACTATCTCTGATATCTTCTATTTCAAGTGATGTGCCCAGCAATTATCGGATCAATAGCCAGCCTAGCTTTTATTAGCAGAGATCCCCCAGCCTAAAGGGTGTTTCAGGTCCTGTAAAATCAAACCAAATGGGAAGGGATATTAGCTTTAACTTTTTTGGCTTGAAACATCTATCTATCTGTCTTCAAGTTTTGCTTACGTAGTGCATTAATCATTATTTTAAAGAGTTAGAAAACACAAATGCAGAAATTGACAGAATTGAAACAGAATAAGGGTAATGAAAGACTAAAGTACTGGTTAGACCAATGGATGGATACTCAAGTCACTAAAAGTAAAGAATTTGAAGATTTGGACTCAGTTTGGACTTCAAATCGCAAGCCTATAGAGGAAACATATCTAAACAACTAAGACTGAAGACTTTTCTGAGACAGTGTCATTATCATACGGAAGCGAAAGGATTGGATTCTCCAGTACCATTTCTCAGAAGATCATTTTATAAAAAACAGTGTTCTTTGGGAGAAGATAATTCTTTTTCTACCTCTCTTGTTGTTCCAACTTATATGGCTATTATAGAATTTGCTAAGGCAAAGAGAAGATCAATGAGTTCACCGAAGCTACAGCAAGTAAGTTTTGGTACAAATTCTGAAAGCTACTCACTGTATAAGAACAAACTGTCTCTGATATCTTCTGTTTCAAGTGATGTGCCTAACAGTTGCTGGATCAATAGCCAGCCTAGCGCTTATCAGCAGAGATCCCCCAGCCTAAAAGTGTTTCAGGTCCTGTAAAATCAAACCAAATGGGAAGGGATATTAGCTTTAACTTTTTTGGCTTGAAACATCTATCTATCTATCTTCAGGTTCTGCTTACGTAGTGCATTAATCATTGTTCTAAGGAGTTAGAAAACACAAATGCAGAAATCAACAGAATTGAAACAGAATAAGGGTAATGAAAGACTAAAGTACAGGTTAGACCAATGAGTGGATACTCAAGTCACTAAAAGTAAAGAATTTGAAGATTTGGACTCAATTTGGACTTCAAATCGCAAGCCTACAGAGGAAAACATATCTAAACAACTAAGACTGAAGACTTTTCCAAGATAGTG
>JAQSVH010000002.1:84298-99974 GCA_029448705.1 Adansonia digitata | reverse complement strand
TCTTGTTGTTCCAACTTACATGGCTACTACAGAATCTGCTAAGGCAAAGAGAAGATCAATGAGTTCACCGAAGCTACAACAAGGAAGTTCTGGTACAAATTCTGAAAGCTACTCACTGTATAAGAATAAACTGTCTCTGACATCTTCTGTTTCAAGTGATGTGCCCAGCAGTTGCCGGATCAGTAGCTGGCCTAGCGCTTATCAGCAAAGATCCCCCAGCCTAAAGGGTGTTTCAGGTCCTGTAAAATCAAACCAAACGGGAAGGGATATTAGCTTTAACTCTTAATGTTCAATGCCTAACTGGGTGCAAGGAAGCACCTTCGGATGATTCTATTTCTATAATTCTGATCATTAGGTGCAAGTAGCGAGTCTTTGTTATTGTTTTGGTTTGAAATGTAGGTGCTTAAAGTCTAAATGAATAAAGTATCATGAATGACTGATAATGACATCTCAGATACTGTCTAGAAAGCTACAACAATAAGAGAAATGTTATGAGACTTGACACGGTCCGGACAGTCCTTCACCATTAGGCAGTCACTTGCTTCTCCTTGGCCCATGAAAAACATCATTGGTTCCAATATCCTATCTGTGCTGGTTCACCAAATGCGCCATTGAGCCTCTCAGTTCTGATATATCCTTGAAATTTCTCCAACTAGAATAGCAACAACTTGAGAAAGAAAATTCTTCCAGGGCCACGTCCCTAAGTCCAAGATACAGCCATTATTTTTGTCTATTATGAAACAGTGACTAAACTGGTACCCATATCAGATAAGTTAGTCAGAAGTTACTATTCCTACGTCAAGGAACCTTCATGTTTATCCATTAATAAAATAGTAAGCAATTTTCTTTATTTCCGCGAATAATTTAATTTAAATAAAATTTATTAAAATAATATCATTTAAATAATAATTTGATTATTAAGTATTTTTCTCGATTCACTTACAATATTGTACTATCATATAAGTGTTAGATTATTTTCTAACATTCACTTCGTCATAAAATATAAACTAATGGAGGTGCCAAAATTTTGTCAATTCTCTCCCAAAATTCTGTTTGTAATTTGATGTCGATAAATTTTGATTCAGTTACAATATTTCGTACGGGCCTAATTCCGTATGAGTATATATACCAAGAATGCAAAGGGGCACTTTGATTTGATAGGGCTTGATAGACTATCAACAGAAACTTAGCACAAAATAAAGCTGTAGCCCATGTGTTTTTTTCTTGTTTCGTTTCATTAGAGGTACATTTTTTGCTTAGTTTCGTTTGAAAGTCTATCAAGCCCTATAAGTTTGACAAAGACGATTGAATGAGCTTTAGGCAATGGCAGTGGCAAAAGGGATGGAAATAATCTCGGACTAAATTGATTCTAGAAGATATCGTTTTCCCTTCCCTTCCCTCTCTCTCTCTCTCTCTCACTCTATATATATATATATATATATATATGTGTGTGTGTGTGTTAAATGATAGAAATTGAAA
The DNA here is from genome assembly GCA_029448705.1 of Adansonia digitata. Lineage (NCBI taxonomy): Eukaryota > Viridiplantae > Streptophyta > Magnoliopsida > Malvales > Malvaceae > Adansonia > Adansonia digitata. The sequence goes on along the minus strand of JAQSVH010000002.1, from coordinate 98,495 downwards.
AACCTAAGTGAAGGGAGTGTCAAATTAGTCAAAGATTGTATTTTACTATATTTATTTATTGGTTAACAAAAGCTGTAAAATGCATGTAATATTGTAATGCAATTGAATATCGACATATCAAAAATCAATAATTTCCAAACTGCACAAGTGGCTGCTTTCATGAAAGCCAAAATGTCTATCATCCATGGCAATGCCACGCCATGGATTATTTGTAACATTAATTCAATTTCCGCCGGTTGTCATTAGACGTTTGCCCTAACAACTAGCTGGCTAATCTGTTTGGAGAACTTGGATTTCCTTCCCCAACCAATTTTCAATTTTGATTGGCTTGATATTGAGTTTGAAATTAGAGGCAAGTCACTATCCCAAGCCATTTAAGCGTAGTACAACATTAATTCTCATCCAAACTGGCTAGTCCTACAAATTGTTTTTAAAAGTATTTGTTTGAGACCACAATTTCCAATTTGAAACATGTGAGCGTCCTTCCCTACTTCTCTAGAATGAAAAGAGTTAGACTTTGCTTGGTACGACGAACAAAATTAAAATTTTTTTTATTAGTGTGTTGGTAGAAAAGATGAAAAAGTGGAATGAAAAAAATAGTTTTATTTTTCCTATTACTTTGGTATAATTAAAAAATGAGAAAAAAATAAAAAATGTTTTACCATTATAACTTTGTAAGTTAAATAAAAAAATAAAAATAAAAAAATGATAAATAATTTTGTAAATATGCACATTTGACTCACACAATATTAATTTTATTTTTTTTAATTTGAAGTTATTTATTTTTCTTAATAGATGTGAAAAATAATATTTTTTTTTATTTTTTCTTTTCAATCAAGTACACACAAAATTTATTTTCTTTTTATTTTTCATTCTTTTCTATTCATCCTTTTATTGGACTTTATATAGGCCACATGCTAATTAAGTAGATTAAGATAAATGTTTTAATTAATATTGAGGTGTTACTATCTAGCAAATACTATTAAGATTAACTACTCTAGTAGTAAGGGTTAAACTTTACTTCAGTAATTAATTAGAATACAAACTCTTTGATGGTAGGATATAACTCCAATTAATCTTCTAGTGTAGGTCTCTATTCTAATATATATGTAAATTACCTATGCACCATTATAAGATAATTATTTAAAAATAAAAAATAGACTAAAAGATCTATACGAGGTATTCATCTTCGTGTATTTGAAGAAAAATAATATTTTTAATCAACAAAGACTAGAGATACATTCTTAATTTAAATATTACATTTTTCACTTTTCAAAAAAATAATATTCAAAACATATTTGATTTTCTTTTTTTTTTTAATTTGGAAATTGAAATTTGTTTTTATGAGTCAAATTCAATGTGCCAAGTCAAGCTAGCATAAATGCTTTGGATCGTTGTCTAATCAGCCTTAAATTGTTATGTTTGTGTGTTGCGTGCTATATATAGCCTATTGGTCACCCCAACATCATTCAACTTACCGCTGATCAAATCATTCTAGCTAGACTGCCTTGGATACGTGTCTGACAACCATGATAATTAAATGAGCCAAATTAGGAATAAGTTAAGGATGAATAAATGATTTGATGATCCAACAAAGAAGTTCACCGAATTATCAACTTTACTACGTAATTTTGTAGCCATTTTATTAATGTGGCGGCAACTTTCATTCTGATCTTGTTGCTTAATTGCTTTTCATACAATGTATACATCCGATTTCACCTGTTTTTTTGTTGCTTTTCATGTCTCGCTAATGACCAGGCTTTTCCATTGCATAAATAGATCCCGGATGGGCTAGAGCAAGTTTTTCTTTCTCCCAATCATTTTAACCATACATTCATTTCACGAAAGGGGAAGGGATAGGGGATTTAATGTTCCAGCTAAACCATTCCAATTTAGAGAAAATTAAGATACACCATCCGATCAGCATTTTCATTTTTCCATATATCCAATCACTTTAGATTAAGGAGCTAGGAAGGTCAAACGCTCCTCAATCACCTATTCAATTAATTCAAAAAACGAATATATATATATATATATGGCCAATTATGAGGGTAATTTGAGCTGATGCATGTGACATGTTAATCAAACTAAGTTAAGCGACAAAAATGTAAAATTCCGATCGAATTATGTTTCTAATCATTGTTTTGTTCCCCTTCCTGTTTGAGTCAAACTGAATTAAACATGACATAAAATAAAGTAGAGAGAGAGAGAGAGAGAGAGGTCTCCATAGCAGAAACTTGATTAAACAGCTAACTTTTGTTGGTATTGGAAAATATGATCGTAACTGCATGTGACTACTGACTAGCATGAGAAAGACCTTCGAAATCAAATCAAATCAAAACTCGTGTAATTCCAGAGGAGATCAGGACTTCAATTATACAGTATTAACCGAAAATTTTTGGTAGAAATCAATAGCAGAAGAAAAGCATATATATATATATATTTCATTGATCATGGTTTTGCTTTTCAATTTGAAGGTGCAGATACAACTATTTATAGTTGGGCAATCTTATTTTTCTTGGACCCTAGGGCTATGATATTATAGAAGAAGAAAGTAAGTGATCCATCAAAACCAGCAGCAATTAAAATCAATGCCAAGTATGAATAATATTCACCCTTTTTCTTCTTCCTGCACAGTAGCGCACTGAGATACGAGAAACTTAATGCATCTAGACTGAGGAGCCAGCCAGCTTAACTTTTGGCTACCAAAAGTTTTAATTCAAACAAATGACCTATTAATTAAGAGAAACATACAGACATACATACATACATTAATTAATTTGAGCACAAATTAATTAAAACCTACCGAACGCAATACATGGAATTCACTAATTGAGTGGAGTGGACGTAGTCATTGCAAGGTAGAATCTCGATCTATGTATGTTATCAGTGTGAACACGCTTTCATTTGGCAGGACAAAGGAACGTGAGACTTGACATCAGCGTAATATACTAACATTGACTGAATAAAAAGAAAAGGACAAAATAGCTAAAAAAAATAATACTAACCCAACCACAAATTTCATCATTTAAATCATTGCCTAATAATAATAATAGAATGCTTAGCTGCAAAACCATACATGAGATGCTAATCAGCAAACTGTAGTGTATGTGTTTGTTGATGCTGGACAATTCATGATCTCCTCACTTGAAAATATTGCCAAAGTACACTTTTCCCTAAAGTTCTTTTCATCAAACTAACAGTAAAAGTTGCAATGGAAATCAGACAAAGGAGTGATCAAATTTTTAATTTCTTCAAAAGAAGTGTTTTACAGATCAGTCCTTTTTGGTTTCTTCATTGATGGGGTAAACCAAATCAAACGCTAAATCTGGCCTTGCATGGCATGATCCTTCACTGCAGATTTGTCCCATGCAGCTGCATGGAAAACAGCATGTGTATACATATATATATATATATATATAATAGTAAGAGTAATTAGCCAACTGGCTACCTCTATGCAGACAGACATATAGAACAATTTTGGGGCAGGAAAAATCCAGTGAAACTTTACTAGATTGTATCCTTCAATGGCGCCTCCAGTCCAGTGATTACTCAAACAGACGCGTATTTGCTTGTCGATAAAACGAAACAATAACGAAGCAGAATTTACCTTGTGTATTGATGTTTCTTTGTCCTGGTCCATACTAGAGTACGGGATGAAAGAAAAAAAATTGGTTCAGAGTTCTAATTAATTATCTCATAATAAGTTGAGAATTGAAGCTGAAGAACAGGTAGCTAGGTAATCAAGACAAGCATGAATAAAACAAAAGAGTTTTCAAACTTTAAATTTTAACCTCCGCCTTAGCTAGGGATGGGAATTAGAGACAAGGAGACATTGATTAAAGTGGAATAAAAAGTGGGATGGGAAACATGATGATAAGCATAATTATTTTTTAATCACATAGGGTTTGAGCATCCTAAATGGAATTTGTGCCCTACCAACCCTCTAACCACATTCTCTAGTCCCAAAGTCATATGATTATGAGGATGGCGACGACAAATAATACGTGGCAATCTCACCCGTTGCTTGCGGCCTATTGGCACCGGCACCCCTAGTTGTCGAAACTTCATTCGCCGCTCCTCAATCTCGGGTTAGCCAATGGAATGGCCGAGAGGACACTGACGTAGCTATAATCGTGTAAAGGGCTTTGATTGATGACATTACATGAGGGTGAGGGTGAGGTTGGGATCGCCCGCCCCGTTTGATCTGTTTAATGACAACTGCTGCCAATCCCATGATCAATATTGAGGCTTTAAAGTTGAATTAATATTATGGTTTGACAATTAAGGAGGCTTTGCATCCCAAAAAGGTGTAGCATCCATCGGAAAAGAGATGCCCCACGTTTGGGGGCTTCCAACATACGCCTAAATTCTAGTTGGGTTTATACAGATAGAATCGCTTCTCTTCTCCCACAAAATCATTAACTGGATTAACCTAAACTCTAAACTAATGTATAGATCATGTTACTAATCTGTAAATATTGATTTCTTAATTTATTAGTGGTCGGTCTCCTTCTAGAAAACGTTTATAATAATAATAATAATAATAATAATAATAATAATAATAAAATTCAAGATTAGGTTTTTCCCCACATATGTATACTATATTATATATTAGAGATTAGAGATACGTGTATGTATTTATAATTCACACTTCCACACGATAGACCATATATAGTACGTAATTAAGGTAGAGGATAAGTGACTGCAATATCTATTCAAAATTTCATAATCTTTATAAGGTTATTTAATATAATATTATTAGTAATGAATGAATGAATTAATATGCCTAGAGTCCTAAGCTTGTAATTGGGAGAGTCGTTGGATTCATGGCTATTTCTTTTAATTAGGATGTGATTTGTCAAAAAAAAAAGAAAGAGCAAATTTAATTTGTAGCTTTAACCCTTCTTCAATCATATTATTGTTGTTCTCTAGGTCTTTTTTTCGCTCTTTTTTGGCATGTTGTTTAGGTCATTTTCTCTTCAATTTACTTGTGTGAGATTCCAAGTTTTCTTTGCCTAATGCAACTTCTGGTAATGGAAAGGATGATCCACAATACGGAAGATTTTCCTTGTAGAATATCTCACACTAGATGGCTAAATTCTAACTTTGAACTTGGCTGGCAATTTGAATGCCAAGTTAATAATCTGGATTAGGATAAACAAAAGAAAAAGAAAAGAAAAGAACTTTTTGTTGAATTATTTAATTAGTTTTCCTGATTTCAAGAACTCAAGAGACCATACATTTCCCTCAACTTGATTACGGAAAACTACTTGCACTTGCATCTTAATGAAAGGAGGAACAAGTATATATATGAATGGACTATGGAGTTCATTTACAAGTAGTGAGTTTGATTGAACAGGTGTATATAATTATGGGTCCAAATAATTTCAATTTGTGTTACATGGTGTATATATAAAAAATAAAGTAGGCAAGGTACAAATATTCTCGTCTTCCTAATTAAACTACACGATATGATATGATGCTCAGTCAAAGAAAAGGATAACGAAAGAGACAAAAATGTGATGGATGTATAAATAGAATCTTCCATATATAAGCTTGGGCGTTCGGAGAGAAAGAAGGGATTAGCCGAGGAAATTAAGGGAGGGAGTCCACGATCTAGCTCGCTGTTTTCATCGATGTAATGGCTCCTATAGCCCTTGCCAACTCCCAAACTGTCTTGTCTTCTGACTTCTGTTCTGTTGCATTAGACCCGGGGGATCTAGCACTGAGGTGACTCGGGAAACAGAAAAAATAAAGCTGTATTTGCGGTATGGATTATGAAATAAGAATTGAGAATATGTGTATATATATATATATATATTTCTTTTTTTTGGTACTTGAAGCTGCAAAAATTTGAGTCCTAATCATTGAAATTGAGAATCCAAAAGTCTACAAATAAACAGAAAACTGATACCCAACGAAAGCTTTGGCAGAGGTGATAGCCACTGTTGTCCATAAGTATCTACTATGCACAACTTGCTTAGAGAAGGGGGTGGGGAGGGGGGGAGAACCAATAATTGCGCTACTGTAATGAAATCTAATCGTTTTCTAAATCATGTAAACAAAAGAATCATTTAAACTTGTCCAGTTGCTTGCTGGATACCAACCAACGCTAGGCGAGGCTTAGAATACAATTCTTTGTGTTCCGTAGCTCTCCATGCCAGTCCAAAGGGGTCCTAACCTCTCCAATCATAGGCCTTCATCCATAAGCACATAAAGCATTTGAATATCACGTGTCCCAGGGACCCTTTGCTACTTGCGGTCCCACTCTGCCATCTTGCTCTCTCTCTCTCTCTCAAATGTATGAAGCCCCGCTGCGCCCCGCAGTCCCTCTCATCCGAATCTGAAAATAGATACGTGATGTCTACATTCCGACACCAACGGATCCAAGGACAGCATTCATCAGATCATTCATGGTAGTGAGTGAGACTGGCGACATGGCATGGCATAGCATGGGGATACCCTGACTGACATAAGTGGCAGAGCAATAGGCATTCATCTTCCAATCAAAGCCATTGCTTCTTAATCTAGAAATGGGAAAAAAGGAATATCCTTAAACATAGAGTTAATCTGAAAAATTTTGGAACTTATTTGTCTTTGGTGAAAAAGGTGGGATTGTGGTTGCAACTGTTCAAAAAAGTGCAAAGATTTGTGGAAATCTTTCTTTTTGGTGACTTTTTTTTTTTCCTTTCTTCTCAATTTGGCTTATGTATGATGGCTTCTTTTGTAAACAAAATAGCCCGGAAAGGAGAACTGAGAGAAAATCCTAAAGCTCTCCCACCCCAGGAGGCAGACTTCTTACGGATTCCAAGTCTAGCAACTGAAGATAGTTTGACTCAGCCACCCAAATCTTCCATTTTAAATTCTCCCCCTCATTTCTTCAATTCCTCGGCTCTTCTACCCTCTGCCTTCGCTTTTGCTCACAATTCGCATAGCAACAACGAATAGGAGACTCAAAGTCTAAACAAATATACACAGACACAGACACACACACACACACACACACACACACACACTCGTTAGCTTGCCCTGACAAAAAGACATGCTTTTCTTGAGATGCTTCATTATCTTGTTCCTCAGCTGCATAACCATTAAAATCAACCTATGCTTTCCCAGCATTCCTTCTTCCCTTAAAACACTTTCCATCAATGGACAATTCAATTTTGAACAAGTTGACCATGCAGCAAAAGATTTTGGCAATAGATACAGTTTCCTTCCTCTGGCAGTTCTACACCCCAAATCAGTTTCCGATATTGCCACCACAGTGAAGCATATTTGGCAGATGGGTCCTCGTTCAGAACTCACAATTGCAGCTAGAGGCCATGGCCACTCACTCCAGGGGCAGGCACAAGCCCACCGAGGAGTTGTGATCAACATGGAATCACTCCAAGTTCCTAAAATGCAGGTTCACACTGGGATACTCCCCTATGTAGATGTCTCAGGTGGAGAGTTATGGATCAATATCCTGCGTGAAAGCCTAAAACATGGGTTAGCGCCAAAATCTTGGACAGACTATCTACATGTAACAGTTGGCGGTACTCTGTCCAATGCTGGGATCAGTGGACAGGCATTTCGACATGGACCGCAGATCAGTAACGTTCACCAACTGGAAGTTGTTACAGGTTTGTTAAAGTATACAATCATATATCCTGAAAATATTCAGCATCAATGATATACATAGAGATAGAGTGACACATGGGCAAAACATCATAACATCAACTTCAAAATTTGTCTTTTCTGATTTAAAAATTCATTTGAAACTGAAATTTATTAGATTAGTGGCTTATTCCATAATGCATGTTTAAAGGTCAACCATGTTTCGTAAAATATACAATAGTTTGTCAATTTGTTTCTAGAGAGAGCCTAGAGGAAATCAAAGTAACATCATAGAGTATATATACCAACTGAAGATTGACTTGAATGCAGGGAAAGGAGAAGTGGTAAATTGCTCAGAGAAACAGAACAGCGATCTATTTTACAGCGTTCTTGGAGGACTCGGTCAGTTCGGCATCATAACACAGGCAAGAGTATCGCTGGAACCAGCACCTGAAATGGTAAAAACAATGGCAATTATTTATTAAGCTAGAAGACAATTTCAAAGTTGTCCTAGTTTAATTGAAAGTGCACTTCATATGACTATTATCCTTCTTGAACAGGTGAAATGGATTAGGGTGCTGTACAAAGATTTTGCCACATTTGCCAGAGACCAAGAGAAGTTAATATCTGGAGAAAGCACATTTGACTATATTGAAGGATTTGTGATAATAAACAGGGCTGGTATCGTGAATAACTGGAGATCATCCTTAAAGCCACAAGACCCAGTACAAGCCAGCCAACTCGAGTCGGATGGGAAAACTCTCTTCTGCCTAGAATTAGCGAAGTACTTCAACCCTGAAGAAATGGCTGTAGTAAATCAGGTGAAGCACTCTTCCAACCACCTGTTGGACTTCCTAAGTTTACTCACTCTTAAATTATTAATAGATCATCAAATGGAAGCAAATAAACAGATAAAGCGGCATTTATATATTTGCTTTTACTCTGCAGGAAATTACGAGTTCATTATCTAAGTTAAACCATATTCCATCAACACCTTTAATATCGGAAGTTCCATACATAGAGTTTTTAAACAGGGTTCACGTTTCTGAGATCAAACTCCGCTCAAGAGGCCTGTGGGAAGTTCCACATCCATGGCTCAATCTTCTCATCCCCAGAAGTAAAATTGACAGTTTTGCTCAAGAAGTCTTTGGCAATATCCTTACAGATAAAAGCAATGGCCCCATCCTCATATACCCGGTTAAGAAATCAAAGTAATAATTTCAAGAAATAATAATGAATTACTCAAATCTTAATTTCATGAGTTTCTTTGATCGATCAATCGTTAATTTTGATTGCAGGTGGGACAATAGAACTTCTGTTGTTATACCAGAAGAAGATGTTTTCTATTTAGTGGCATTCCTTTCTTCCGCAGTACCTTCTTCAGCAGGAAGTGATGGCTTAGACCAAATCGTAATTCAGAACAAAAGAATTTTAGAATTCTGTGAGAGAGCTGGTCTTGGGGTAAAGCAATACCTGCCCCACTATTCTACACAAGGAGAATGGCAATCCCATTTTGGCCCACAGTGGGAAGTTTTCGTCCAGAGAAAATCCACCTATGACCCCTTGGCGATACTTGCTCCTGGCCAAAGAATATTTCGAAAGGCAATAGCCTACTCATGATAACATCCATCCAATAAATTTTCCATTTTCTAAAAACAGGTTTTGCAGCATGGAGGCAAATGTTTTAGCCGCGTTCATAAGCTGCAAATTCATACCACTCAGTGCCTCTCAAATATTGTAAGTATAGTGAGGAGGCTTAAGGCTTGTAGAAGTTTATTCGTTCAGCCAAGAGGTCAACCATATCATATGTTAATTACTGACTAGATTTGTAAGTGGCACTGGACAAAAATCAGTGCCCTAAAGGGACTGTCAATGCTGAATTTGCAAGATAACTGCTAATTCTTCTTTACAAATTTCAATTGCTACAATACATAATGAAGGGAACACCAGATTAAATCAGGATGGAGAAAAAATATCTCAGATTTCTAATATTCTGTGAAGCAAATTCAAGTAAAATACTAAATATAACATGGATACATCTCCAATTAGAGAAACATTGGCCACCTGATGCTGCCTCTAACTCGTTGCAATTGGTGCCAATCTCATTCCATGTCAAAAACTGTGCTTTTTGATGAATGCACAAACGATCATAACTCTCCAGAATTTGATCATGGATCAATTGCATGCTCCCTTTGGGAATAAACTATATGGTGACCCTATGACTAGCGTGGAAATAGATGAAACAAACGAGAAAGAGAGAGAAAAAGAGTAAAAGACAGAGAGAAAAAAGGGATAAAATTAAGATTGTAATTCTCATTATGAATTCCTTCAGCCAGTAAAAAGTCTATAAAGGCCATCAAATTAAACAGACTAACTGAATCTTACTGACTTGTACACTTTCCAACTAACTTCTTAACTAGCTATAATTATTTACATTGTACTTCTAACAATCCCCTCTTCATATGATATGCCTTGTCTTCAAGGTTAAAACCATGAAAACTCAGTTGCAGACCACATAAAGATACTTCAAGTGTGTATGTAAGTTAGCTACCGACAGTTCTTGATCATTTTTCTTTATTACATCTTGTTAGAGATAAAATTGTCTATAGGATTTGACATGAACTGATACTACCTTCTTATTTAGTGTGACTTCATCATTGTAGTCCTAGTTGCAATGGCTCTTTAAATAACCTTGTACGTTTGTGGTGGAAAATTATACTTTGTAAGGTCAAGAATTGTATTGTTCTTTGCCCCAATTCAACAACAACAGTAATTTCATAAGGAACATATTCCACCTTATTGATCCTAATTAGCAATAACTCATTATGTTTACACTTATAGCCTAGGAAATATTCAACATTACACTCTACACAAAAACCTTTGGCTTTTTCTTTATCAAAGTATATGCAGTTTTTGATTCAATAGTTATATCGAAAATGATTTTTTTAATGTATTTAAGGAAATTGGGCAGAGTTTGACTGTAAAGGTTGGCTTTGTGGGGTTGGATTATGTGTTTGGCTAAGGGTAAGTAATAGAGGTATTGTTTCAAGGGTGGAGTTGGGAATACTTACTGTAGGTTTTTCCTTGGGTAAGGAGGTCAGCTCATTATGCAAGGTTTTAGGAGTCAATTCTAGCAGTTGGGTCAAGGCAAATGCATGTTGTGAAGTTTTAGGCATAAACATTCTAATACATGTTATAAAGTTTTAGGCATAAACATCCTAACAAGTTTTTGTATGGTTTCTTTCAATCCTTTTAAGAAAAGAGTTAAGGCATATGATTATGAAATATCTACTCTACTAAGTAAGTGTTCAAAGTGATCATGGTATTGAGTTACAGTACCTATTTGCTTGCAGTTGATAAGCTCAATCATAGTGTCATCAAATAGTTTAAGGATTAAGATGTCCTGCTTCATGGCTGCTAGGACCTTTTCTTGTCAGTTTTCTTGCTCCTGAATCTTTGTTATCATCTCTTTCAAGGACTCATTGATAGGTTCTTTGAACTTCTTAAAGTCATGTGATCTGATACTGTTAGCCATGGAAGGTGCTAAGATGGAGGCTTTGATATCAAATGATGCATGGATTTAGACTGGAATGCTGGTGGGAATGAAAATGCCCTATAGGGAAGCTGGGAAAAAAAGAACAACCACCAAGATCTGTATGGAAATGAATGAAATAAACGAGAGAGAGTAGAAGATAGAGAGAAAACCAGGATAAAATCAGGAATGTAATTTTCATTGTGAATTCCTTCAACTGATACAAAGTCTCTAAAAGCCAACATATTAACTACTTGCTAACAAGCTAATTGACCCTTGCTGGCATGTACACTTTCCAACTAACTTCTTAACTAGCTATAGTTATACATTTTACTTGTAAGAAAAATTGGTCCAAAGAATAGAATTTAAGATGTATTACAGTTTCATAATGATTGATTCTTTAACAAGATTTCCCTTGCTTGCTTTAGCTAAATAAAAATTGTCATTTACCAAAAAAAAAAGTTTTCCTATATATGTATGTATTCTACTTGCATGTTGCATGACATCCAACCCAGAAATCAATGAATTCGTGAGTCAATCAGTATATCATAAACTTCCAAACCGGAGACAGAGAGCCAGCAACTTAGCATACCAAAAAATATTTGTTGGTGCCGTCAAGAGAGCTTAAGAAATAGAGAATTAAACTTGAAAAAAAAGTTAGAGAGAAAAAAATAGCATACTAATATGCTAGAACTGATTTCATTCAAATAAAAATTACAAAATTAGTGGTTCAACCACTGTTACTGTTGCATTACCAAAATAATATCATATTATGAAATTTTAAACTAAGTACAACTAACACATATAGGTTAGATGGACACTACAAGATATGTTGTTAACATATCAAAATTTATATTCAAATGCATACAAAAGGACAATAAGCAAATCAAAACAGCAAAAATACCATAACCTTCAACACTTCTCCTTGGCATTTTTTATGGAAACACCAAGTCTTAACCTCAATGTTTCAAATCTTGCTTTAGGAAGGGACTTTGTAAAAATATAAGCAAGTTCATTTTTAGAGTTACAATGTGTCAGTTCCACTTCTTTCGTTGCTTCAACTTCCTTAACAAAATGATATTTAATCTTAATATGCTTGGTTTGACCATGAAACACAGGATTTTTGGCCATTGCTACCGCTGACTGGTTGTCACACTTGATTTCAGTGGCCGAAGTCTGTCTAAAATTCAAATCTTCTAACTGCTTCCTCAACCAAATTGCTTGGCTCACTGTTGCAGCTGCAGTAATGTACTCAGCTTTAGCTGTGGATTGTGCCATAGTCTCTTGTTTCTTGGAGTTCCAAGCCAATACTTCAGAACTAAGAGTGAACAAATAACCTGTGGTGCTCTTCATGTCATCACATGAACCTCCCCAATCACTATCTGAGTAGCCTACGAGTCTCAATTCATTTGTTTTCTGAAATAGAACACCAAAGTCAATGTTGCCTTTGAAGTATCTTAACACTCTCTTGGAAGTTTTGAGGTGTATTTCATTAGGACAATGCATGAACCTAGAAAGTAGACTAACAGCATACATTATGTCAGGCCTGCTTGTAATTAAATACAATAGACAACCTAACAACCTTCTGTAATCAGTTTCATCAACCTTACCAGACTTGTCATCTTGGCTCAATTATTCATTTTGAGCTAAGGGTGTAGTAGCAGGTTTGCAATTGTCCATATTGAACTTTCTTAGCATTTCCATGGCATATTTCTTTTGAGAAATAAAGATGCTATTGTGAGTTTATGTAACCTCCAATCTAAGAAAGTATGACATTTTCCAAGGTCAGTCATCTCAAAAACATCCTTCATTTGACTCTTAAAGTCTTGCACCAATGCTGGATTACTTCCAGTCACTAACAGATCATCAACATATAAAGAAACCACCAGTAACTCATGATTGCCAGCAACTTTGACATAAAGTGCTGCTTCACTAAAACTTCTCTTGAACCCCAAATTTATCAAGTGATCATCAATTCCTGAGTACCAGGCTCTTGGAGCTTGTTTAAGACCATATAAAGCCTTTTTAAGCAGATACACTTTATCCTCATTCCCTTTGACAATAAATCCTTCAGGCTGATGAAGATAAATCTCCTCTTGGAGATAACCATTAAGGAATGCGGACTTGACATCAAGCTGCCAAATCTTCTAACCTTTTTGAGCAGCCAAAGCTAACAACAATCTTATGGTATCCAACCTTGCAACTAGTGCAAATGTCTCCAAATAATCAACTCTTTGTTATTGGAAGTAGCCCTTAGCTACTAATCTTGCCTTATTTTTGTTAATGGGTCCATCTGCATTAAGTTTGGTTCTGAAAATCCATTTAACATTTATCACATTTTTGTTTTCTGGTTTGTTTATCAGCATCTAAGTCTGATTTTTATTGATTATTTGCAACTCTTTCTTCATTGCAGCTCTCCATCGAGATAACTGGAAAACTTCATTGAAGCTGGCAGGTTCAAGTATGGCCATGTTAGACCTTTGGTAAATCTCAGTAAGGGATCTTGTACCTCTGACAGGTTCATGATCAAGGGTTTCATCTTCATAAATTAAGTCTTCTAGTTGTTGAGGATTCAAATCAGCAACAGTGTGTCTTATAGGCTCTTCTTCTTGTCTTTCCCAATTCCAAGTAGCTATCTCATTAAACTTTACATTTCTACTAACCACCATTTTCCCAGTAAGAGGATTATAGGCCCTGTACCCTTTAGTGATAGTGCTATCCAAGGAAGATGCAGACTTCAGCTTTCTAGTTTAATTTATCCCTCTTCACTTCAGGAATATACACAAAGCAGATGCTTCCAAACACTCTAAAATGCTGAACTAAAGGTTTTGATCTATACCAACATTCATATAGAGCTTTTTCTTTCAAGGCTTTAGTTGATAGCCTATTAAGGAGATAAACAACAATATTTATTGCTTCTGCTTAGAACTTCTTTGGAAGTTTCTTCTCAAACATCGTACATCCGGCCATCTCCATGACAATCCTATTTTTTCTCTCACTGACTCCATTTTGCTGTGGAGTATAGGTTGCTGCAAGTTGATGTTCTATGCCTGCAATCTTGCAAAA
>JAQSVH010000002.1:46105-56697 GCA_029448705.1 Adansonia digitata | reverse complement strand
GTGTTGAAATTTTTGTGTGAGATGTGTTCGGTTAACTAAATGGAATATCTGGTTCAAAGCATAGTCTACCATGCAATTTTGATTAACTTTAACATGTTTCCACTAAGTGAATGTTAATCGTAAGACACCTTCATTTATGTAATATATTTTCAAAATTATCAAAATCTAATTTATTTTGAAAATGGTAGGGGATTGTTGGAATATTTTTAAAATAATGAAAGGTCATGTCTTTAATAATCATAAAGTAATGTCTCTTGGTTATTTAACAAGTGGTGTGACTATCCAAATATGATATATTTGGAAAAGTTATGTCTATATGAAGAAACATTTCTTTGCCTTGAAAGACATAGATAGAAAAATATATAAAATATTACAAATAGAATTTTGATAGTTTTGTTACACATTGCTTAGTGCATAGTGGATCGACGTCGTCAATGCAAAACGTTGTCAATCATAAGGCTTCATTATATCCTCGACGTTTATATCCCGGTAACCCTTTTGCATACCTAATTAATGGTTGGAGTGAAAAAAACCTTAAATAAAGTGATATTGCTATACACTTTGAAACCTTCGTCAATTTTTTGTGTTTTTGATTCACCACCTACTAACATAGCTAACATCTACAAGGCAAAAAAAAATTTTTTTTTTTTCTGAACCTATTTTTCTTTTAATGCGTGACAGACTTGAAGCTTCTTCAGTTCCCAGTGACATGGATGCAGCTAAACTTGCCTTGCTTCTGGGTGGAGGTCAGCGTAGTTATGCAACTTGGCTTCGTTGGAATCATATTGCTCCATTTTATTCCAAAAATCGTGTGCAAACGCAGAAGCAATATTGCAGATCAAGCTGCGAAAAATTACCCCATTGGTGCTAAAGTTAGCCTTTCTTATAGAGCCAGTAAAGTGTGCTCCACTTTAATCCTGAGCATTCATATCCTAAAGCTACTGATGCTGTCAAATAGTACGAATGACGTACATTGCAATTCGACATTTCAAGCTTATTCATCAGAGATTGTGCCAGTGATTTCATGGGCGGTAGCAATAATTGTGGTATGCAAGATTCCCAAAAAAGAGCACATTAGATTTCCTTGGATTCTAAGAGCATGGTGGATTTGCAGCTTCTTCTTGTCCATTATCTGCACAGTTCTTGATAGCTACTCAAGAATTGCAGAACAAGGCCATCTTAAATTGCTAGATTATGCAGACTTCATCAGTCTCCTTGCATCCTTTGTCCTGCTGATTATATCAATCAGAGGGAAGACAGGTTTAGTCTTTATTTACTCCAATAACATTGCTGAGCCACTTCTCAGTGGAAAAACTGATAAACTTTCGAACCAGAAAAGGGAATCTCCATATGGAAGTGCAACTCTTCTTCAGTTCATTACTTTCTCTTGGCTCAACCCATTGTTCTCCGTGGGGATCAAGAAACCCCTTGAGGAGGATGAGATTCCCGATGTTGACGTGAAGGACTCTGCTGAATTTGTCTCCTTTGTCTTTGATCAGAATCTAAAACAAGTTAGAGAGAAAGATGGTTCGACAAACCCATCTGTATACAAAGCAATCTTTCTGTTCATCAGGAAGAAAGCAGCAATTAATGCATTGTTTGCAGTGACAAGTGCAGGGGCATCATATGTTGGTCCATATCTGATTGATGACTTTGTAAACTTCCTAGCCGAGAAGAAAACCAGGAACTTAAAAAGTGGATACCTTCTTGCACTAGCCTTTCTAGGTGCCAAGATGGTTGAGACAATAGCACAAAGGCAATGGATCTTTGGGGCCCGTCAGTTAGGCCTTCGGCTCAGAGCTGCTCTAATATCTCATATATACAAGAAGGGGCTGGTTTTGTCAAGTCCTTCTCGGCAAAGCCACACGAGTGGGGAGATCATCAACTATATGAGTGTAGATATCCAAAGAATCACAGACTTCATCTGGTACTTAAATATTATATGGATGTTGCCTATACAAATTTCATTAGCAATCTACATTTTGCATACAAGTCTAGGTTTGGGGTCGTTAGCTGCATTAGCTGCTACTTTAACTGTCGTGTCTTGTAACATACCAATAACAAGAATCCAGAAAAGTTACCAATCTAAAATCATGGGTGCGAAAGACAACAGGATGAAGGCTACTTCAGAAGTTCTTAAAAACATGAAGACTATAAAACTTCAAGCATGGGACAGTCAGTTCCTCCACAAGCTAGAGAGCTTGAGGAAGGTAGAGTATAAATGGATATGGAAATCACTAAGATTGGCAGCAATTTCGGCTTTCATTTTTTGGGGATCACCAACGTTTATCTCTGTGGTGACTTTTGGGGCATGTATGCTAATGAAGATTCAACTCACAGCTGGTAGAGTCTTGTCTGCACTGGCTACCTTCCGAATGTTACAAGACCCTATATTCAATTTACCTGACCTACTCTCAGTCATAGCACAGGCTAAAGTTTCGGCAGATAGAGTTGCTTCCTACCTCCAGGAAGAGGAAATAGAGCAGGATGCCATTGAGTATGTTCCCAAAGATCAAACAGAATTTGCAGTTGAAATTGACAACGGAAAATTCGGCTGGGACCCTGAGTCAAGCAGTCCCACCCTTGATCGGGTGCAACTAAAAGTGAAGAGAGGGATGAAGGTGGCAATATGTGGAAGTGTAGGGTCAGGCAAGTCTAGCTTGCTTTCATGCATTCTTGGAGAAATAGAGAAGTCGTCAGGTACCATTAAAATTAGCGGTACAAAGGCTTATGTTCCTCAGTCGCCATGGATATTGACTGGGAATATCAGGGAGAATATTTTATTCGGGAATCCTTACGACAATAACAAATATGATAGAACAGTGAAAGCGTGTGCTTTGGCAAAGGACTTTGAGCTATTTTCTTGCGGTGATTTAACTGAGATTGGAGAAAGAGGGATCAATATGAGTGGAGGACAGAAACAAAGGATACAAATTGCCCGTGCAGTCTACCAGGATGCTGATATATATCTACTCGATGACCCTTTCAGCGCTGTGGATGCTCATACAGGCACGCAGCTGTTTGAGGTAAATAATGTGAACTTTGATTTGAAAGGGGAAGGGGCGATGTTACCTGAGAATAAGTTTTTATCTTGGATCCTAGCATTATACAGTTCATCGTATGACAACCGTTTTCAACTATTAAGAAACTTTAAAGAGCCGTAATTGTTTAACTATACTTCGCAGGACTGTTTGATGGGAATTCTCAAAGACAAGACTATACTTTATGTTACCCACCAAGTTGAGTTTCTGCCTGCAGCGGACATCATTCTGGTAACCAAGATACTCAAATTTCCCGAGTCATATCAAAAAATTAAATTCATAGTCCATTGATAACATCTAACCCGACTTACGGTATTCTATTTTTATGGATATTAATATTATTTATCAGTTAAAACAATTTAAAGAGGAGAACAGGGAATGTACATTTATAATTTCTAATCATGATGGTCAAGCACTAGGAGTAACCGACCTTTCAAAATAATTTCTTGCTCTCCATTAGAATTTCAGCTGGAAACGTTCAAAAAGTTGAAAATCGGCTGTCGGTCCCTGGAAAAAGATTATAGATTTATATCTAATATCTATTTCGGTTCTCAACAGGTGATGCAAAACGGAAGAATTGCACAAGCAGGCACATTCGAAGAACTTCTGAAACAAAATATAGGGTTTGAAGTTTTAGTTGGTGCACATGAGAGAGCACTACAATCTGTTCTGACAGTTGAAAATTCCACTAAAACATGTCAAGATCCGGGAAGTGATGGTGAATCCAATGCAGATTTGACTTCAGATGCCCAACTGCTACAACAAAAGCATGGCTCGGAGCATAACCTTCCTCTAGAGATAGCAGAAAATGGAGGAAAACTCGTGCAAGATGAAGAGAGAGAGAAGGGAAGCATAGGGAAAAAAGTTTACTGGTCCTATATAACCACTGTGAAAGGTGGACTCCTGATTCCAATAATACTTTTGGCACAGTCATCATTCCAAGTATTGCAGATATCAAGCAACTACTGGATGGCATGGGCTTCTCCTCCTACGAGTGAAACAGAACCTACATTTGGGATGAACTTTGTATTACTTGTTTATTCACTACTTGCTGTTGGAAGTTCACTTTGTGTCTTGGTGCGAGCCATGGTAGTGGCAGTAGCAGGACTCTGGACCGCACAAAAGCTCTTCATTAACATGCTGCACAGTGTACTCCGTGCTCCAATGGCTTTTTTTGATTCAACCCCAGCTGGAAGAATCTTAAATAGGGTGAGTTAAATATTGAGCTAAACAAATTTTCACTGTTCTCAATTATAGGAAATTTTTAAGTATTGCTTAGTTCTTCGTAGTTCTTGATGCAAATGCAAGGTCTCTTCTATTCCCTCCTTCATCATGATAGATCATATGGAGGAACTTCATTATTTACTTGGAGGGTCCTTGCCCCTGAGGTTATCTCATATGTTGGTGTATTTTCTGGGCAATAATGAGCAGTCGCTGCTCCTGAGCCACTTGGACAGAATATGGAGGGTATCCTACTTCGACATAATTTAAGGGAGATAGAAATGGATGAAATCATTGGTGTTTCCATATATTCTAGAACCAACAGAATTCTATTTAAAACACCTAATGGACCACAGCATATGGGAGAAGAAACTTGCTACAAAGATGGTGTCATACTGAAAATCTAAAAAGTAAATAAAAAAAAAAATCTAAAAAGTAAAAACAAATAAGTCTAACTTTTAATTCATAAAACATCAGATCGATGAGAATAAAAATGCCTCAACGTAATTGATATAAGAAGATAGTCTGAAAATGAGATAAAAGGGGCAGCGACATGCTTGTAAGTTAGTACTTGTACTTGCACCAAAGGTTAAACTCAAACTTCTAGGGTGTTGGAGCTCAATAGCTACAGATAATTTTATATGTTATTGCGTAACAAAAAACACATTGTCTTAAGTTGTTTTATTTCCAGGCATCTACTGACCAAAGTGTGCTAGACTTGGAAATGGCAACCAAATTAGGATGGTGTGCTTTCTCAATAATACAGATCCTCGGGACCATTGCAGTGATGTCACAGGTAGCATGGGAAGTGTTTGTCATCTTCATTCCAGTAACTGCAATTTGCATATGGTACCAAGTAAGTGACAGTTCAAATTTATTACCAAGCTATCCAAAGATAATTACATAGGTATACCATGCAGAAAGAGAAAAAAGTATGAGTTAATGTTACTGTTCAATACAGAAAAGGGAGTTCTTGTATACTTAAAAACATTTGATCTAAATCCAAATTAATTTTAGAAGCATCAGAAAATGCTAAAGCAAATGCCCTGCAAAAAATAACCATTGCCAAATGCCATGAAAAGAACAGCTTTACCAGTTCATTTTTATGCAAAATTGTTTCAGCAATATTACATACCAACAGCAAGAGAACTGGCCCGATTAGCAGGAATACAAAGAGCTCCTATCCTCCACCACTTTGCAGAATCACTTGCTGGCGCTGCAACAATCCGTGCATTTGATCAAGAAAATCGTTTCATTGATGCAAACCTTGGTCTCATCGACAACCATTCAAGGCCCTGGTTTCATAATGTCTCAGCAATGGAATGGCTTTCTTTCAGACTAAATCTACTGTCCAATTTTGTATTTGCCTTCTCACTGGTTTTGCTGGTGTCGCTCCCTGAAGGAATCATTAATCCAAGTGAGTGTGATGTATTTCTTAGAAAATTGATGTTAGTTTATAGGATAAATATTCACGCATGCTAATATGTAGCTGATTTCCAAATATGCTATTTGCGGGTGGCCTATTGCTTAGGTTATAACACGAATTTCATCCCCCCCCCCTTTTTTTTTTTTTCTAAAAAAAAGAGGAAAAGAAAACTTTATCAATGACCACTGATCCAAAATGAAAATCTTTTCCAACAGGCATTGCAGGACTAGCGGTTACATATGGAATAAATTTGAATGTCCTGCAAGCTTCAGTAATATGGAACATATGCAATGCAGAAAACAAGATGATCTCAGTAGAAAGAATTCTTCAGTACTCAAACTTGGCTAGCGAATCAGCCCTTGAGATTGAAGAGTCCAGACCCCCCAACAACTGGCCTGAAGTTGGAACAATTTGCTTTAGAAATTTGCAGGTATGGACAACAAGATAGTAAACAAAATAAATTTGCCTAAAACTGTTAATAATCGGGTCAATCAAATTTTCAACCATGCTGTTCTAAACACTATAATGAAGTTACATTTAACGCCATTCAAGTTCCTTCCTCTCAGGCATCCAAAATCTGTTGTAAAGTTTGAGAAGCATATGCTAATTTTGATTGTCTTACAGATCCGTTATGCTGAGCACCTTCCGTCTGTCCTAAAAAATATTAGCTGTACATTTCCAGGAAGAAAAAAAATTGGTGTTGTGGGAAGGACAGGAAGTGGGAAATCAACACTTATACAGGCTATTTTCAGGATTGTTGAACCCAGAGAAGGGAGCATCATAATTGATAATGTGGACATTAGTAGGATAGGCCTTCATGACTTAAGATCAAGACTTAACATCATTCCACAGGACCCAACAATGTTCGAGGGAACTGTTCGAGGGAACCTTGACCCTCTCATGCAACATTCGGACCATGAAGTGTGGGAGGTAATTGATTTTCATAAACCTTAGCCTTAACAAGAATTATGGGACTAAATATTTTTCTCATCAATTAGCCAGCTTCACTTGAGAGGTGGACAAGAAAATACAGATTAGAGAGATTTGCATTCTAAATTTTCATCGGAGGTTAGAAAAGCATCATATAGTTAGTAGCCAGCCTAGTAGCCTCAGCCACAATCTTTCCTAGATCGGGATTTCTTTATAGTTATGATACAAATTAGAGTGACATGCATGCAAAATTTTCATCAGAGGTTAAAAAAGTAGTACACGGCTAGTAGACACAGCCGCAAGCTTTCCTGGGTCAGTGTTTCTTTACAGTGCAAAGCATCTAAGCTGATATCATAATCATGGACTTAACAGTACCCAATATTTCAGGCTCTCGATAAATGCCGACTTGGTGAACTAGTGAGTACAAAGGAAGAAAAGTTGGACGCCACAGGTTAGGTTCATAAACTTGGGTACTAATCCATAGACTGATTGTATTTCGCTGCTAGTGAAAGCCACCCACTAATATTAGAATGTCTTGAACAGTGGTCGAAAATGGGGAAAACTGGAGTGTAGGCCAAAGGCAATTATTCTGTCTTGGAAGGGCATTGCTAAAGAAAAGCAGCATTCTTGTACTGGACGAAGCAACAGCATCAGTTGATTCTGCAACTGATGGAGTGATACAGAAGATCATTAGTCAAGAGTTCAAAGATCGGACAGTTGTGACAATAGCTCACAGAATTCACACTGTTATAGACAGCGATCTTATTTTGGTTCTAAGTGATGGTAAGTATAGATGAAAAAATATATATCCTTACTGCTCAGTGCTTACACAAACATGACATAAGCACCTTAGAGTTGTTCGAAAACAAATTGAATCTCTTGTGTTTTAACAGGAAGGGTTGCAGAGTTTGATACGCCAGCAAAGTTATTTGAAAGAGAGGATTCATTCTTCTCTAAGCTTATAAGGGAGTACTCATTGCGGTCAAAGACCTTTCAACAGCTAAAAAATTCTGCATAGGTAGATCCTGCTTTTGGGGATGATAGAACATTTGAAATTGAAAGACACAATGCACAGTGGAACAGATGATCTTTTAAAAATGTTGGAATGATTATTCAGCTAGCACAATAAAACAAAAATGTAGGAATGATCATTCAGCTGGCACAATAAAGGAGAGAGAGTGTGGAGACCCACGCCTAACTAGTGAGGTATTGTCTGCTTTGACTTAGGACGTCTCATAAGTATAAGCTTAAGTCTCAACATATATATTATGACAGATCTTTAAAAATTTCTGATATGTGATTGGGGTGTTACACAGATTCGACTCCTCCTGAGAATGAAGTGATATCTAACTATCTATACTAATAACTTGTAATAAACTAGGAGGAAATTAACATAAGGATTTAGCCTCCTGGGTCATGAAATTGTTATCCTAAATCCTGACATCCTATGTAGCATAGCATCTATGAGACTTTGAAATACTACTCCTACTATTTGATATCAATAAAGATAATTATGTGTATACACGGTGCACAAATACGATGCATGATTGGTATCCGAGGTGGATGAGAAATTGTTCTCATAATACTCACTTGAAGAGAAAGATAATCTAGCTTGGATAAGATATTCTGTTTGAATTTCAAATTATCATATGAAATTTAAATTTTGATATTATCCAGATTTTCAGAATATAAATTTAAAATTTAAATTTTAAAATTTAAAAAAGATTTTATTCTTCTAAATCTTATCAGATTATGTTTTAACACCTATAAATAAGTGTAAAACTGGAGAAAGAAAAACACACAAAAAATCATCTTCCTTTCTTCTATTCCTCTAGTCATCCGAGAGAAAATTTCATCACTTTTGGTTCGTAGTGTTGCGCTTATAAGTGTTAACAATTGCAACGTGATCAGGGAGGCCTAGGAGACGTGTTGCAAATACTGTCGAGCACATTGGTGGCAAACAATAAACGGGTCAGAGGTTCAACCTTGACTCGATCGTATAACATTCACGTTTTGAGTTTTTCGGTAATATGTATATTTATTTCGTGATTTTTTAAGTAGATTATTTAATTTATTCTAGTATCGTTTTAACCGTTTGTTCATTTTATAGTAGCTCGAGATTAACAATCTTAAGATGTTTATTTTGGTATATTTTGATATACTATCTATTCTTTCTATGTTCAGTATATTGAGTTTCGATACTATGTTTTGATTTTAGTGTTTTCGATACTATTTTAATAATCTGTTATTATTATTCTGTTCGACACTATTTTCTTTCAATCCTGCTTGACTGATTTTGTTAAAGTCGTGAGTTCCTTTTTAACGACAGCTATTTGGTTTATAATAGATTGATGCTTTCCTATGTTTGTATTGCTCAGATTCTATCAATAGTTCATAATTGTTCTGCATGGTTATAATTGCTTCATTGGTTTGCCAGGATTTTTTTTATTAATCATTGTGATTTGTTTTCAAGTTAATTATATTCACTGTTTGATTTCGTATATTGGGAAGTAGGTGATATACTTCATATATTGTTGTTTGGTCTTTTTATTCCTTTATTCTTCTCGTGCATATATTATTAATTTTTTTTAATTCATTTTTTGATAAGAGTCAAATCGTGGGTTGTTAAAAAATTTTTTTTCCTCAATATAAATTTACAACACTTTGGTAGTTGAGACGTTTGTTGTTGATTCTTGGATGCTACTTTGTCAATTTCCTTGCATATCTGTGGTTGCTTTTTATATTTCTTAATATAATTATAATTTTACACATTCTGTGGCCTTATCATTTTTGATACTCTGTTTCTTTCGATTTTGTTTCTTTTCAATTGTGTTACTGGTATATTTATTTATATCCGATTTAATTGGTTAATTTGTGATGGAGTAAGAGGTATATCTTTTAATATATATATATATATATCTTTTTTATATTATTTCAACTTGTTTTTAACAAGATAAAAAATTGGGATTAAAGTCGATCCTATTATTTTAAAATAATAAATGGCAAAATTGACTGTCGATAATACGAATACGCCCGTAGCGTAATTACCTCCGCATACTATGCATGGTGAGAGACCCAAGA
This sequence comes from Adansonia digitata, assembly GCA_029448705.1. Lineage (NCBI taxonomy): Eukaryota > Viridiplantae > Streptophyta > Magnoliopsida > Malvales > Malvaceae > Adansonia > Adansonia digitata. Next base: position 46,998 of record JAQSVH010000002.1, on the reverse strand, counting down.
AGTTCAACAGTGTGAATTTCAAACGTTGGCATCATGAGATGTTGATTAATTTAATCACTTCGGATCTGACTCGGGTGGAGGCCTCGATTCTTAAAGAAGGAAAACCAAATAATACTGAGGTAGCCTCGATGGATGCATGGAAATATTCAGATTTCCTATGCAAGAGTTATATCCTTAATGGACTAGATAACACGTTATACGTGTTTAGTCCGATAAAAATAGCGAGAGAGCTATGGGAGTCCTTGGACAAAAGGTACAAAATCGATGATGCCGACACGAAAAAATTTGTAGTTGGTCGATTTTTGAACTTTGGGATGGTGGACTCAAAAACTATGATTCGATTAAGAATTGAGGAGGATATTCTTGATTTGGATAGGAATGGTGGTGTTCAAACTAAAAATACCGAGGCAAATGTTATCGAACATTTGCAAAAGAGGAAACAAGTTGTTTCCAATTTTTTCCAAGACAATAAGAGAGCCGGTGTCAATAAATGGAACAATCCCAGACATTGTGCTAAAGATCATTGTTAGAACAAAATTAAGAAAGCTCAAAGCAACCTAAATGTTGACGATGAGATTGAGCTTGTCGCTATTGTGACAGAAGTGAATATGGTGGAAAACTCGATGACTTGGTGGATTGATACCGCCGCCACTTGTCATGTGTATTCTGATAGGAAGAGTTTTTTCGAGTATAAAAAAGATGCTCATGAAGAGCAATTATTTATGGGAAACTCTTTGGTAAGTAAAATACAAGGCCGTGGGAAGGTGGTGCTTAAGATGACCTTCAAGAAAGAACTAACCTTGAATAATGTGGTTCATGTTCCTGAAATTCGTAAGAATTTGGTATTCGACTCTTTACTGAGGATGAAAGGATTTAGGTTGGTCTTTGAGTCT
>JAQSVH010000002.1:9789-22058 GCA_029448705.1 Adansonia digitata | reverse complement strand
GAATCCTATCATAGAGTCAAAACTCCTAAGTAACTTTCCTAACATAGTCACCTAGCTGTACATATTTTCTAACACTCTATGATCTGGTGTTCCAAACCTAGATTTAAGTCTTCTTTTAACATTAAATACTTTCAAACATCATGGCTGCCTATTCTGATTTCCAGGTGCATAAAAATGCATTTGGTCTTTTCCTGCTGTTGAACCTCTCTCTCTCTCTCTCTCTCTCTCTCTCTATCTTGGTCATTTTTTCTCATTACACAGTATGTCAAAGCTTTTGGGAAGAGGGCTAGTCTTTTCTGTTAGCATCAAGGTTTTAAAAGGAAATAGTGTGGGGCATATTACCCGTAGTGAGGTAAGGTGTAAGTCTTTTGATTTATTATTTTAATTACAACAAAATAAATAGTTAAATTTCACTTAACAGGAAAAAAATAATGAAACATAGAGATATTGAAGTCTGTCTTGTAATAAGCTTAAACATTTGATATTATTCAAGATATAAAAGAACAAAACAAAAGTTTTAATTCTATTAATTGAGAAACTAAAGACGAAAAATTATAATTCGACGGAAAAACTTCAGATAATGAAGAGAGGAGCTAATACATGTGAAAGTTGATTGCCTTAGCATAATAAAATAATATCATTTTGGTTTGTAATAGGTGCGGTGCAATTAAGAGTCTCTAATATCCATTCCTCAATCTTCATGGTTCATAGAAGTAAGATATTGAGATTCACTGCCTTTGGCAAGCTGTGGAATATTTGCCTTGCCTTTATTATAAGGTCTTTTTGGGCATCATGATGACCTTGTGCTTCAAATTTTGGATGTATCTTATTCTTTGCATAACATATAGGATTCTTCATTTTGGGTTCCACCTGCAGTTTTAGAAAATGAATGGTCCGCTTGACTCACTTAGTGGGGTTAGTGAAGGTGGCAAATGTTTCAACGGTGTTCATTAAATTAAGAAATTTCAGGTTAACGATCCTCACTTCTGCTTTGTTCATTATGTCAATGGTAGCAGTATGTTGATAAAGACTTTGGGACTGGTGTGCTGAAGATAAGCCCTGGACATGATCATAATGATTATCTTCTAGCTAGAAAGCTTGGTCTTCCGATTCTTAATGTTATGAACAAGGATGGGACCCTCAATGAGGTTGCCGGACTGTACTGGTAATATTTGTATAGGACTTGCTGAACAAATGCTAAATCAATGTTACCTTTTTTTTCTTTTCTTTTACCTAACTTATGGTGGTTGCTGTTAAATTATAGTGGCCTCGATCGGTTTGAGGCACGGAAGAAATTGTGGTCTGATCTCGAGGAGACTGACTTAGCTGTGAAAAAGGAACCCCACACTTTACGAGTACCAAGATCTCAGCGTGGTGGAGAGGTGTGCATGTTATCTTTCAATTATATTCTTTTTTGTTTTTGAAGTTAAGGTGTTGATAATTACTTTCTCGGTAATTGTTTCTTATATTTTCCCATTTTTTGGTTTTTTATTAGATAATAGAGCCACTAGTAAGCAAGCAGTGGTTTGTAACAATGGAGCCCTTGGCTGAAAAGGCCCTTCGTGCAGTTGAAAAGGGAGAATTGACCATTATTCCTGAAAGATTTGAGAAGGTACAATGGAAAGTGTAACTCTTGATATTGACTCCAAGCCTACTCACCTATCATCACTTTCCCAAAACATATGCTGCTCTGCCTTTTCATTGTTTCCTAAAGTGCCTCTATTTTATGTTTTTGTCAACATGTTTAACTGGAAATAGGCATAAGGTATGACCCTCGAAGCAAAAGGAAAATTTTAGGAAAAGATGGACACATCCAGGTTGGACACAACCATTTCCAACAATGATACGGTTTTAGTCATTCTCCAGTCTCCACCTAGCTGCCTCTCCCTCCCTGATGAGAGGATGACCACATTTACTCATTCTTCATTAGTCAACACCCCTCAGCATATGCCATTGTCATCTGGAACCTTTCCTCCCGTTAATCGATGTTTTTCTTTATGGTTACTTCTGTTGCATACTATCTGCCTTTGCTTACATCTGCTTATTTTGATTACAGATTTATAATCATTGGCTGACAAATATCAAGGATTGGTGCATAAGCAGACAGCTGTGGTGGGGACACCGCATACCTGTTTGGTACGTTGTTGGAAAAGACTGTGAAGAGGAATATATAGTTGCTAGGAGTGCCGAGGAAGCTCTTATGCAGGCTCATGATAAATACGGAAAAGATGTAGAAATATATCAGGATCCAGATGTTCTGGACACTTGGTTCTCAAGGTTGGTTATTCAATTTTAAACTCCATAGCTATGATATCTTCTTTTTAGGATGAAAGTCATTCTTTACATAGCTTTTCTCCCTCTTGTTCTGGTACATAATTAGCTTTCCTCCTTTTTTCTACTTTTTGTAGAAATCTTATTGCCTAAGCAAATCTAACTGGTTGGATGTGGTGATATTATATAATGAGCTAGAGTTCACAAGATTAGCATTCAAAGTCCAAAACCAGTCTTTGTCAATACTATTTGCTGTCACTTTGGTTTTACTTTCTTGTAAGTTGTGTTTATTTCTTTTATCACCTGGTCATGTCTAAAGGACCTTCAAATAAACCTCAGATGGTAGTTGTAATGTTATCTTTAACATAATTTAATAAACACTCTATTAATATGATGCAATCGTGATTTTCAAACTATCAATCAAATAAGTACATTCTACTTTTTTTTCTCCCTGAAGTAATTCGTAATTAGATATGAAGAACTATGCTAAATTATCTATTGACACTTCCCCAAATTGAAAAAAGGATGAAATATATTTGAGATCACGCAACAGAAAGCAAGTTTTTTTTTTTTTTTTTGAAATTGTCATCCAAATGAAGCTATCATATTAATATTCTCAGTGAACGTTCTTGCAAAATTATATATATTTTTAATTCTCTGTGAGTGGTCTCCTGTCACTTCAGTCCTTTTAAATTGAAAATTCGCTTAAATCCTAAGTGTTAGTACGTAGTAGGAAAGTTCTAAAGGTTGTTTGAGAGATCCAGGTTTTTAAGTCCAACTATGTTTGATATCCTAAATCTGGTGCAAAAAATATTAAAGGCGACTATTTGGATTATTTGGAATTGTATGGATTGTCTGAAATCACTTTGTTGTGATGCACTCCAAATAAGTTCACTTGCTGGGCTGTTTGAGTAATGCAATAAGTGGTAGAAAATGGACTATGTTGCTTTTTTCAGCCATATTGTTCAACTTAAATTTTAAAATTTTAGTTCATCCAACTTTTGAAGGTTTTGATAAGGTTCTCCCATGCTCTGGACATAAAACTTGTCATCAACATATCCATCTTGGTTTGTGTGATAAATGCTGTATATATTTTGAGTATACATGAACTGCCACTTCTCTTTCAGTGCACTATGGCCTTTCAGTACTCTTGGGTGGCCAGATGTGTCAGCAGAGGATTTTAAAAGGTTTTATCCAACAACAATGCTGGAAACCGGGTATGAGCTCCTTTGTTTAACTCTTATTGCTTTGACGCTGGTGCCTAATTCTTTTCTATGAGAGAGTGCTTCTATTACATTACTCAATAACTAATTATGTCTTTATAGCATACTTTGTCTCAGGAATTTCCAATTAATCTACCTTTCTATGTTGACTGTGCGCATTGACACTTTTCACTTTGGACAGGCATGATATATTGTTCTTTTGGGTTGCAAGAATGGTCATGATGGGAATCGAATTCACAGGAACTGTTCCATTTTCATATGTATATCTTCATGGACTAATCCGTGACTCACAAGTAAGTAGAATGTCTGAATTATGCTACTGTTGAAGAACCGATTTTAAACCACAATTTTTTCTCAAGTTTTGTTCCCCTTCATCTGCATATTTTCTCAAGTTGTCCATGGAAGTTCGTTTATATAAGAACTTTTGATACTCAATTGATATCAAAAAGTTCAACCATTATATCTTCAAAGTTCATGCTCCAGTTTATCCTAAGGGGAAAGTAATTTTCTTCGGATACCTGTACATTTGATCGTACCAACCCCCTCTCCCCTCCTTTTTCTTTCCCCTCCCAATTCCTTTTTAGTAAATGTGACTAAGGATGTCATTTTGGTTTTCAAAATGGACATGAATAATATCTATTTGTTAATTGGAATATAAAGATTTGATGACCTCTGTATGACTGATTGGTATTTTGTAACCTTTTTTTTTGGTGGGGGGGGGGGAGCAAACAAAGAGAAAAGCATTCTAGCATCTATATTTTGGTCATTCAAGTTTCTTTTCCTAGCAACATTACATTAGTTACATTGCATACGAGACCCAAGAAAATATGTGCCTAACATGTAAACTGTTTCAGGGGCGTAAAATGTCTAAAACTCTTGGGAATGTTATTGATCCAATTGATACTATCAAGGAGTTTGGCACTGATGCCTTGCGATTCACTCTTGCATTGGGAACTGCTGGTCAGGTTTGTCTTGTACTATAGGCAACATGTTGATAATTCAATAATGAAAAGTTGTTGTAGAATGTTCACTGCTTCTGCATGTGAAAGGTTCTAGCTTATAATAGTATGTCTAATTAGCCAATTTCCCTTGAATTCCCTCTAGGATCTTAATTTATCTACTGAAAGGCTAACGGCAAACAAGGCCTTCACAAACAAATTATGGAATGCTGGCAAGTTTGTGTTGCAGAGTCTGCCCAATCGGCATAATGTTTCTGGTTGGCAGAATATTCAGGCTTGCAAGGTTTGTTTCTCTTCGCTCAGATCAGCTAGATACTTTTAGATCACGTGTAACCTTGTCTTGGAGAACAGAATATTCAACTACCATATTATTGCTTACAAAAATCACAAGAAACAAGTATATTGATATTATTATTTATTACCATTTATAGGATGATACAGGAGATGGAGCATTCATTGTGTTTATTGTACTATCAACAGTATTGTTCTGAGCTGTGCTTGCATATGTAACTATTATTATTGCATGGGGTGTAACTTATTTTTGCTTTTAATATCATCACAATGTCCAATTCCTAAGAAGATGGGCGTTATCCTAATCTGTAAACTGAAAAATATTATTTCCTTTTCAGTTTAACACAGAGGAGTATCTTCTAAGGCTTCCTCTTCCAGAATGTTGGGTGGTAAGAAAATTATACCATGCAGACTTTGCTGCCATCTTTTTTTTTTTTTATAAATTTTATGCTTGAACCAAGTTAGCTACATTCATTCAGACCTGATTATTCTTTCTTTGAATGCGGCAGAGAACAGTTACTCTAGTACTGTTTTTCATTTTTCAGGTCTCAAAACTGCATATACTTATTGATGCAGTCACTGAGAGTTATAACAAGTTTTTCTTTGGGGATGTTGGAAGAGAAATATATGATTTCTTTTGGGGTGATTTTGCTGACTGGTATGTTGACTGTTTTAATAATTAGCTTTCTGCAAACAGAATAATGTTATATTGTTTTTTGCCATCGAGGTCTAGATATTATGTGATTTACAGATAGGGTTGGCAACGGGGAGGGCAGGGCAGTTAGTTAATTGCCCCAACCCTGGCCTAACCTCCGTACACATATACCTGAAACACCCAAACCTGATTTTACTTAAGACTCTAGCTCCAACCCCGAACCTGAAATGAAAAGGCTCCCCTGACCCGCGCCACCCCAAATTTTTTAGACAATTGCTGTACACTTCATTAAATTCCATAATTTGTCAAACTGTTATCTGTCTATCACTATTGAAGATCATCTCAAAAATAAGCCTCTGTTAACTTAAAATCAATAGCCAACAAGAAGGTCAAGTAAGTTTAATTATAAGTTGCTGATGTCATCTTGTCACCACAAAGTATCACTTTTAACAGACACTTTCTAGCAGAGGATACATAAATAAATAACAGTACCTCAGATGAATTCGATCATGGGAGAGGAGGAGGCCTAAGAACTGATTAGGCAGAAGAGTATGAGATTGGAAGAAAGAGAGTTGAGGCGCTGGGTTAGAGAGAAAGGAAAAATAGTTACAAAGGACAGGACTTGGGTTAGGGGGGAAAAAAGGGATAAACTTTGTGTGAAAGGCTGCTAGGTTAGTGATTTAGGAAAAAAAAAAAAAATTAAGTTGTAGGCTGAGGAAGAAGCAGAGTTACAGAGGAATGAAGAGTTAAGGATTAGAGAGAGAGAGAGAGAGAGAATTTGAGAGGCACCAGAGATGAGAATAAATGTAACCCTAAATCAAAACATAAAAAATATGAAAATAATAATAAAACTATAAAGGGTATTTTGGTTAAAAAATCGTGGCAGGTCGGTGCGGGTAATTGATGAAACCAGGCTGACCTGAACTGTTACCTTTTGCAAGTGACCCACCTAGAACGCAATTTTTTTTCTTTTAAAAAAAGAAAAAATAAACGATGCTTATATAGGATGGGTTGGAACCTCATGGGTTTAGGTTAGCTTGCCATCTCTGATAGATCATTGGAACAAAAATGTGAGCACTATGTTCAGATGTGAAAACTAAAATGTTTTGTTATATAGTACATAGTGCACTTTTTTCTAAGGTTAAAGTGGTAAAATTCAATTGGTGGATTGCATGTGTTAATTATTGGTATCATTACAAGAGATCTCTTTTAAGTTGGGTCAGTGTGTGCTAACACATACATGAAATGCCTCTCATGTAGTATATTTTGGCAAAATGTATTTGAAATACTTTTTACTTAGATTAATGTAGTTATTATTGTCTGTTAGATGACCTGTTTTTAAATTTCCACCCCATGCTTGGGATTTATGTTTTTCTCGTTTTCATAGGTATATCGAAGCCAGTAAAGCTCGCCTTTACCACTCTGGAGATGATTCAGTTGCTTTAGTAGCACAGGCAGTTCTACTCTATGTTTTTGAGAATATACTGAAATTATTACATCCATTCATGCCATTTGTAACTGAGGAACTGTGGCAGGTATAGCCTTTGAAGCGTTCTACTATATTTTTTGATTAATATAATTTTTTCTAGTTCAAACTAATTCAGTTTACTGTTTTTTTGAAAATATGAAGTTTGTGTAATATCCTCTGGAGTAGAATTTCCATTGACAAACACTTATAGGTTGTATGATCCTTTATTCTTATCATAAAGCATGCTTTGCACTTTATCAAGACTAGATTTATGCTGGTTCTGTCATGTGCACATCTGATTGTGCATATGCACTAATGTGGATAACTTTTGTATCCACATTCCAGCATACATGAATATTGCCTCAAACAATAAAGTACTCTTTTTTTCCCTCTCTCTGTAGTTTACTGTTTTTAGGCATTCCCTAAGGTTTTCTGCAGATGCAACTAAAACTGATGCAGGCTTCTGTGGATTTTTCCTTTTTTGTTTTATTTATCTGCAGGCACTTCCTAATCGGAAAGAAGCTCTTATGATATCTACTTGGCCACAAACTTCTCTTCCCAGGAATCCTAATTTGGTGAAAAGATTTGAAAATTTACAAGCTCTGGTGAGTTTATAGATGTGTTCTTTTTCCCTTACGCTTCCCGGGACTCCATTATCATATAATCTTCAAGCCATAAGTTCTAAGGTGACGGAATCACTAATATCTGACAATTTATGTGCCAGACTCGCGCAATCCGGAATGCTAGAGCTGAGTACTCTGTTGAGCCAGCAAAGCGTATATCTGCTTCTATTGTTGGCAGTCAAGAAGTCATTCAGTATATCTCTGTAAGTATAGTTTGTTTCCTTAGATATTGTCTTTTTCGTTAAGAAAAAAAAAAAGAATAAATTTCACTGTTTTGTTTGCTTTCTTGATTGTGCCATCTTTCGAGGATTTGCATAATGTATACTCATAATTATGCTACCTCTGGCTGCTGCAAAGTCAGGTGGCAAAAGGAATGGCTTAATGCAAAAAGCCAATGTCTTTTAAGTATCTGCACTCTTTGTTGATCGGTTGTTGTCTTCTTGATGCAGGAAGAGAAGGAGGTTTTGGCTCTGTTATCCAGGCTAGATTTAAACAATATCCATTTCACTGATTCTCCTCCAGGCATGTGTGCTCTGAACCAGATATCTTTTGGTCCTGGGATGAAGAAATGTTTTGCATGTACATTTACACTAATAGTACTTGTTATTGATTTACTTCTCTTTGATATATGAAATATTGTGCGTCTAAATGTATTTATACTTACAGAGGATGCAAAACAATCGGTTCACCTTGTTGCAAGTGAAGGACTAGAGGCATATCTTCCCCTTGCTGATATGGTTGATGTTTCTGCTGAAGTCCAACGCCTTACCAAGCGCCTATCAAAGATGCAAACAGAGTATGAGGGACTTAAAGCTCGCATCAAGTCCCCTAAAGTATGAACTTTACTTGGTCACAGTTGTAGATGCACTAATATTATGTGTTATTTTTGGCACAAAAATGGCATTTAACAGTTGTAATAGAATGCAAAACATGTGGTTATTGGGCTAGTTATGAGTAAGACTTGCAGCTCAGTAACCACCATGCTTAAGCTTCACATACATTGCTGAATGTATGAATTAAAATGAGGATAAATACGGGGCATTGAACCTATAAGAGAACTCCAATTTGCAGAAGTTGTCAGAATTTCATGGAGAGAACTCTAACTAGATATTCCTGAATATGTAATGGCATTTTGTTTACTACGTGTCAAAATTTGTAGGGGCACTTAGTGGAAAAAAAAAACTTGATAAAATTGACTTTAGGGAGAAGCTCAAATCCTTGCCTTCTGAAAATCAAATTAGAATATTGTTAAATTTGGGAAACTATAAGTGCTAAAGCATTTGGAAAGTTTGCGACAGTTTAATTTGGCTTTTATAGCTGTATCATGAGAACTGACCATTGTATGTGTTCAAAATTGCTATGGATTTAATTGACAGTTTACTGGCACATCTCTTCATCGGATGTGTCAGCTGATGGCCTGTTTTTCTCTCCAATGAGTGTCATTTGTTCCTATGCTTACTTTGATGCCTGCATTTGCTTATAAAGCTTCTTACAATCTCAACATTATGTATTCTCTGCAGTTCATGGAGAAAGCTCCTGAGGATATTGTCCGTGGGGTTCAGGAAAAAGCAGCGGAAGCAGAAGAGAAGATTAATCTGACTAAAAACCGTTTGGCTTTCCTCAAATCAACTGTTTTACTTTCACAATAGGCTCCATATTTGGTCATTTTTTGGTCTCCAGAAAGCTAAACATTCTGCTGGAGGGATCGGCACTGTTTTTTTGTCACAACAGGATCCACTTCTACTGTTCTGCATATTCAACCTTCTGGGAACTGGACTTGCAGTTTTCCCATTGTTAAAAGCATATTATACCGGCAGCTACATATGGACAATCTGACTGATTCTGGAATGTACATGGTCCGGAAGTTCTGCACAAATCACACCTCTGATTTGGTCGGATAAAAAGGTTAGAGCAATTTATAAATTGAGAGAAATGGAAATGCCATAACTGTGCTTCATTGCTTCGTCAAAGTTACATAAAGATATTATCATGGCCATCTGACTTAATTGTACTGTGTTCATGGGCTTCTTTTAGCATTTTTTCTTGATATTTTAAACTAAAAATCTACAATTTTTCTTTTGTTGCACTTGATTGGTAGTCTTGTAGTTTTGCGTGCTGCCATGAGTTAGGGTTCGATGGATTTAGGTAGAATTTGTTGAAAAATTAGTTTTAAAGTCAATAAAAATAATTCCAACGGCATCCTTTATTCAATCTCTCCTTCCTTTGTTTAGCTGGCCTGTACGTGTTTTGTTTTTTTTTTTGGTTTTTTTTCCTTGGGCCGTGTAAATATAATCACAATACAAATTATTAAATACATTAGAATCATAAATATGAATATCATACGTGCACGAAACCTGATATATCGTGTTTATTGCATTATTGTCATGTTTATTAAATCTCTTGTTTTCATATCTTGTTAGAAATTGTTAAAAGTCGTGTTTTTGAATTAAATAGCATGCACAATGAAAAATCCCTAATTTCCATAGCCTCCTTTCTCTTATGAAATAATTAATATAGACTATTAAATGGAAACAAAGCATGTTGGGGTGCAAAATAAAAATTATGTTTATAATTAAACAATTTCGTTCAAAGATAATCAAAATAAAAATATGATTTTACTTCAGTGTGTGTCATATTTGTATGAATTAATGTTATTTTTTATTTGCATTACTTTATAAGATAATCATCAAAATAGAAGTAATCAAAATAAATTAAAAAAAAAAAAGAAGCTATTTTAATATCTTGTTCATCCCACTCCTCCTTTTGGTAACAATGTTTCTTCAATTTTTTTTGGAATGAGTGTTCCATTCGTAATAATCTGATCTTTCAAACTTCTTAATCATTAACTTTATGATAAACAGTCTTATCTGTGGTTTTTTAAGGAGAATAATTTACGCTATTATAAAGACATGGTCTCATGATGGAGTGACCTTCCATACCTATAGGAGTTGTGTTTAACGAAAATGCCATAAAGTAAACTTCGTGTTCGTCATTTTGATCATATGTAAGCCGCATCATACTTGTACTTTGCATAGGGGAATCTTTTTTCAAGGTGGTCAAACCTATAAGAAAGATTAAAGCTTTGATATCAATTATTAGCTTAAATATAGCCTGAATCAAGAGCAGATGAATTGGTTCTATAATATTTCACAAGTTTATGAACTTAATAAATAAACTCGAAGAAAATTTAATAAAAAGAGAAAATAACGTGAGTGAAGGATAGAAAATCAAACACTTGATGCATAGAGGTTTGGTCCAACTTAGTACTTACATCCTCTTTTCTTAATACTTTCTTACCAAAATCATTCCAAAATTCACTAGTGAAATATTACTTTTGCGGTTAAGGTATAACCTTATAACATTTTTAAAGGTTTAGATAGAAATCTCTAGTCCCCTTATGAATTCTACCCAAATTTTTAAGTCATACAAACTCTTTATGAGATGAAAATGTGTATGTAAACTTAGTAAATCCTCTAATAGGAGAGCGTTTGCAATGTTTAAGTGCAGTAAGTGGAGATACAGGTGTGAGAAATAAATACAAAGTGTAATAAGGCTTATGAACAAATGAAAGCTAGTGAGAAGATGAAGATATCTTCCTTTTTCTGTTGATCTCTTGAAGTTTTTCGAGTATCTTATGTCTGTTGCAGAGCTCAATTTATAGCTAGGATGGGAATCATGATCATTTGAGATTCTCGGAATGGAAAAAGACTAGTTTGATGCTTGAAAATCTTGTTTTGTGTTTCCATTCGTGCTAAGATGTATTGATCCCGATATCAATACTTCCCTTAATAACTTTCAAAAATCCAATCCTTGGAAGGTCAAGCATCAATCTTGGGATCAATACTCTTTTGCCCCGCAAAGTCCATTTAGATTTTGTTTTGCAAAGTATCGATCCTACGATTGATACTTAGCTTATTTTTCTTATAGATGTATCAATACCGAGATGGAAACTTCTTTTATCTTTTTTAAAAAAGGCTTTTCAGGCATTTCAAAATGTGATTAACTTTGTTTCAAAATATTTTCACCATAATTATACATTTAATTCTATAATTTTGAGAAAACTTAGGAGTCAAAGATATTTTAGTAATTTTTAAAATATTTTTCATGTTGATTTAAGAAAAATACATTTAAATTCAAGCTAATTAAGCTTAAAGTTTTGTTATATTAAAATTATGATCAATTCAAAGGTAATATTGATGAAGGGTGGATTTGGATTTCATCGGGCGTTATGCAAATTTCGTGGGAGGAGTTTCCCCCCGTTGAAAAGCACCTTCGTTGTGGGTGCATAATTCCCACCGAAGGGAACGGGTCCAATGAGTTCATTGGACCTTTGGTGGAAAGGGTAAATTCACATTTTTCGCTTCCACTATTTTTTCATTTTTAATAAATATTTTAATATTTAATATAAATAGATTTTTAATTTAATAATTTATTATATATACATTTTATTTAAGGTTCTTAATGGTTATTTTCTATTTTTATTTTATTGTCATTACTATTTGTAGTCAAAACACATATCACTGATTTTAATATTATCATTACAGTACTTAATTTCACCACTAGAGGTATTTATGGATTCAGTTGAATTTAAGCATAATATTAAGATAATTTATACTTGCCTAACCTTAGTTTAACCTGAAATATGGGTCTTAAATTTTATCCAAACTCATCCATAATTGTAAATAGATAGTCTAAGCCCATGAGGCTTATTCATTTTTTTTCTAATTTATTTTTTAAAACTATATTTTTTAACTTAATCTTTAGTAATTTAATTTTTTT
>JAQSVH010000001.1:15015177-15030029 GCA_029448705.1 Adansonia digitata | reverse complement strand
TAGGAATACAAATCATAACCCCCTATGAAACTAGTATAAATAGGGATCATTCCATTGTATTCAGCATCAAGAAAAAATAAATTATCTTCTTCAATTGAGAGTCATTTCTATTTTATAATTTCTGAGCCATAAACTATGCCTTCGAAAATCACTTCATTTGATCAACAAGTAAAACTTTACCATAAAAGTAGGTTGTTTGTATATGCAGCAAGCCTGGCTTACACCCCAATCACATGCTTATCAAATAACCATCTTCCTTTATTCATTTAATCTTGACAAGAATCACATGTAATAGTAAATGAACAAGTACAAAGAATATAATATAGATTTTCCAATAGAAGGTTGGATTATGAACTGACCCAAAAAGATGAGGTTTGTGGTGGTAGTGGGATAGAGATTCTGCGGAAGAGTTGACTATGACCCCGGTGTCCTAGTGCAGAACTTACAATGAATATATGCATGTTTCAACGAGATGGCAACATCATATGGCACTTAAAATCTTGTTGTTTTCTTCATTGCAATGATTACAGTAACATCAGAAGCTGGTAGCAAAGGTGGCATATGTCAGCTATCATGAAATATTCAACTAGCAGGTCAGCAGGAAGAGGCTGTAATCTCTCTTCAACGATCTTCTACACTATTGCTTTTGAAAGAGAGAGCTGATATCCATTGAAATTCTTTGATTTTTGACAATACAATGAGATTTTTGCCGTTTCATTAATTTCTACTCTCTTTTCATTTGTTCCTACTCCATTGCATATTGGAAAATTCTTGTCTTTATTTTTATTTTTTAATGCGGCTAGGGTTCGTTCTACAAAAGAATAGCAACTTCCAGAAATCTTTTTCCCAATTTGTCAACGAAGTTGGAGCATATCTATTCAGAAGAGATTACATTACAAAGTGCTTCCTACCTCCTCCAAGCACCTAACCCTAGCAACCGTTCATTGAATCTTATACTACAAAGTCTTACACATTAAACGATTTATCATCATCAACATAACATGGAGAATGGACCCATTATTTTCTTTGCCTAGAGTTGACAACGTGAATAATTGGCCTTGCTTCAGGAATGAAAATGATACTTTATCATATACCCCAACAGGGCCATCGACTCACTTCGAAGGAACTAAATCAATTGCTTGGAAGATAAATCTAACTAATTGATCTTCGACTTATGGCATTAAGTGAAAATTTGAAACTTATGGGAGCAGGAAGGTTCATGAACTGCTCTTCTTCATTAAAAGTTGCAATGCTTTTAATCCTTCTCCCTTTAGTTAACTCTTCCCTTGATAGTGAAGCAATCGAAAGAACAAATTGTTGATCAACTGTTAGGATTAAGATTTAACAGTTCTATAGTATTTTCATTAAGAGTATAAGATATAACTGTTAAGAATTTCCTGCCAATAGTCTATAACTTTCTGTAATTCCTTCGAAGAATATGATCAGGGTATCAAAGTTTAGGCATCAAATTAAAAATGGGTTATTTTCCATCATTTAAGTGGAAATTTTTAGAAAAAAGAATAAGTAAAAGAAAAAGATGAAATGCAAAAGCTACAAGTAGGCTTCTATGTTTGATATGCAAAATAAAGTTGACCTTCACACATCAGAAGCATCTTAAAAATGTAAAGATTAGACCAAAACTATATGAGAAAAAGAAAGATGCTGTGCATGAAGCAAATAGAAACAAAAAACAAAATACAACTAGACAATTTCTTTGATAAGCACAAAATGGACAATTGTGCATCAAGTTGACTTAAGGGCTGGAAAGATCCAACCTAGAGTTGTCGTGGGGGATCTCTGAGTCTATCTAGCCTCTTTCAAAATTTGTCCATTTTCAATCTTTTCCTCACAGTCTCAATCACTTCTCACTGCACTTAACTTTATTGTTTAGTCTGTGCTGTTGGTCAGCTGATAAAAGACAATACGATCATGCAAAAGTACATGAGAAAAAATATATTTATACATCTATATAGACCCATTTCAAGATTAACAAATCACTCAACACTTTTATATTATATCTTACCAAATTATAATTAATGAATATATTAGGAGAATGCTCTTAAAAAGTATGGGTTGGCTAAGTGACATGTTGATAGGTATTGAATGAATAAAGGTAGTATTTCTCAATTTATATGGAATTAAGGTTGTAATTAACGATTTCTTTTATTACGAAAGGTCAACTTTCAAAAGAAAAGTTCTTTAGCTTAGAACTTTTTCATGGTATGTAAGCATGGCCACATTGCATAAACCCAAAATGATTTTCTTCTCCCTCTCCCAAACCTTGTTTTGTTATTTATTTGAAGGTTACCGCACTGGAACCTGCAATTAATCTTCATGTTTTCCATTTCCATTTTTTTTTTCCTTGTTTAATCTTTATCAGCTAAGTATCTTCCTTTGAGAGTCAACTCAAGACTAAATGATCCCGACTTTGTTGTTGTTCTCTAGTATTTCCCATATAAAACAACTGAAAATGACTTAAGCTGTTGCTAGCTACTGTGTATGACAAGGACCCTGCATCTACCGTCCATCAGAAACAAAACCTTCTTCACCAAGCATTAGCCATAAGAAGTTGAAAAAATGATTAATTTTTTTTTTGGATCCAAAGGCCATTTAATTAAGTCATTGAAACACTAAAATATTTATGGTCTTAATAACTTCCCTAAATTAGTCTCTGGTACATCATTAACGTAAATGGTAGCACCAGATAAAGTGATTGGAGCATGATAGGATAATGTTCCACCGAGAAAACCATTTCTATATCCCATCTTTGCCATAAATAAGCATTGTTTGTTGTTAGAGCATGTATTCAGTACCTTGTAAGTAGTACAGATTTGAAAACATAAATACAATTGGTGACAAATGAGACTCCAATTGTACTCTTTGTCTTTTTTCTTCCTTCTGCTGATGTTGAACTATGTTATGACTCTTCATTTTTCTCAAAATACTAGTATCCATCTCATATTCATATATTAGTGTGAAGGTATAATCTTCAAATATATGAAAAAATTTTAAAAATTTTTTTAAGCATATCCATATCAAAAACATATCTGGTATCTGAACTTCATCGAAATCTGAGTTAGAAGATTTACTGCAAACTGATAGGATTGGAGAAAAGAGAGGTTTGAATATTTTTCATCAGCTTGTGTGTGAAAACCTCGAAAAAGTTGCAGACTCACAGTACATTATAAAAAAGATGTAAAATGTCCTGTAGTTTTATCATTTCAGCTCCCACCCTAAAAAAACTAAGTATTCTATAAACAAATCTCAATGATTTGTATAAGAAATTTCAACTATGCTGACATTAAAACGTATGGGGTTATTGTCACCACCAAAACTGACAGAAATTGGAAAGCAATTTAATCATCTCC
Source organism: Adansonia digitata (assembly GCA_029448705.1). Taxonomy (NCBI): domain Eukaryota; kingdom Viridiplantae; phylum Streptophyta; class Magnoliopsida; order Malvales; family Malvaceae; genus Adansonia; species Adansonia digitata. Next base: position 15,026,661 of record JAQSVH010000001.1, on the reverse strand, counting down.
TTTCATGGGTTCAAAGCTGATTCAATCTTATTGTGTTTGTCATTGGTCAACTCCTGAAAAAAGTTGCCATCGAACTTGAAACTTTAAGAACGGACCCTTATCGACTAGATGGCAGCAAATTTAACAATATTATACCATGCAGAGCTTAATTAAAGTTTATCACGTTGATGTCCCTCGAGGGCGAGGTGATCTAAGGTTTTAGTAAAGGAGGAAAAGGGATAGAGAGTGAGAAGTTTGATATCCAAGGTGTGCTCTAATACTTAAGTCAATGGCTGAAGAAGGAAGAACGTAAAGCAAGGGAAAGGTTAAATGTTTAGAGTACATACCGTTGGTCAGCCTTCCTCATGACTATTGAAACTTGTTTAAGCAATCTTAGACGCACCACGTTTCGTTTTTTGGTCAGGCTTTGTGGCCAACGGTACGAGCGACCTCGCCAAAGTATTTGGAGTCCTAGTGGGACTGAGGGACGTCAGACGACATGACTTCTAAAGGAGGGACGCCCATGTGTCCTCCTTGATGCTGGCCTTGACTGTTGAACTTGATGATTTGAACCATGAGTTCGGCGGATCTGCCTAGTGAATCTAATGAGCCTAACAGGCCTAACAAGACATATTATTTTTTTAATTGTTTCTTCGATAATCACTTTCTTGTCCTTTGCAAATGGCCTATAAATGGTTAGTCAGCCCTGAGCAGCCTACAAAACGAAACTGCAAAATCTAACACTGTTTCAACAGGCTACGAAAGACATGAAGACTTTCTTTGCTTTCTTCATTTTCTGCTTTCTTCTTCTGGTAAGCATTACTTCACATGTAATCTTAAGAGCAGCAACCAATCAATTGAAAACCAGTTTTCTGTATGCTTCTATGAAAGTTCTTCAAAATATTATACTTAATCTTTGTTTTCATTTACTTATGTTTATTTTTCATGGTTATATGTATCTATATTTATATACTTCGATCTTTTCTTGGATAGTCTGCCAACCTCAACCATGCAAGAAAAGAAGCGGGGGACTATTGGAACAGTGTAATGAAGGATCAACAGATGCCTGAAGCAATCAAAGGCCTTTTACATGAAGATCCAGCTTCAATTTTGGATTCTGAGAAGAAAACGAAGCACTTTGTCAGGGATTTCGACAGCAGAAAAAGCCTTATAATATACCACAGCAGCCCCGAGCGTAACGAAGAATATAAGAATTATGTCAAGGAGTTGAAGGATCAGAAGCAAACATAAATCTTATAACAAGAACCATACAGAAAAGGCTTGAATTAGTGGAAGTTTCATATTTATATGATGTATGTAGCTACTAGTTTGCTTGTTTTTTGTTTAGTATTTAGAAATTCAGAACTAGCTCTGCTGTTGGGATTAAAGCTAGAGCCTTTCTTATTTATATTTTTCAATCTTGGTGTTAAACTATTTTGATTGTTAAGAGATATTTGCAGAAACGAAGACTGTAGCTGCTAAGGAAAACTCGCAGCTTAATTCTATATAAAGCTGATTCAAGCAAATTGATTAAGTCACTGTCAAACAAAGCCAATTGCTTGGGACATTCACATCAAACTAACAGGATCAAAACTATTGCTTGAATCCTTGAATATTATAGGGTGATGATTTGGTCACATATTTCTTCCTCCACTTTTTTTTTAATAAACCCTTTTTCTATTCGTAATAATAATTCTTACTTTTATTACTTGACATTTCTACCTCAAGTCCAAACCCAAAAATGGTTCAAATCAGAGACAACCCATTACCTTATTCGGCCAACTTAGTCTTCCTCTTCCTTCACTAGCTTGGCCGCCCATTATGTTGTGAAGAAAACAAGTTTTTCCTGCTTGTAAGGTTTCGGCCCAACCGAGAGAAGACCGGTGAGGGAAAGTTGTTAGAGAAAACATAATCCACTAGCACAGCTCTTCGTTTAAACACGATCACAACTTCCTTTAAGGTTTCCATTGTTGTCTTTGTAGATCAGCTTTAGAGGTCGAAAATTTAGACTGACTTTTCACTTTAGTTTATGATAAGCTCGGTGTTAAAAAAAAAAAAAAAAAAGTTGTCATTTAAGATTTCCAAAGTCCAAGTACATAGGTATACCATTTTCAACCCTTTGAGAATTTGGTATTCTTTGTTTATGATTATCATGCATGTCCGAATCCTATGGAATTAACATTTGGGAAGAGAAATTATAATGTTAAGATTTATGATAACTGCTGCAAGTAAAAAGACAAAAGCTGACAACTTCAACATACGAGACTGAATCAAAGTTTCTTCACGTAAAATCAAGGAGCAATAATGTTGTTCCTGACATTTTTATTGGGTAAATAAATCATTCTCCAGTACAACCATAAACAAAATTATCAAGCTGTAATAATGTACAGCGACTACCAAGTTGTACAACAAATCTGAACTAAAATTTTTGTTGCAGCAGCAAGCAATACCAGTGACCCCATCGCAGCATCTTAATTCACTTTCGGGAATCGTTTTCGGCAGTTTCCTTCCTTAATGCCTCTAGTCTTTCTTTCAGTTTCTTACTCTGTTCAAAGTTGGCCTTCCTCTTCAGTGCTTTCTGCCCGCAAAATAAATAAATAGTATTTCAAACAGAGTCACGACAACAATGATATACTATTTCAGACTACAAGTTGAAGTTGAAGTTGAACACCGGAAATCAGAATAACTCACTTCCTGTCGGAAACATCGATCAAGTTTTATTTTTAGTTCTGTACATTCTCCGAAGAATTTGGCTATTGGGTGGTCTAAATGACACTTTTGGAACTCCTCGATGATCTGCCAGAAGCCAATATTGATAAACCCATAGATTATTTGACTGGAACGAATCCAGTCTTCCAATCCAACAGCTAAAAGTTTTAGATTCACCAAGAAGATTGATGATACTTACTTCAGCACACATTGGATGCCTGTGTAAAGTCAGAGGAGGGTGCATTTTTCCACCAAAAATTATTCAACAATCTGTTTTATCAAATTTAAACAATCAACAAATCCAAGATGAACTGATTAAAAATTTTCCATAACTCTCGAGGCAACAAGAAATTGGGGAAAATTACCCAAGTAATCCTACCAATTCAAATAAGCAAAAATAAATTTTATTTCCCCAGGGCTGAGTATTTTGAGAAGAATATTCAAATTAAATCACCAAAAGAAAATCTATGAGTTTTCAGAGCAAATTCATGGATAAAAGAAAAACCAAACCGAAAGATACTGCAGGTGGATATGATCTAAACTTACCTTTCTCTGTTCGTAGCAGGTATGGTAAGGAGTGGCGTGGGGACTCCCGATCCAGAAAATAAGCTTCCTGCCGATTGCAACAACGAAGCAAGACTGCGAGCCGGAGCCTAAGAGGGGAAGAGATAAACGGCACCGTTCGAGGTTGGCGTGTAAAACCTCAACTCCCAAAAGCAAAAACAAAAATAATTAAAGTACAATATAAATAGCGTTACAGTATTAAAAAACATTATAAAGTATACATAACATAATTACTTATTAAAATAATAGGTGTAATAAAGCGTTTTTCTTGTGATATTTTTGTGGTTAACGTTGTTGTATTCTGCATACCTCAACTGCATCTACAAAATTTATGTATATTTTATTAAATTATATTATCTTGATGCTTTGGTGACTTCTATAAATATAAGCATAAAGGTTAGGTTAAGTCTTGAATTTTTTTTTTTTTCCTGAAAAGAAACAAAATCAAAAACAAAAATTGACCTCTTTTTTGATTTCTCAAATTGTAATCACAAATTTCATTAAAAAGTGTCAATTTTTCAATACCAGATATGTTCATGTATTGGAAAATACTTCATATCATGTGTATCAAGCATAAACTGAGAGAGAATCCTTCCTGAAGTTGTCCGAAGACTTAAAGTTTGATTTAAGGTTGATTTAATGGATGGAGGAAAGGACTAACTTTAACAAATATCAATAAAAATGGATTTCAATCACAGAGTCTGTCAAGCTGTTGATCAAAGTATTTAATACCATCTTTCAATTTTGTTTCTGACATTTAACTTAAATAAGCAAAATTAAAGCATGCAAAGAGTTGGAAGTTGGAATAGCCAAAAGTTTCCTCAAATTTGTTTTCAATGGAGATGAGAGTCGCTTGCTCGATCAGCCCTTTATCAGACAATGGATTGGACTTCAATGGAGGAATTAATTACTGTTTGTCCTTTTTTTTTTTTTCTTTTGGAGCGGGAGGGTGGGAATTCATAGCTTAATGTATCAATCATATTAGTTCACCTTCACTTTATTTGGACTATATGAAATACGATCTAATCACACTAATTCATCTTTCAATTGCTCAAGCATACACTACTGTGTAAAAAAAAAAAAAAAAGAGCATTCCGTAACCAAAGAAATTAACTAATATCGCTGCTAATTTGACAGGATCAATCCCTCTAATATCCATTAGGATATAGTAAATTCAACAGATCTAATCCGACTACTGAAGAGACTGGATATAGTATTAAGCACAGGGGAATTGAGAAATCAGATTGCAGTTTTACGCGATGGAAACTCGAGAATTTGTGTAGGAATCGGGCCAACAAAAACATAATAGAGGAACATTTTCGCTGTATCCAACCCCCTTTTTTCCTGCTCAAGTCATTTGGAAGAATCTGTGAAATTAAGCTCTTTCATGAAGTCATTCAAGTAAAAAACACACCAAAAAATTGAATGGAATTACCTGCTTGATCTTACCAATTTTCTTATTCCGGGAACACTGTTTATCAAGTTCTAGAAATCCAGATCCAGTTCATGGATTTTAATTACTTTACCAAAAACAAACAGTAACATGAAAGAAACCCCAGAAGAGGGCTCTTTCAATTACATATATATATATGTAATAGTAAATTACAAGAGAAAATTATGCTTTCACGAAGGATGAACCTTGTTAGAGGAAAGCCCTTTCCAAGCAGATTTCATAGAAGCAGTAGCAGAATTGAGTGCAGCCTCGATATACTTTTTGGAGGCAATAGTTGCAGCCTTTTCCATCAAGTTTCCCATTTTTCTAGCCTTCTCAGCCGTCTCTTCCAGACCCTTGAGTTCAGCCTTTGCCATGCGTTCCATTTCCTCCTCAAAACGCCTAAACTCATCCATAGCACTTTCCATGACAGAGTCAAGATAATTCTCAGCTTCCTGCATGGCTATTTCAGCTTCTTTAACTTCTTTTTCTTGCTCAAGTTCCATAGCTGCCCATGCCTTGTAAGATTCAATCTCAAACAGCTTCATTAGGTCTTCGATCGTCGATGGATCGAAGTTCTTGTCTTGTAAAGCTTGATCTGAGAGGAAGGTGAAGTGAGAGAGGAGGGCTTCCATATTCAGCCACAGATCCAGCTAGCAAGTAATGTTTGTTAACAGTGAAGAAAACAGAAAAGAGTTAGTGGAATAAAGGATGCCTACTTTGGTCCTATATGTCAGCTAAATGTTAAGGGTAAAAAGAATAAAAATATACATAGTGAGTATTTAGAGAGACCTTGGGAACATGATTTATTTCACGAATCATGAATTTTAAATTTTTGTTTTATTCTTAAAGTGAATATACACATAATAAATATTTTCAGATCCTGTTTGAAGCATTTTTATTTTTTTATAAAAATTTAAATTTATTAAATATTAATTTTTAAAATAATTATAAAAATTAATTATATATTAAATCTCAAACTCAAATTTTATAGCTTTTTGATGCCTAAAGATTGAACCATTTGGACCGTTAGAATTCCCTTTTTCATTTAATTAATCTTTTCTGATAAATGCTTTTGGCCCTTAATTTCAAGGAATCCATTTGTTTTGTTTCTCTAATTTGGTGGTGTGACTGAAGATGGTACTAGAGATATGGATGGCTTTCTTTTTCGCAAAATCAAGTATATAGGAATCTTAAGTCTCACCAGAGTGACAGGTGGGGCCACGTCCACGAGACGTACGTTATCATGCATCAAAATTGCCGTCTTTTCGGTATTAATTCTACGAGGAAAAGGATTAAAGTTTTTCAATGCTACAATAATGTATATTTAGGTCATAATTTCGGAAATATCTCTGACAGCTGACCAGCACTTTAGGAACTTATATATATATATATATACACATGTCAAACAAAATTGTTAGATGTGGACTCTACTTGGATGAACCTTGAAAATTAAACTATAAAAAAAAAATCAAAACTTTTAATTTTGCTCAAATGACGATTTTCCTTCATAAAATGAAATTAAAAAAAAAACATTTTTGACCATATATGTTTTAATCGGTAAATAAATTACTCACTGGATGTCAAAAGCGAAAACTTCAAATTCCTAAGTTAAATTAGACACTTGGACATCAAAATACACAACAATATTAGACTTCGGAGATGGAACTCAAAATTTCAAAGTATCTCCATGAAATTGAGAACCAGTCATGAAGCAATCATCTGTGCTTGAATTAGCAGTCAAAACTGGGGGAAAAAAAATTGAAATTAGGAAGTGGCTGTCATCAACTTTATTCTATTTGAACTATTTTGCGGTTCATGTACCTAAGCCTGCATATCTCATCAAAGAAATCATCTGTGCTGCTATGGCTGCTCTTCATTTGAAGAATCCTTATTACCATTGTCTTCAAGTTTCTCCCATACTTCAAAAGAGACTCCAGAGTGTTCATTTTCTGTTCCGCGTTTAATGGTGATCTCACTTGGACCACAACCTCCTCCAGGCATGGAATCGAAAAGCTTGGTTCTACCTGCAAATTACACAATGCAATCTTGAAGGTCAATTCAATAGGCCAAAGAATCAATGATAATACTGCCGTTTTTATCAACTTACATTTTTCAGGCTGTTTTTCTGGCAGAGAGCAGCAAACATGGCTCCATGAATATCAAATTTTTGCAGCTTGGGATGGCTATTAAAAAATTCAACAAAGTCAACCTCTGGAAAGGGTAAAAGAGACTCCAAATCTCCCGTGAATTCAACTTTCATGTAGAGATGCTTCACCTCACTAGACCAATCTAGCATTTTGCTTATTGCATCCCAACACCACTGGACCCCCCTCATGGACAAGAATTCAAGGGCGGAAAGCTTCCCAAAGTCAACCATGTATACTCTACCTAAAAGCATCAGAAACAAAAATGGTAATTAAAATTTCAGTTCAAATTGTTCTCCTTTTCACTTGCAAAAAAATAAATCCCACACAATAAGGACAGCATACTAGAATTATAAATGGTGTAATTACCAGCATTGTTTGCGATTGAAAGCTTCCTCAAACATGTCGTCTCACGAACTCTAATCCAACTAAAACCTTGTACCTCAAGGAGTTCAATTTTGGGACAGGTGAGAGAAAGGGAACAATTCCCCAAGCCATAAAAGTCCAGCTTACACTGGTTTAAGTACGGCAACTCGATTAAAACGGATCTAACCCCTTCACAACCAAGCAATACCAAGTTTGTCAAATTAGGGCATGCTCTAAGCGCAGCGGACAACGCAGGATCCTCCAATCTTGCTCCAACAATTTCCAGGCTTTGAAGGTTTTTAAAAACATCCCACTTGGGTGGATTAGCCATTAGCACGCCCCAGAGCTTCAAAGACTCCAAATTCTTGGCCGCACCGATGCAGTCCAATTTGGAAGGGGTATCAAAACATGTCTGATAATCGGTAATATTATCCATTTTGAGCTCAAGATGCTTGAGTGATGAATGCACCAGCGATAGCCAGGAAGCAAGTCCTGCACTGGTGAATGGAGTGTAAACAACAAGCTCCTCTAAACATGCAATTGCCGAAAGCATTTTCCAGACGACAGTGTCCGGGCTATCACTCCCAGAGTTGCAATCGAAGGAATTGCGAGGGAAGTAGAGACTTCTATGGTAAGGCAATAACTCCTTCCATCTCTTCGATACGCAATTGCAAAGGACAACATCCCGAGCATTTTTCAAGTGAGACAAAATGCACTGAACAATGGCATCAGGAAGAGAATCCATTAATTCTCTGTGAATAATGAAGAAACAGGTAACCGTCAATAACGTCCTATTACGCGAATAATGGTTAGTTGATGTGAATGTTTGACGTTTCTTTCCCTCATTTTCCAACCAGCAGCCATATAAAACGTTTCATTTCACGAAACAAAGGGTAGCTAAAAATTTGTTTCCATTCTAATACTTTTGTCGATAGATGAAACCTGGCTTCATGAATTTTGATAATAACTAAATCAAATTCAAGACGTATATCCGATATATAATATACAATGTTAAAAGAAATAATAATAATAATAATAATAATCTTGCAGAAATAAACTCAAAGTCAGCATGCAAAAATGAATGAAACCTTTCTTGTGAGTCAAACGCAGGAACAAAAAAAGGATTAGCAAATGCACTCAAAAGCATAAAATTCGAAGAACACAGATTAGATATGAACATTTCAAGATAGACCCAAACCAAATTCAAGTAAACGAGATAAAATTCACGACTTTGGACGCAAAAAAAAAAAATCAACTTTACGACCAAATTTGGACATTTCAGACATGGGAAGAAAGAATGGAGCTTACATACAGTTGCGATTTGAAAGATAACAGATCTGAGCTTTTTATGTTGCTGTGGAAGATATCTACTTAGAAGAAACAGAAAGAACGAAGAAAAAAAGTCACGAAAGAATATTTATAAAAGAAAAAGGAAAGTAGAGAGAGAGAGTAGCGCGCGTCAAAGGACGGGTTAAGGATTTTTCAAATTTTAAAAATTTTTCAGAAAGAGGGACTCGAATTCTTTGTGTGTGTGTGTGTGTGTGTGTGTATATATATATATATTATATGTACATATTGGAATGGGAGTAAAACTACCGCATCCCTCTGCCGCTTGGCTGCTGCCTGCATCTACAGATGATGTAGGTGCTTTGCCTTTTAAAAATTTTGAATTTTTTTGACCGTTCAACAACACTCCCTAAAGGCCCAAATTAGACTTCTGCATACGTTGGATCTGATTTGGTTGATCATTAAATTTCTTACTAAATTATATTGATTTAGTTGATTCGGTTTGATATGTCACTCTTAAAATTTTTATTTTATTTTATATTATTATTTATATATTTACTCAAAATTTTAATTTTAGTTTATCATTTTATTCTTTTTGTATGCAAATTTATCATTATATCGTTATAGATTTAAATAATTTATTTGTATTATTAATAGAAAAGTTTATTGATATTATTGCAATGGAATCACGTGATACAAATTTAATTATGCAAATTACATAAAAAAATTAAATCATGATATTAAATAATAATATAAGGTTTTTGATTTTCTAAACTTTTGCAGAGGTTTCAACCATTGAACTTGCCTATACTCTCGTTTGATCAAGCGCTATTTCTATAAAAAAGATTAAGTAAGAAAAATTTGGATTGGCTTGTTATGTAATTTAAAATAAATAACTTAGTTTTAAAGAAAAAACATTTATTTTTTAAAACTATCATAAAATTACTTGCTTCGCAAAAATTTCCATAAAAAAACTTTTTATTTTTCTTAAAAATATTTTATTTTTTACTTTGTACTAGGATTCTTATACTTTGATATCATCTAAATAAGTCCACGATGAGGGATGCTCATAGTAGGATGATTTTTGGTAATGACATTAAGTTTGTTAAAGGAGGATGAGTAGTCTAGAAAGTATCCATCACCTCAAGGAATATGAAAAGATATATTTCATTTGTTTTTAACTCATTTTAACTTAAAAGTTCTTGGTTGAAGCAATACTAATTATTAATTTAATATACAAGGGCTAAAGACTAACATGGAAAGAGCTAAGAGTAGACACTCAACTATACGCTTGCTTAATTTGAGATATATGATGCAAGGATTAAATCATATAAACTGTACACTGAAAAGCCTATCAAATCGTATTGACTCTCTTGGCATTTAAATATCCATGATGCATTGTTGAATGTCATTCATGATCTATAAATATAAATTTTCTTAATTAAATGATTTATATTTTTATTTTTATTTATTACCAACATTTTAGAGCCTAATTGGTCATAGACATAAAGGTGATTTTATAGAATTAAAATGAGATCAGGTTAAACTGCCTAGCATGGATTTTGATTCATGACCTAACTGAAATATGTAATTAGAGTAGGGGCTAAAGTGCAATTAACCCATTAAAGATAAAATACGCCAACCCTAGGTATAAATACCTAGTTACTGTCGTTCATTGCTTGTAAAGAGAACCTTGTGCATTGTTTGCCTCCCCCTGAGACTTATGTTATGATTTGGAGGAATTAATTTCTCTGTTTTTCGAACTTTGATTTTAAGGAGATGAAAGGTGAAGTAAGGTTTGTGAAAACTAAACTACTAGAACAGTTATTAACAAAACAAGGTCTCTTCTTTTGTCAAGGTTTACCAAGTCACTCATGGGGATAGTGTTAACGGCTAGAAACTTGGATGGTTTTGGTTTGCGATAATCAAGCTTGATTTGTAAGAACTAGTAGAGATGAAAATTTGGCTAAGGGAATCAATGATTTCTTGATTGAGGTATGATTTTCATATTTATTTTATAACTCTTTCTGTCACTTGTGATCGATCAAAGACACAAATTGATCCTACTTTGCATTTTGATATTATTCGTTATTATTTTTACTTTATTTTTTTGCTATGCTTATTGTAAGTCTTTATGTATTATTTAAGTGATCAATATATGAATCTGGGATTTCCTACAACATTAACAAAACAAACATTTTTCTATTGATTGATAAATGAACTTAATGGATATTAGTAATTATCTAAATACGCTAAGATATTTTATCATCTCTCTTAATCGCATAAGCAAAAGTAAAATTTTGCTTGTAATCTCATAATTTCATTTAATCACTCACTCATAACCATTTTTGCTTTTAATTTCATTTGTCAATTCATTATTTCTGGTTAATCACTGATTCGATTAAAATTTATTTTTATACAAAAAATTTTAATATGTGTTTACATTTTTACTTTTAATTTTTTTAATAAAAATAAAAAAATATATACTTACTGAATGAAACCTTAATAATTAAATTCAAATAAGTCATCTTTTTAAAAATAATAAAAAATTCTATTGAAAATGTAAGTAATTTGTTTTTATTGATTGACAATAAAAATTTTTAATTCCACAGTCAATAAATATTTGTTACAGATTTTTTAATTTTAAATATTTATTTATAAAAATAAATAAAAAAGTTATCCATTAAATTTTGATCTTTAAAAATTCATATTTGGTACCGTAACCTAAGGCCTATGTCATTATTTTCTTGGGTATTTTTTAATATTAGACGCAAAAATGGTCGTGGGTTCACAGGACCAATAAGTTTTTCTTAATTGTGTAGGTCATCAAAAAAACCAATCTCTAATTTACATATTTATTTACTTTTTTTCTTTTTCATTTGGCAATTGAATGCCCTAGATATTGAAAACTAAATATATATACATATATATATATCTGGTGGAAATAATTAAATGACACAAGGAAAAAGCTCATACTATAGTGGTATAGCGCAATCATCT
>JAQSVH010000001.1:14996227-15015077 GCA_029448705.1 Adansonia digitata | reverse complement strand
ATATATATATATCTGGTGGAAATAATTAAATGACACAAGGAAAAAGCTCATACTATAGTGGTATAGCGCAATCATCTTGAGTCATAGAAAAATCGAGGCTTGTAACTTGATAAACACCTTACATGTTATTTATTCAATAATCAATTTACTAGGACTTTCAATAAAATTTAATATGGTTATCGTTTAAAACTTGCTAATTTTTAATTTAAGTTTTGGTATATTTGAAATGTTACAATATAAAGAGAGTTTCTCGTTGCATCCTTAAAATAAAGACCTTGGGATATTAAAAAAAAATTAATTAAATAAAATTTTAAATTTTTTTATGAAGTTAAAAAAATTTTATCTTCATTGTATAAAATATAAATTTATCTTCTTATACCCAATCAATTTTTTAAAATAAAAAATAAGAAATTATTGAATATATAGTTCCATTATTATTTTGAATTGACTTGTGTGTTAGTATTTAATATAACGGTATCTTATTTGTAATTTACACTTGATGCACTCATAACAACATTATATAAATTAAAAAATTATTGAATAATATAATGTCACATCATTAAAAATAAATTTATCTGTATTTATTTTTAAAAAATTTTAATAAAATGACAATGATTTTAACAAATAATGTATAACTCTTTTTGTTTGTGGCTACCAACCATCCTTTGCCTTTACATTGCACTTAACCTTTTTCATTATTCATGTATATTAATAAAGCGATTTTGATATTTATGTATTTAATATTATAATCTATTTTTTTTTATAATATTGATAAGTCATTGTTTTATTATCAAAAATGAATTTTAAAAAAACAAGATCTAGATGTAAAATATAATAGAATAAAATGTTTAAAAATGAAAAAAAAAATAATATTTTGAGACATCTCAAAAAAAAAAAAACACTTAAAACGTTTAATATAACTTAAATTTTTAAGAATTTATATTTTAATTTTAACCTTTAATATAATTTTTTTTATTTTACTTTTATCTTCGATGGTGAGATAAGATAAAAGGTAAAAAAAAAATATTATATAAAAATTAAAGATAAAAGCAAAACGTTATTATTATTATTATTATTATTATTATTATTATTGGCTTCCCATGAGGTTTATCATTAACCGGTTCAACTTTTTGTATATATCAATAATATGTTTTTATTTTTTATTCATTAATTAAGTTTGAAATTAACATCTAAAATAATATCATTAGCATAAAAATGTTTTTTTTTATTTGGCAAGAATAATCTCTTCAATAATTGTTACAGGTCGAAAAAATAATTAAATAATAATTTGAGAGAAGCCCATATCTAAATTTTAAATATTTTATCTTTTAATTTAACGATGATAAAAGAAAAGATTTGATTAATTTGTGTATATAAGTACTAATTAAAAATTATTTAATTGTCATAAAAAATCTTAATCAATAAGAAGTGATGATATATATAAAAAGGCAAAACGTAATTAATAAATTACTTTTAAAATTTTAATAAAATAATTTAATAAATGTAATTTTCTTTCAAAATCATACTTAAGTATTCTCTGAACAATGTCTATGCTAACTAATACAGAGGACAATTACTTTTTAAACTTTTTTGTTTAATATATTTTTACTGAATTTTAAAAAATAATTTATTAATTATATTTTTTTCTTATATATCACCTAAGTAATCTACATTATTATCTATCTATATTATTATAAAATAAGTGATAGAGCTGATGTCATAAATTAATTGAAACTAACTCAGTGAAAAAATATCATAAAACCGAATTAAAATAATAATTTTAAAGATATTTACATATTTTTATATTAAAAATACTCAAGTTTAAAAAATAACTCACTTTTTCTTTTAAAAAAAAACTCATCTTTTAAAAAATTACCGCTCAAATTTTAAATATTTTTATATTATTTTACATTTATTTACGTAACAAAAACTATTTGCTATTTTTAATTCTAAAAGTAGCTACCAACTTTTAAAATTTATTTATATTTTTACGTATAAATCTGATAAACTTTTTTTTAAAAAAACTCGCTTGTTTAGTGTGCTTAATTCTAATACATCTTAAAGGAAATTATGAGATGGGATCCCATTTTCATTAAATGACAAAGAAAGCCTAAAAAGTTAAGCAAATTAAACAAAAAAAAAAAAAACAAAGCATTTGAATTTCCCAATGCCCTTCTCTCACTTTGCCTTTGCCCTTTTAACTGTGTTCGGTAGCTCGTGAAGTAATTTAAAATTGATTTAAAAGTCACAACTCTAAAATGAGAATGTCAATTCAATTCTGCGGGAAATTTAGATAAAAAGATAAAATAATACGAAAATTTCAATTCTTTTTAAAAGGAGAAGCTTAAGCTTAAATCTAAATTAAAATCAAATAAAAAAACAAAGACTGCTAAAAATTACATTCAATAAAAAGGAAAAAGTAGGGGAAAAATGAAAAAAAGATACGTTAAGAGTGAGAAATGGAGGTGTTCTCAAAATTTAGTAGTTAATACAGTGAGGAAGGGGCAAATGCCACTGTTACTTGTCTCTCAATCCACACTATTCTCTCTTTTACAGCCCTTTGCAGGCTCTTTTTCTTCTTTTTGTTGTTGTTGTTAGAGTGAATTTTCCAATGACAGAACTTGAAAAGAAAGATAAGAAATAAAGGAATATATATATATATATATTTTGGGGGGTTTCTTCCAGATGCTCTTTCAATGGGGAAAAATGAGGACCAAAATCTGCAGCGAAGAGAGAATAGTCTTGAATCAGGGAACAATCAAGAGCACCCGGGAATCTTGTGTGGCATATGTTGGATGGTTTTGTCAATGCATTCAAATGTGTTAAGTTTCAGATGTGTTTTTGTCTTGTTTCTCAGTTTGTCGGTTTTGTTGCCTGGGATCTTCTGGATCCTTCCTTTTCGCTCTCTAAAGTCTGGGTTTGATGCTAAGCAAGCTATTAAGCTCGGTGGTAAGTTTCTCGTTTTTACCCTTTTTTTTTTTTTAAATTAGTTTCTAATAATCTTTGTATGATTAGGGTTTAACTGAGTATTTTGTAACTTTGGCATAATTTTTTTAGGTTTGATTTGGGGTTTCTTATGATGTCTGCCGCAAAATAGGGTATTTTGAAATTTATTGCATTTTTGTTGTTTAATCTGGATCCTCAATTGGTGAGGGCTAATGGCTATTTCCCTAATTGATGTCTCATTAACCTTGTAATTGGGTTATAATTAGGATTCTTCGACGGTTCCTGTTGTAGGTTGCTGCTTGGTATTTCATTTACACCAGGGTACTCATAAACGATTTTATAGATTCGAAATTTGTACTTCAAATCTTGATTCTAAATGTGATTTTTGTCGTGCTGTTCTTTCATAAGTTTCTGATGTTTCAGGGGGGCAGATGGTAGTTATTTTGCCTTGTTCTTGTTTTCTTAGTTTCTGGTAATGTTTAGAGAATTGGCATGCATTTATTTCACCTTCTTCATGGTCTTTTTTTCTTTTTTTTCTTTTTTTAAATTTCCAAATGGAAACTACATTTTCTATTTTATTTTATGTCTAAAGTGTGGCTCCAAATCATAAAAAGTGTTTTTTTTTTTTTTTTTTGGCTATATTTAGAGTATTTCTCCCTTCAGTGATAGGGCCAAGCAATTGATGGTTTGTTTCAATGCTTTCCTCCCCTTTTTCTCGTAAACAAAAATGTCAAATTTACGGGACAAGGACTATGTTTTATTTATATATTTTTTTTCATACCTTAAATTAATAATCGATTGATCACATAGAAACTGGTGCCATTATACAAGTGATCAATTTTTTGTCAAACTCAATGATCTTCCTTGACATGTTGTCCCTTTCTTTGACTCAGCTATGAAACTAAGATAATGGATTCAGTTTCTTACATAGAATTTGACATTTCTTGGTCTGGTCTAAATCAGTGTTGTCAAAGCATGTGCCTAGGTGTGCCTGCGCCTTGTGACTTACTGGTTGTATTTCCATCATGCTGAATGACTTTTGGGTTCCGCAATGTAGTTCCATATGTGATTTTCCATGTTTATTGCTTATATTTTCCTTTTTTCTTTGCAGCCCCAGTTCAAGCACACTTTACACTTCAGAAACCAATTTCAGAGCTTGTTCAGCATATTGAAAAGTTAGAGTCTGATATCTATGAAGAAATATGTGTTCCGGGTGCCAAGGTTTTTACGCCCAACTTGTGCCATTAATGTGACATATATTTACCGCCATATTATGTTAAAAGTTGATCTAAAAGCTACGTATTTTTAACAGGTTGCTATCTTATCCATGCACCAGTCAGGTGCATCTAACTCTACTGATGTGGTGTTTGGTGTTCTTTCCGATCCCATAAACAGTCCAATAAATCCAGTGTCCCTTAGTTTGCTGAGGTCATCTTTAATTGACCTGTTCCTCCAGCAATCCAATCTGACTTTGACAACTTCAATTTTTGGGCAGGCTTCTGAGTTTGAGATTTTGAAGTTTCCTGGGGGCATTACTATAATCCCTGTACAATCTGCTTCCATCTGGCAGATAACCCAGTTTCTTTTTAATTTTACTCTGTATAATGCGATATCTGAAATAGTGGATAACTTCATTGAGTTAGAGGATCAGTTGAAATACGGACTGCGTCTGAGATCTTATGAGGTATGAGTATGACATCAGTTTCTATCAACGCCACCACATTTCAGTTTCAGCAGTGGTTGGTTTTTGGGGGTCTATGGTAGCCTCACACTATCATTCTCATGACCTCAGATATGGTTTGTAAGTGGAAATAAGAAAAATTCTTGCTATCAAATTATTCAAAATCAATTAAATTGATGAATATTAATATCTTGATTTCCGTAAGAAACACATTGCATCTTAATTGTAAAGTATTCTGTGTTAGCTAACTGTTTTACCATTCCTTGCTGTTAAAGTAGCTGCAGCTCTTGATTAACTCCTAGGATATATTTATAGATGCCAGATCATGTATCGTTAACTGTGTCATAACCTTAGTTTAGGAAATTAAAACCTTGAAGTTTCTTCATTTCAATGGAATGAAATTGGGGGTTGGAGGGGAGAGCCTAGAGGACCTTATTTGCCTTTTGTTTTTTACTCTTTGATGCCCTAAAGTTTGAGTCCTATTTGCTGGGCATTACTTGTTTATAATTATTTTTTTATTTGTTCATTGCAGAATTTTTTTGTGCAATTAACAAACAAATATGGCTCCACGGTATCATCTTCAGTCATAGTTCAGGCTTCAGTGATGTTGGATGATTTTGGTAACCTTCTACCTCAGAGATTAAAGCAGTTGGCTCAAACCATCACTGACTCTCCCACAAAGAATCTTGGTCTTAGTAACTCAGTCTTTGGTAAAGTCAAAAGCATTAGCTTATCATCTTACTTGAAAGGTACACTTCATGATACTCCTCCCCCTCCTTCAGCAGCTCCATCTCCAGGGCCCTCAATTTCACCGCATCCTTCATTTTCGCCGATGCACTCTCCAACAGCACCACCTAGAAATCCTCATCTTCATCCTTGTCCTAAGTGCAAAGCTGCTTCTCCATCTGGTCGCAGTCCCCTGCGTTCACCAGGTCCTGGAAGTGGTCCCTATCCTTCTCTTCCTCCAATTTCTCCTGCACATTCTAGTGCAGTGACTCACCCCCCTCCTCCCTGCCCATACTCTCGTCCTGCGATTCCATCAAGCTCTCCATCAAGATCTCATTCTAACCTGATTCCTGACCACCCGTCTTTACTGAGTCCCCAGTCACAGTTGACCCCGGATCTACCACCATTAGCTTCAAGATCTTACGGGTCTCGTCCAGGCCAGAGTATGGACAGTACGAAAGGCCCAGTTTCTGCACCACTTGCTCAGTCTCCGTCAGCGCAATCTCCATCATGTAAGCATCTAATGCTAAGTGAACTATATGA
Organism: Adansonia digitata; assembly: GCA_029448705.1. Taxonomy (NCBI): domain Eukaryota; kingdom Viridiplantae; phylum Streptophyta; class Magnoliopsida; order Malvales; family Malvaceae; genus Adansonia; species Adansonia digitata. Next base: position 15,009,181 of record JAQSVH010000001.1, on the reverse strand, counting down.
TTTTGCTTATGTATTGTTTTCCATTTTATATGGCATTACAGCTTCTTCATGAAGAAATTGCTCTCCTATATCAAATTTTTTATATTTGTGAAGATTCATGCAGTTCCTATCTATCTATATTTTGTGAATGGTGCTTCAGATGATAGAAATGCCAGTTGCACATGCCTTTGTTTTTAGTAGCCAGTTGAAATGGTTGTTTTTGTGATTGTTATGTGCAGCTATAGCAGTACGTTTTGTCCCCAAGGAATGCTGGTTTCTGGGATCTTTAGGATTCGTGATGTTTCATCTCCTTTTAAGATTGCATTAATTCATTTTGTGTCATATCACCCAAAGTTCGAAGAAATCCAAAAGATCATCATAGATGATGTTCATTTCCCAATTTTGAGATGGCAAGGATTTGAGAAGCCCTCTGATAAGTTTCGAAGTTTTTCCTATTCCTTCAGGCAAGCATTCTACATGTAATTGAGAGATGGAAGATGAACTGCTGGTCAATGCCAGATAGTTGGCAGGCCACTCATCTTGCTTTGAATGTTATGATGCCATGATGACAAGCGTTGGATGTTTTTTCCCGAAGGGAATAACTCCTAGAGATGATTGTGTGTAAAACGTTGTTAGCAGTTAGATGCTAGTCCGGTTGGTTAGTTACAGTCTGTTTGTAAGTGATGACAGATAAGGTAGTTAACAGTTAAAATCTTTCATTGATTCTTGATTGTATGTACATACGAGTCGGATCATACAAAGAAGAAAATGAATATACAATCTTGACTCCCTCTATTCCCTGTCGCAATTCTTCTTTTTCTAATTCTACTTCTTGCCCCCTAAACCATCGGAATCCTTCTTGAGGATTGTTCTTCCTTATTCATTTCCCTGATCGATTCCGTCCCATCTGAGCTCAGCTTCAGCTAACTTTTAGCTGCATCAGATTGTGTGTCTACTTAAGAAGCGGGCATCATCTCACAGGTTCCTGAGTTGAACCATCTCTCGTATCATCTCGCTAAGTTTCGCGTTGAATTCATATAAAAATTATATATATTTATACGAATTCAGCATGTTGAATAGCTTCCTGTAATGAATGAAATCCTTAAATGATGGGGAAAACACGATTCATGAAGTGGGAATTAATCTTGGTTTCAACTCAGGACTGACTCTCGGGACGCTTTTCCGATGAAAACATGGTGTTTGATTCTTAGTTGCAAGCTAATCTCAGAACAAGAAGGGGATTTGTCATATGTGTTGATATCAGTCTAATCCATCATTTTCTTTAAATTAGGCAATGGAGAAGCACCATGCAAGGAAGGAGACATCTCGGGCTTCGACTGATGTGTCGTGTTCAATTTGAGTGTGTTTGGTGCACCAGACGGCGTGGGATAACGAAAGAAAAGAATAAAATTTTTTTTTTGAGATTTAATTTAGTTAATTCGTGCAATTATCTTTAACAAATTATATTCAGCAAATTTAAAATTTTAATCCTAATGCTTCCTGTTCAATCCAACACAGTGCTGGTTAAGCAAATATAATTCGATGATATGCATCATGAAAGACGAAATTGATTCAAAAAGCAAAGTTGGTGCTGGTGGGGATACAAATTTACAAAATGAGTTAGGATTTATACGTAAGTTTTCGAATTATACAATTTTTAAAGATTCAATATCTAAAAAATATTTATAATTAGATATATGAACTTTAACACCGTTGTATAAAAACGTTGTTACTCATTGACCAGCTAACTGCTGCTTGTTCTCTTTAGTATCCCTAAGTGGTAGGTATATACCGTCATAATATTGTTCCTTGTATATATAAATATAATATATATATATAATGATAAATTTGATACTTCACGTCTGTATATAGTGTTTTGTTGGCTCATAACAGTTGTATAATATAAATATACTATAAATTATTAAATATTCTCACCTTAATTGTAATAAGGAAAATAATGGGTTTTCCATCAAATGAAATGCATAATGTTTGTATCGTGATATTAAAGATTTAGGTTTACGAAAAGAAGTATGGGGAGGGAAGACTGGAGAGGCAATAAAAGAGGGGCATATTAGGGGCAATACTATAGGATAAGGTAAAGGGGGGAGGGAGGGTTGTTCCATCCCATTCATCATAAAATCATATTAAAAGAAGACTGTTGGGAGCAATAACTATCCCTCAACAACAAAAACAACATTAGTCATTTGCAAAATGGACGATGGCACTAATTAGATGTTGCCTCCTCTCCTGTTTTGTCTCCCCAGTCTGGTCCTCCATGCGCTGTCCGAGTGTCGGTTCTACCTTCCCATTTCCTTCCAACTATATTTTATTTTCATTTCATCGTATTGCTATTGTTTTTTTAATACAACTTAGAGTTTTTGTTAATAAATAAGGACATTGTTTTAAGCCATTACGTGGGATTTTCTTAACGAGACGCTTTTCAAAAAATTAAATAACAATTTTCGGTGACCAATTTCCTGATTGAATAACGTTATATTAAATATGGTGGTTGTCAGTTAATAATTTATAAGGATTGCACTGCATTAGAAGAATAAATTACTTAGTATAATAATTTATAAGATATTCATCTGCAAAATTTTATTAGCACAATATATAGATAATGAGATTTGTTAAGAAGATAGTGAGAAAAAAAATTAATTAATGTTCTGTCTTCTTATTGAATTTAAAGAAAATTTTGCGTTGAACGTAAAAATTTTATTTAGAAAGTTTTAACTAGGCTTTTACTAATAAAATAGTCTTTAAGATTATTATATATAGTAATACATATATCCAATACATGAAAATATGGATAAAATTATCAACTTTTGAATTGTATACTCTATTCTTATTATAAATAATGTATTAATCAATTATGAAGAGCGTTTTAAAAATATTTATCACTAAAACTCAACTAATCATTTTTAAATGATGGTTCTTGTAAACATCCACTAACCATACTCTAGCATGTATAATAATATTCTTATTAATTATAATAATATATAATTACTTTGATTAATTCAAATATATGCCTTAAAATTATTAACTAAAAGTAATGAGTTAATGAGTACAGCAATAGTAAATAGCATTATGACAACAGCAATAATTCATTTCTTCTGCTTTTAGCTCTTCCCCATAGGTATTTATTTCCAACTGTTCTTATAGAATCTCCTTTCATATATAGCAAAATTATACGCAAATTTCGGACTTTCTTTTGTTCTTTTTGTTTCATTCTAAGCGATTTTTTTTTTTAAATGTGTATGATAAAGCTTACTAGAAAAAACATATATACGAAATCAATTGCAGAATATGATATGATGCAAGATATGGACAAGCTGCTTATGTTAGAAATGCATATTAAATTCTTATAAAAAAAATGCCTGTTAAATTGAGAAGATTGACAAGGGAGTGGAATGATAATTACTTTCGTTTTTTCTTTTTTTTTTTTTTATTTTGTTATATACAACATTTTTTTTGGTAAGATAAATATAACATTATTACCATAAATGATACACTAATTAACTTTAAAGAATGTTCCCAGTGTATTAGTTAATAAAACCATTTGTCTAACGAAAATTGTTAAAGGATGCAACTTTGTTATTTAATTTTTTTTTTTCTCTTCGAATTTTAAACTATTTTAGCATACGTTTTGCTTAATAATATGCATGATTGTTAGGATTTCAAGTTGACCATTTTTCTTTCGAAAATGAAATGAAAGTGTAAAAAAAAAAAAAAAAAAAGTAGAAAATCATTTAATGTGGCAGGGATATCTAACCGATGAGATAGCGATATTTACATTCTACAGCTTGGATATTTATATTCACGCATTACGACTAATGATCGAGAAAGATTGGTTTGTGAAGGGCTTTTATCAGGTGTTACTCGAAAAAAAATATATATATATTTTTTTTTTCTTACAAAAATATGTTCACACTAACTTTGGTAGATATAAAATTTTAGAATATGGTTGAGTGTATTAATTGTATTAAATTTTAAATGTATAAAATATATAATAATTTTAAAGTATGTTTGATTTATTTATAATGTATAAATATCAATATTATCAATGAATGAAATGATGTCATATAATTAAAAGTTTTAAAAATAAGAATTTATATTTAACACAATAACATGAATTAAATGATATTATATTATTAAAATTAAAATTATTTGTATTTATTTTTAAAAATTTTAATATAGTTGTATCGATTTGTTTATTTAATGTTTTAAAAATAAAGATTTTTATTTGATAAACTAAAATTAATTAAATAATACCATCTTATTAAAAATATAATTATATTTATTTATGTTTAAAAAACTTAACACGGTAACATAACCAAGTTTATGATAGTATATAAATTTATAAAAAATCAAAGTATCAAAATATAAATCTTAAAAATAAATATAAATAATAATATTTTTAATAAAATAATATTATTTATTAATTTTATATAAATTGATTTATTCTCAATATATTAAATATAAATCATAATAATTAAAAAAAAAAAGTAAGTGTCTGTGAATAAAATCTATTTATAAGAGGCAAACGAATAATGTTATCCTTGGGGTGGTGAATTCATCAGTAATGACCATAAATGACAACAAACATAAAAGTACATGAATGCGCTGCCAAGTTGATTGATGAAAGATCCAGCCAGCTATGACTTGTAAAACCTGAAAAACAAAAACTCGATGAAGTAGCTTTTTAGTGCTTAAAAAGACAACGCACCCCCTCAAAATAGTCTCTCTAAGAAACCTATCTTCCTCTCTTGGTGTTGCAGCTTGCAGCTTTGACGCCAGCAGCATCGCAGTGCATCAAGAGTTGCTAGCGAAAAAAGATGGAACTCCCCTTTTTTCCAACCCTTTTCTCAACCATTAAAGACTGGGCGGTGAAACAACCCCTTTTCCCAACGTTGGAGGATTGGCTAGTGAATCATCCGAGAATCCTAGAGTTTTCATGGAAACATGGCCAAACTCCAGCCTCCTCCAAGCGCTTCCTTACCCTTACCATTTTGTCTTACGTCTCTGTCACCTTCATTCTCTCCCAGGTATCTCGCCCTTCCCTTGCACGTCCAGTCCTGAAATCAATCTCAGCGGTCCACAACATCTTCCTCCTCACCCTCTCTTTCATCATGGCCCTTGGTTGCCTGGTTTCGATCTTCTCCCAGGTGCCGAACTTCAATACCCTCGTGTGCTTCCCTAGGCGCACATCACCTTCGGGACCTCTCTTTTTCTGGGCTTATATATTCTACCTGTCAAAGATTGCTGAATTCATGGATACACTTTTGATCATCCTGAGTAATTCCATGAAAAGACTATCGTTTCTTCACGTATATCATCATACGATGGCCGTGATCATGTGTTATCTGTGCTTAGACACTGTTCAATCCTCCTTCTCAGTGGTGCTAGTTACCAACTGCATAGTGCATGTTGTTATGTACACCTACTACTTGATGTGCACCATCGGGAAGCGCCCTAAATGGAAGAAATTGGTGACCGATTTTCAACTTCTGCAGTTCTGGGCAAGCTTTTTGATCATGGCTATGCTTGTCTTCTACCACCTGACTGGGTCTGGCTGCTCTGGGATTTTGAGTTGGTGCTTCAATGCAGTCTTCATCATTTCTCTTCTGCACTTGTTCTCCGACTTTCATGCTAAGAGTTACTCCCCCAAGATCAAGGGTAACTAAAATTATTTGGTGCATGCCCATTTCTTTTCCATTAATTCTTATAGTAGTTAATTTTCAGCGTGATTCAGTTCAAAAAGAAAGGAAAAAAGGGGGGGAAAAAAAAAAAACCAAAGATGCACATTTGCCAAAAGTGTACTACCATAAATTACTTTTACGATTTCAATTGTTCACCATGCATGTATCCTCTTAATATCAATTCAAGAGTTTGTTTACTAATTTATTACTTGGGAAACATGAGATTAGATGCTTTAGTTTAATTCATGATTAAACGATTCATGTTCATGTTCGTTATCACATCCAATATGGTAGTGAATTAATTAATACAGGGGTTTCACTCATTTTTAGTGATTAGACAGTTAAGTCATATTCATTTATGAAAAATAGAATAAATTGTCAACTTAAATAGCATTTGATCTCCTGCAATGAGAAAATTAAGGCAGCAGTGAAGTTGCTGCTATGGTGCTGTCGCACTCTACATTAAATATGGTAAGTAGGCGAGTAAATAAGTTTGTCAGAGCATGTTTCCTCGAGGGAAAAAAAAAAAAGTTTTGCCCCTTCTTGATCATTGTATGATACTTAAGATGTTCGCGCTTTGTCTTTTTCAATCTCAAACCCTAATTTTATTTGATTTGTTACTTTTAACTTTTTTTTGAGAGATCAGTAATTATTGAATAAATCTTTTTTAAAGTTTAACTTTATCATCTAATGAACAATTGAGTACTAGTTCATATCATACGCGTATGACTAATAAACTTTTAAAAATGGTGAGCGTGAGATATTTTAGACATTTAATATTTTTATAAAATAAATGGATTAGATAAATATTTAAAAAAGTAATCGATAAATTAAGAGAATAAAAAGAAGAATTATAAAAGCTAGTAGTCGTGTCAAGTCATCCCATCATAATATGAAATGAAAAAGAAAGAACAGTAGGCGATGATTAATTAATTAATTATAGGCGAGAACTTGTCAGCCGTGACTAAGTTGTGAGGTCATTAGAACTCAAAACTATACAATTGTGGCGGTGCGAGAGTACACTTGTATCCGGTTTGATTTTGATTATAATTTAATTAATAATTAAATAAAATATTATTAAGATTGTAATACTATTATAAAGAATGAAAATGAGTTTCTGGATCCAATAATTGATTCAATAATCTTAAACGAACAAATTTCTGTATTAATTTAGTCTGAATGGTCTGTCTTAAATGTTATAGACGCATGTAGGTGCGAATGAGCTGCAATTTTTGGTTGAATTGGACGACACATTGGTCCTTGCACATGGATAATAGACATAGCCTATCTCAATCCTTTTCACTCCTCTCTCTCTCTCTCTCTCTCTCTCTGTGTTTAAATTTTTCTTCCTGAAATTAAAAAAAAAAAAAGTTGACGTATATACGTATAGTATACTAAGTCTAGGATGTAACTAGCAACGGCCGGTGATTCATCAATAAAATTCTAATTTTTTATTTTAATAATCCAAATTTTATTTTTATTTTTATTTTTTTTAAAAATAAAAAAATAGAGATAACTGTTCTAGTGAAACCTCAATCAACCCAACCCAGCTATAAGTAAGGTCGTGGCCGTTTTGACATTGAATTTATGGATAATTAAGCTAAGCTTTCTTATTCAACAAGTCTATTTTTGTCATTTACCAGCGTTTCTTGCAATTGTAAGAGCCTGAAAATTTGATAAAGTACAGGCAATTGTTTTTAAAGAAATTGTTTAAATTAATATGAAGATTAATATTCTATAGCAGCCATTACTGCTTTGGATAATACAATTCACGCTTATCCAAATAATAATAATAATAATAATAATAATAATAATAATAATTATTATTATTATTATTGTATAGATTTCGATTCAAAGCTTTAAATATGTCTGAAACAAATAAGAATTTGAAGTAAACATTCCATATTTGATCCAACATATATTCCAGATTATTAAGACAATCCAATTTTATAGATAAAACAAAATTTTGAAATGGAAACTTGTAAAACTTGAAAAAAAAAAAAATGTTGAAGACAGCATCAACGTGAAAAGTCGAAGCTGATGCACATGTTGCATAATTGAAAGGTCAACCAAATCCAAGTGTTTTGTCGTTTATACTCATAATGAAAACCTAAGACACTAGTTTATCAAGATAGTCGTATAAATTAATGTTAATTGAAAAACATTAATTGTAAAGTTGACGGAGACAATGCAATACATACACATATATATATATCTCAATATTATTAGGTCAACCAAATGACATACTTTGTGGTGCATATATATATATATATATAAATCAATATTAATAATGAATTATACTTCAAACCTTGTTTTATTAGTAAAGAAGAGGCTCTTAAGGTTTCGAATTCAAGTTTCATCTAACTATAATTTTACTTATATATATGTATTCAGAATTTTGTGAAAAAAAAAAACATAGGCCCTAACATATATGTAAAGAAGAGCTACTGAAATTTTTAAGCTCCCAAATTCAAGTTTCATCCATATAATGATTATGGTGGGCATGTATCGGGTAAACCGACACAATCGACTGAAATACGATTTGAATCGGTTCATTAAGCGGGGTTAATCGTTTGGTAAGATTCAGATTGTTTGTTTCTTGGGTTTCAGTTTTGATTTTCGGGCCCATTTACTATTTCCTTCTTTGTTTTTTAAGATTGGGCCTGCTGCTGCTGCCAAGTTTTCGGATTTCCTTTAGCCTGATAAACAATAAACCGAGAGCGGCTGTTAACTTGCCTAGTTCCTTCCAATGCAAGAAGGTTGGCTGTTTAATCGACTGCTTGAGAATTTCTGGTCTGGTATGCTTTTCTTGGACATATCAAGTTTTTATGGTGTTATTATTTGCATGCTTACCCCGTATTGAACCTGAAACAATAAAGTCATGCCTAAACTATGATGCCGATGAGTGTCAAATATAAATTTGTTTCTTAAAATGAGGGAAGAAAGAGTCATACGACATTGTCAACTGTCCGAGACTCAAGAAGACAGCATTCATGCAAAATTGGCCAACAAATAAAACCTATTGTTTTATTTTTTTTGTTTTGAAAATAATGCAGCAGCAAGACTCAAAAGAGTTTAGTCTGAACTACCCATTATTATCGTTGGCATATCTCATAATTGCTGCCTTTAAAAGTTTCGTGACTTAACCATACATCAATTACCACGGAAGCTTGTAATGGATGAGAAAGAATTTTTTCACCTCTAACCTTTCAATGTCTATTTATTTGTCGTGAGTAAAATATTACACGTATAAATGTTTTGTTTTGGATTGGAACCTTCGAGCTTTACAGATCTACCTAATATATTATATATAATATATGCCTTCTGAAATAGCGTTGGGCTGATAATTGGCTTATTTCTCTGAATTCCCAACTGGGAGTGCATTTCGCACAATCTTTGGCAGCCTAATTCGTAGACGATGAAACATTAACAATCGTCAAATCCTCCTGACTACTTGATTTCTTTTTATTAAAAAAAAAAAAAATTAAAAAGGGATTCGAATTAGTTCATGTGTCAATAGTTTAGTTAAATGTTATAATATTATAATTTGTTATAATTAAAAAAATTTAATAATAAATTTTTAAGAGTGATAATTTTTTTTTAAAAATGTATTTTATTTATAAAAAATATATAAACAAACATAATTATCTTTAATTTTTAATAAAACTTTTAATTAAAACTAATCTCGCGGCGTCAATTAAAGCTTTTAATATAAGGGTCGATAATGAAAATGACATGGATCTAAAATTTTTGCACGTAAACAGTCATTGCATGAAGCAAAGTATTACATACAATAATATTCTTAAATTGGTCCCCATCAGTCTACAATTAGGCTTCAAATTAATCAATTTCTTTTCTTTTTTTTTTTCCAAAATCGAAGCAAATACATATTTTTGTTTCGTTCATTATAAATTCAATCCTTCAAATTTTATATGATCTCTTACGATGTTTGTCGTTTACGTCGGTTGCCAAGAGCCAAGGACTGCTTGAAGAATACAAAAACAAACGACCAAAACTTTGTTTTTCATTCGGCAGATCTTAAGACGACGTTTGAAACGTTTCCAAACCACAATCCGACAAAACCCAAAACCAAATACAAACATATGTAATAACGGTATTAATTAACTAACAATAGTAATTATTATCTAAAATTATTATTTGATATATCCATAATAAATATTTTTAATTTTATAAATAAAATTAAAATATTATCACATATTTATTTATTTATTTATTTTTTTAATATATAATAAAAAATATTTGAATATCACTCAGTAAAATTAAAAACTTCATTCATAGCGCAACACTCCATAAAACCTAAAAACTAAACTAAAAAAAAAACCTTTAAAATTGTGATCCAACAAACAGCCAAACCCGAGCCATTAGTTCTTTCAATTCTTTCTTCTTTCTTCCTTTAATGGCTCCTTCCCTTTCTTCTCTTTACTTTTCCCACACCTTCCCTTCTTTTTCTTCTCCTTCAATTTCTAACTCTCGCTTCACCCGTGTTTTCACCCTTTCTCCACGCCCCCATGCTTTCGCTTCCTTCTCAAACTGCTCTATAAAAAACAACAACCTAACAGTCCCTCCTTCACAAGATAAAAATGAAAAAACTTCTTCTTCTTCTTCAGAAAAAAAGTCTTTTGCCGCTGCAACAGGGGAGCTTTTCTTGGGAATTGCTTCGAGATTAATAAAAATCAGTTCGAATTATGAAAATTCAGGGTCGACAGTTCCAGTTTTTGACAGACCCAGAAAGAGAATTAATGAGAGTGAACTTGGAAATGGTGAAAACAATGATAAGGACAGAATTGGGTTAGTGATGGAGGATGAGATAGAGCCAGAGGTGATATGGGAACAAAGAGTTAAGGATATCGAAGCTGAGAAAGAAAGAAGAGTGGTTACAAGCCCTGGCTTCAGCTTTTCTGCTGCTGGCCTTTTGTTTCCTTATCATCTTGGGGTTGCCCAGTTTCTCATTGAAAAGGGTTACATTAAGGTTTCATCTTTTCTTTTACTTTTTCTCTGTTTACAAAAATAGCTTGTTTGATTGTTCATTGGTTGAGTTTGATTTCTGTTAATTTCGCATAGTGAAGAATTTTTTTTTTCCTAATGCAATGTTAATTGCTAGGGAAATTCATTTAGAAATCTCTTTCTTTCGGGAGAAGCTTGGATTGAAGAATCTTGGCTTCCTTGAGGTGTAATTTTATGCTATAAGCAAGCATATAAGTTAACTGGTAAATTCTGCTGGTTTTGAAAACAGATGGGGTTTATTTTAGTGTAGAATACGAATATTTTCTAGGAAGTAACAAATATAAAACATAATCTAATTTGATTGCTTTTCTGTCATCATTGGTTCTTTTCTTAAGTGAATGAATTTGCATGGTCCAGTTTAGATATTGAACTTGTATCTGACTTCCTTTTTCATTATACAATATATCTGTTCTGACTTCCAAAAAGGAAACTGAGATGAAAAGGTACAAGCAATTTGGAACGACAGTGTAAAATTACATTTGACATGAAATTTAGCCGTCTAGTTTTCAGCAGGGGTTATGGAGATAATAAAGGTTTTTTGATTGGTATTTTTGTAGCTTGGGAGTGGTATTCATGTCACTGATACAGCTTGAGAGTAAAATGTTCAGATACTTTGGCCTATTAAGTATATCTTTCACTTTAGAAAGGAATTCGCAAGTATGGGTTTTAGGCAAGTATTCTATGAGTTCTTGAGAACACCGGCAAACTCTTTATATGACTCTGTGCAGTTATGTTTCATCATGAACCATACTGGCCCTATCTGATATTTCCTTTTCCCCTTTGATGCAGGAAACCACACCGTTGGCTGGTTCATCTGCTGGTGCGATAATATGTGCTGTGATTGCTTCAGGAGCTAGCATGGATGAGGCCCTAACAGCTACTAAAATCCTGGCTGATGATTGCCGGCTTAAAGGGACTGCATTTCGTCTAGGGGTATGCCTAGTCCTAGCACAATGATTGTTTATGTGGCTTAATGCACTTATTGCTCTGTTTGTCAAATTTAGTTTCTTTATGTTTTTATAGTGTGTATGATTGAAGGTCACTAGTTGCTAATAAGCATGTATATTCGCAGTCTTATTGCTCGGCACAAATGGATGCAGAGATTAATAATTAAATTTAACCATGAGTGATTTCAAAGAGTACTGATTTCACCAGTTTTGATGTTTTAGTGGATTAATATCTCATTTATTTTTCTGCCATTTGCTTAATATCTCATTTAAGAACTCATATTTTTGTAGCAACAGGAATATTTTCTTCTCGTTAATTTGTCAGCTTCTGATCTAGTTTAAGTGTTATGTTAACTTATCCTTTTTTAAAACCACAGGCTGTTCTCCGAGATATTCTTGACAAGTTTCTGCCTCATGATATTCATACTAGGTGCAATGGGAGGGTTCGTGGTGAGTATGATATTTTGAAAACAAAATTAGAAATTGGATGCATATTCTTTAGTATAGGGATTATAAAGCAAATAATTAAATATTTTTAAGCATATATGAGTCTATGACAAAATAATATTATCATCCTACAATCAGAATTTTTGAATCACATTTAGATCATGATAACATTGAGATAGTGGTTCGGATCAAGTTGGTAATAAAGAAAAAGTAGAAAGGCTGCATGTGGGATATTAACATGCAAAGCATTGGTCAAATCTTAATGTTGGAGAGATGTTTGCTGAGATCTAGGTTGCTTTTTAAGATACCGAGGTGGCTACAAACACATTATGAACACGGTGAAGGAGGGATTTTGCAATGGCTTCAGTTGTCTGTACACTACATTCACCAATCTACCCTCCTCTGTGCCAAGATAAAGTTTCTCTTTTCAGCATATGACCTTGCTTTATAAAGCAATTTGCATAACTTGAATGACTGATTTTGACTTGCTAATCTACACTAGTTTGAACAATTAACATTTATTTTAATTGCAACTACTGTGACAGTTGCTGTGACTCAGATTCTTTGGAGGCCTAGGGGTTTACTGGTGGATCAATTTGATTCTAAAGAAGATCTCATCAATGCGGTCATTACATCTTCCTTCATTCCTGGGTAATTGGTTAAGGCACAGTTCAGCATTGAAATGCTTGCTATGAGTTACCTGAACCTGATACAATATGTCTTTGCAGGTATCTTGCTCCTCGCCCAGCAACAATGTTTCGGAATCGTCTATGCATTGATGGGGGTTTGACATTATTTATGCCCCCAACATCTGCTTCAAAAACGGTATTTTCTTGATATCATTTAAAATTGAGCAT
>JAQSVH010000001.1:14947922-14985061 GCA_029448705.1 Adansonia digitata | reverse complement strand
TCTGTTTTTCTTTTGAGAATTACAAAATAGATTTTGAGATTTGAAATGTGTTTTACTGGATGGCCTGTGTAATGCCATGCCAACTGCTAGTAGCACTTGTCTAAAGAACGGTTGCAACGGTGAAAATGTTAGAAATTATGTGGAGGGTTTAACATCGTGTCATTCTTATATTCGTGACATATAGCTTTTGACATGCATGCTTTATCCTCGGAATACGTGGAGAATCAATCTTCAGAGGAAAAAATCTATATTCAAATCTATATTATATATTATATATTAATATATATATATATATACACACGAAATTTATTTATATTTATATAAAATTAAATTAATTTTATATTTTTTTAATAATTTTTATTTATTTAATTTGATCGTTATATTTTATTTTACGTGGATTAAACATGTGGAGTTTTAAATAAACAAAAAATATTTAAGTATTTATTTGATGTAAAATAATTTTTATGGTAAAATATATTAAAAAAATAATATTTTGATATGATTAAGATGTTAGCTTAATTTAAAATTTTATATGAATAATAAGTATAATTATATTATTTAATATAATGGTTAAATTATCATTACGTAAATTATATGTAATATTATAAAATTATATAAAATTAATTTAATTTTACACTAATATAAATAAAATTTATTCATATGTATAATTATTTGGCGTCCATTTTGTCAAAAATGATATTGCGTGAGAGATGAATTTAATTGCTTAGCTACTAAGTTTTAACCCATTGCTAGTGGCACCAGACGGCAGTGGGTCAGTCAAAAACTTAAAATTCGAAGTCTTACCTTCACGACAATGTTCACGCCTACGTTGTATATTATAACGAATAACAAAAATCTTCAAATCTTATCACTCTCGAATAAATTTTTAACTGAACTCTTAATTTTAATTTATACAAAAAAAATTTAAATTTTAATTTAAATATATTTTAAACATAATTATAATTTTTATTTTAAAAAAACTCTTTTTTATTAAAAAAATAAAACATTTATTTAAATAAAATAAATAAATAAATCTTTGTGTCCAGTAATGCATTATTTATTTACTTCCCCTCTCCTTTTTTTCATCTTTCCCTCTTTTCCTTCTAATTTACCCTCAGAAAAGCTACATTTCCTCTGACTCTGAGTCGTCTCCCACTCCCACTCCCACTCTCCTTATCTCTCTCACTTCTCCTTCAAAGCCAAGAAACAACTGCAGCTCCAAAACAAATCCCAGAAAAAGCATTGTGATAGGGGGAGAGAGAGAGAGAGAGAGAGAGAGAGAGAGAGAGAGCTCTTTCTTTAAAAAATTAGAGAACAAAGCTAATGCCACCAACAAACGTTAACCCAAACCGTCTACCCAAGGCCAGAGATATGCGTCCAACGTCCAACGGCGACCACCACCTCGGGCACGGCCTCGCCGCTCCACCTCCCCAACGCCATCTCGCATACTACCCTCGCTCTTCCTCTTCTTCCGCCTCTTTCAAAGGCTGTTGTTGCTGCCTCTTCCTTCTCTTTTCCTTCTTACTCCTTCTTGTCCTTGCTGTTGTTCTCATAATCGTCCTCGCTGTTAAACCCAAGAAACCCCAGTTCGATCTCCAGCAAGTAGGGGTCCAATACATGGGCATCTCCACATCTAATCCTTCCTTCTTCGATGGCAGTGCCACCGCCGTCACGACCACCCCAACAACCGCTTCTTTGTCTTTAACCATCCACTTGCTTTTCACAGCGGTGAATCCCAATAAGGTGGGGATCAAGTACGGCCAGTCTAGGTTCACCGTTATGTACCGTGGGATTCCTTTGGGAAAAGCTTCGGTTCCTGGGTTTTACCAAGAAGCTCACAGCACCAGGAGCGTGCAGGCAACCATCGCCGTTGATCGTGCTAACTTGATGCAAGCTGATGCAGCTAATTTAATCAGAGATGCTTCACTTAATGACCGTGTTGAGCTTAGAGTTTTGGGTGATGTTGCCGCTAAGATCCGCGTCTTGGACTTCGATTCTCCTGGAGTTCAGGTCACGCCATTCTCTTCTCTTTTCCTAGTGCAGCATTGTTCGCTTTTTCTAATGTTGTCCATTTTTTCATCTCTTTTTTTAGTCCTTCTTTACTTTCTAATTATGGGCTTAAGTTATTAACCTTATCAGACTCTGTCTTCTTTTTACTTTGGCAACGGCGTAGGAGGTGGTGCCGCCGGGGTCGGTCGGCACTGGCTGGTCTAGCCACCCTCCACCACCACCCGACTTGCTGTCCCAGATTATTTTTTTTTCTTGTTTGTTTTTACTATCTCGGATCACTCTTTTAGTTTTTATTAATCCATGCTAGCTTGTATCGATGAGGTTCTTGGATACTATCTTTAGTCGACTTATAACTTGCTTTGCCTCCATTAACTCTCGATTCTCAAGTTTTTATGCATTAAAGCTATGCTTAACTTAATTAATAACGGTAAATTCCTTGCTTTTCACGTGCTTCATCTGGACGCATCAATGGCGTATAGCCATCGTGCGGCTAGCTTGTTTCATGCAATCCTTTGGCCTTAATGAGCGCCCTGTCCTGTCTCTTATACTGGCAATTATATATAAGAATTTGCATTGTGAATTAGCAGTTTCCATGTTTCGAATTTTTACCAACTCAATCCAATGGCTTCTGGGTATTATTTATCAATTTGGATTGAGCATTATTCTTTGCTTTTTGGAGTGTTTTTGTGGTTGATTTGAGAGAGCAGTAGTTGATATGTTTTGTATTATTGTAGCATGGTGTTGAATTAGTGACATAAGGCAGAAGAGAATAAATGTCATAAATTAAGTTTTGATTATTTATGTGGCAGTCAAAAAATTTTTTCTTTGTTTCCTTTCTCACCCTGTGATTTTTGGTCACTGGTGCTATCACTTGGACCCACTTTAGTGTTCTTGTTCTTTTTTAGCAAAGGAGTCCGAGTTTGTAATAACAGGAGAGATTGTATTAAGAGAACAGGTTGTAGATAAAGAATGGATTATAAATATTAAGATTCGAACCAGATGCTACTTTTTAAAAATGATTGCATGAACCAACTAAATTAAACTTTGAATTCACTTTAGTTCTCTTTTTGCTACAAAAGAAGCTATGACCTAGGAAATATAAAAAGAGTGTTGGGATTAGAACCCATAGTTGCTTGATATTACCTTTTAAAGATGTCTGTATGAAAGCTCCGGTCACTTTAGTTTCTTTTTATAATGTGGGATGCACCATCCCATGGATTATTTTATGTGTTCCAAAAATTTTAACCCCATTCCTCTCTCAAATGTGATTGAAAATTCCTTGTATAGTTTCTCCTTTCTATTTTCTAATGCTATAGGGTCTCTTTTAAGAAAATGGATAGAAAAAGTATTGCTCATTACTTTTTGGCTAGATTATGGAACATTATTTTAGCTTCTTTTTCTTTGGATGATGCCATATCATATAGAGCATTTTTTAAGCTTTGAAGCAGTCTTAATAATGTATAAAATTTGTGGTTTAACTTTGTGTTTATCTCATTGACCATAATCTTCACTATCATAATTGTAAAATGATGCCCTCACTACATGCTTTTAAGACTTGATGATTCCATTTTTCTGTTATGGGGGCTTTGCGTATCATGTTTATGGCAAATTTCGACATTCATTCTTACATCATCCCATTGATAATGTTTCCCAACATACATTAATACCTTGTGATTGTCTTTTGTTTAAGTCTTGCGCTTGGAGTTAACAAGTAGAATGGGGTTGGCATTGGCAGGTATCGGTGGATTGTGCGATAGTGATTAGTCCGAGGAAGCAGTCTATTACTGACAAGAAGTGCGGATTTGATGGATTGAGTGTTTAAGAGCAAATCGTCCTTTAAACTCACATAGTCATATTGGTAAAGATATTTAATTGTCTTTAATTATTCCCTATTATCTGTACGCAAAAATGGATTGAGAAAGAATTGAAAGAAACAAGGGAAAGAAAAGCAAAAGAGAATGCTAGAATTCAGGGGAAGAAAAGGAAGAAAGAAGGAAAGAAAGAACCGGCCCTTCACATAGCTGGAATATTATTTTATTATTATAAAGTAAGGCTTAGGCAAAAGACAAGATGCTAGAAGATTCTAAATGGGAAATCAATTATGCTGCCCCCAGACCAAGATTTTGCTGATTTTTGTATTTTCTTTTTTTTTGCTTCATTTGGAAGGAATATATATATATATATATATATTTTCCTGACTGGCATTGTAAAGTTGCACATGCAACTGACGTATGCTTTGCTACTATTCCTCATCCTGCTGCCAAATATCCTTTTTCTTTTTTGTGCAGTGGTGGTGCCTCTGCCATCAGATATACATGGCAAATGGGAGGAGGGAATTGCCTGCATTTTCGTGGACAAATTCCTCGTTGTAAACGGTTCTACCATATTTTTTTTTGGTTGAATAAAAAATTTGAAGATGAGAGAGACAAATAGTCATAGATAAGAGCTGAATGTGTTGTTGTGCCTTTGAATTGTTTATTTATTTCATTTTTGGTTTCCCTCTTTAAATAGAAGTTAGCAGTTCAAGTTGGACTTGGCAGGAAGGGAGGGAGAACCGCATTTCCATATTTTACTGTTTCTTAAAAGATTTGACGGTGTCAGCCAGCCAGCCAGTCAGCCATGTCCACTGAGAATCCTTTCCTTTCCGACTTCGAAAGGCTTTGGATTGGGATGTGACAGATTTGTTCATGCCCAATTCTATTTTTAACGTTTGAACCAAAGCTCCATGTTGAATGTCCATTGCCATTGCTGCCACAAGAAAAATCTTAAATTCTCATATATATGTATATATGCACACATCGCAAGATTATAACCTCTATCAAGATTCTGAGAGCCATTCATGAGCGGAATAAAAGATTAACATGAATCTGACAGATAGGATAACTAACTGTGATTAAAACAAGCTGTTAAGATTGCATTGCAAGGGAGGACTTTTAACCTGATGATGATTGGAAATGTCAAATTTGATGTATGATGGGGAGGATTAATACATTTTTTTCGAAGTTCCAACATCGAAAAGGAAGCCCCACCGTATCCCCCGCTTGCTTCTCATCCTAAAGTATCCTAAACCCCCACTTCCGCCATTCCCTCCTTCGGTTCCTCCCCCCAACGGATAAAGTAGCTTCTCAAAGCAACATTCATTAGCCACGTTTAGGCCTACTCTAACAACTCCAAGTCCTCTTGCCGCCACCCAGTTTCGCCAGGTAACTCTTCTTCTTCTTCTTCTTCCTCGTTAATCGTTGTATCATTTTCAAAGTTCGGCTCTCTTTGTTTATTGAAAAAAAAAAAACTGAGATTTGAAACACGTGTTTTTTCTTTTAGCAGACAGAAAAATGGACTGGTACCAGAAGTTGGAGAATCCAAAGGCCGATGCACCGATAAACGAGAATGAACTAAGGATTACAGCTCAAGGGAGAATGAGGAATTACATTTCTTACGCCTCGACTCCGCTTCAGGTTTTTCCTTCTCTTTTTTCCTAATTTTTCCTACCCTCGTTGGATATTTTCATCGTATTTAATTTAATTTTGTTTTGGAAGAAAAAATCGAGCGGTGTATTTTGGTTACAGAATATTCGGTTGAAACCTTTTGTTTCATATTGTTTTACAGGAGAAAAGTGCAAATGAGATTGTGCTTAAAGGCACGGGCAGAGCTATCAATAAGATTGTCATTGATTGCTGAATTACTTAAGGTGTTTCTTTGATTTTTATCAGTTAATCTTGTTATTATGTAGAGGTTGATCAACAGCCATGTCTATTATTGCTTTTTCCACCAGATAGCTGCGTTGTGATGAAATGTCGTTATATAACAACAATCTTGTTTTATATATATATATATATATATATATAGATTTCCCTTGTGAATCTCCAATTTGGAGCCAGAATATAGGTGGAGATAAATTTTTGTGACATGTGATTGCTATTATCTTTATAATCCCCTTTTTTCTTGAAGTCGTACTAAAATTTGTTAACTTCTTCCAGAGGAGGATTGTTGGTCTTCATCAGAACACATCAATTGGATCAATAGACATAACTGACACATGGGAACCACTAGAAGAAGGCCTTCTTCCGTAAGAGCTTATATTATCTACTCTTTCTGGTAGTTGTTGCATTACTTTTCTTGCAATCACTAAGATCTCATTGACTCTCATGTATGGTCTGTTTGCAGCCTAGAAACCACTGGCCATGTTTCAATAATCACGATTACTTTGTCCAAACATGAGTTGGATTCATCTTCCATAGGGTAACTTGCCACTGCTTGGTCTTTAAAATTTAACAATGTTGAATATAATATTATTCACCGAACCCTGTAAGATACTAACGATTGTCTTGGCATCCTGCTCTTTTGTTCCCTGACATGTTTGATATCAGATATCAACCACCAATCCCAGCTTATCAGGTGAAGCTGTCATATGAGTTTGATGACAATGAAGGAGGTGAGGCAATAATGTATAATTGGTGATTATGCATTTCTGCTTTATGCTGAGTCTTCGCATGAATTCAATATCTACTCTTCCATCCCATGCAAATTAGAGACCTCCCTTAACATTTTTGGCAAAGGACATGGTGGACAAGAAAATATGGAAATATAGACAATCCTCATGGCTCGTTCGGTATTTAGGTGAAACAACTCTGACATAAATTTGAGTTTTTAAAGGTGTGTTCCAGAAATAGATTTTCATTAAATTGTAGCACTTGAGAAGATGAGATCTTAAAATCCATTCGAAGTTTATCCTTTATTATTTTGCTTTTTCAAGACGTTCTGATATAGACTTAAGAGCATGGGCGTGCTTGGTTTGGTGATGAAGTTAAATGGCGCTTGAATTTGGTAAGAATGATTTCAAATCATTTGGTAAGGTTAAGATTCAATTGTATGCTTTGGGTGAAGAATGGTGGAGGGGACAGCAGAGGCAACAATCTTGACGGCAAGGTTGTCTATTTGTTGGTTACAAATAGTTGGTCGGTTTTGTAGCCCGTATGCTACTTTGCGTATCTGAATAGTTGCATGACTGATATTTGGATTTATGGTTTTTTTGTTGGAATTAGATGGTAATGATCCTTGGCATAATAATTGCAAGTATATTATCCAGATTCTTCCTGTGTATCAAATCTTGCTCTTTTTTTTTTTCCCAATGAATTTTTTGGAGCATATATGGACCGACAATTACATAAGTTTTTTCACTTATGCAGGCAATATCAATGGCATGATGGAGCATAGGAACAAGGAATGGGATGGTGGACGAGGACATGGAGGCAGAGGTTGGGGTCGTGGGAGGGGACGTGGTTCCCGAGGGCATTGGGAGAGGAAGAGGGTTTGGTGGTGGAAATATGCAGCGAGACCTAGGATATTACAATGGTAATGGTCCATTGGGACCATTCCCTGGCCAGGTTCGTGGTAAGTCATAGGTTCCAGTGCTTTCTTTCATTTGTCTGTTATATTGTACTGAGTACTAGCATACTACTTTTAGTGACTTCATGCATCCCAAAGCCTATACATATCAAATCTAAAACAACCCTTTTTCTTACTTGGGAGTCTCTTTGGCAATGTCATCATATGGTTATTTCTGGTAGAATTTCTTTTGGTGGATGAATTATTTTTACAGCAAATCTAAATCATTTATTGCACATAATTAAACGTTCGGTCTATTGATTCTTTACATATATCCATCGCCATAAAAAGATAAGTGAAGAACATTATTGCAACATGCAATAATTACAAAGTCCCTAGGTGAACTGGTGGGAGTACCTGAAACCTTTTCAGTTTGCCTATGTCAGTTATTGAATACAGTGCTTTTGTTTCTCTTACGTCATTACTTTTTGTAGTGTAATTCCATTCACCATTTTGGCCAATCACTGATTCCAGGTCGTAGACGTGGGAGGGGAAGGGGACGCGATAGAAGCCAAGGTGTCAGATCTGATGCTTCATCTCAAAAAACTGCTTGAGCATAAATCTATAGCACCATAAGCTTCTGCAGAAATATGGAGTTAGATTGGAAACAAAACACTGGATGTCTACTTTATTCATCATGGTCTTTTAAAAAATGGCCTTTAGAGACATTATTTAAGGCTTTGATTGGGAAATTGAGTTATGCCACAAATTTTCTAGGAAAGTTGGTCGAGTATTTTATTGCATTCTGGCAATGTTGTACAATCTTTAGGTTTTTTTTTTTTTTTTTCCTTCTTTTAAATTTTTTTTCTTAAAATAATAGAGCGGTTCATTCGTTCGTGCAGTTTTGACAGTTGTTAGCTAGAAGTTCCCTTATTGATTTGTATTTGGTAAATCTTATTTATATTGTCTGACATTCTATTAACTATAATATTAAAGCCATGAGTTCTTGAGACTTAGAGATTAAATTGTTTAATATGATTAATTTGAATAAAAAATTAAAATTTTAATTAATAATATCTTTTAATATGTAAATATTTTGTGAATGACTTTAAGGTACGTTGATATTAGCATATATTAAAATACGCAATAAAATTTATAAAATATTTTTAAAAATAAAAAATCATTCAAACAGAAAAAACAAGTTCCTAGTTCTTTATAAATTGCCATCATTCCAAAAAAAAAAAACCTTATTTCAGGGTAGAAGATCTAACAAAAAGCACGAAAGAGAATTCTCGGCCTAAAAGGAAAAAATACTAGACCCAAGCAAGCAACAACCAATGATCCATATGATACAAGCCACTCAATGCCAACAGTAATTTTGGCATCTAAAATCTGAATTCTAATGAGTATGCACTCAAAGCATCAAGTATCATATACCAGCATCTTTCCTCCGCTGATAAACCAAAAAGCTTCGGAATACGACCAAACTGAGCTGAACTCACATAGACAACAATGACTGAATAATGTAGACTTGAAATCGTCAAAATCAGAAGCACTTCCGGTGAACGATAGCAGGACCTGATTCATCGTACTCACCCTTGGAAATCCACATCTGTAGCATAGAGAAAATAGAAAATAAGCAATGGAAGTCGATTACATTCAATTTAACCCCACTACACCCCCTTACAAGATTTATGCTTGGAAAAATTACAAGTCCAATTACATAAGTTACCTGCTGGAAGGTGCTAAGAGATGCTAGAATTGATCCTCCAATCCAGACACTGTATTTTCTCTCGGGAGGTGCAACCACCTTGATCTTCATGCTGCTTGGGGCAAGCGCAGTGATTTCCTTGCTCATCCTATCAGCAATACCAGGGAACATGGTTGATCCACCGCTGAGCACAATGTTTCCATACAGATCCCTCCTGATATCAACATCACACTTCATGATGGAGTTGTAAGTAGTTTCATGGATTCCGGCAGCTTCCATTCCAATCAGGGACGGCTGGAAAAGAACTTCAGGGCAACGGAACCTCTCTGCTCCAATTGTGATCACTTGCCCATCAGGCAATTCATAACTCTTTTCAATAGCAGAACTACTCTTGGCAGTCTCCAATTCTTGCTCATAGTCAAGAGCAACATAAGCGAGTTTTTCTTTGATGTCACGAACAATTTCTCGTTCTGCCGTCGTTGTGAAAGAGTACCCTCTCTCGGTTAAGATCTTCATCAAGGAATCTGTAAGATCACGACCAGCAAGGTCTAACCGGAGAATAGCATGAGGGAGGGCGTAGCCTTCATAAATTGGCACAGTGTGGCTCACACCATCACCAGAATCCAGGACAATACCTATTCAAATATACGAGAATAGAGTTAATGCTAGCTAGAAGAGAGGAAAACAAACAAAACAAAGTCTTCATGCCAATTTCCAGCTTGCAATATGAAGTAACAAAATGGCACCAATAGAGCAATGTCAAGTGACCGTACAGCCAAAGCATTTTAGAATCAGTGACTCCAGAATACAAACAAAACCAGTTATCCAAGCTATAAAAAAGATACCTGTTGTACGACCACTGGCGTAAAGTGAAAGAACCGCCTGAATAGCAACGTACATAGCAGGCACATCAAATGTTTCAAACATAATCTGGGTCATCTTCTCCCTGTTAGCCTTAGGGTTAAGTGGTGCTTCTGTAAGAAGTACTGGATGTTCTTCAGGGGCAACACGAAGCTCATTGTAGAAAGTATGGTGCCAAATCTTCTCCATATCATCCCAATTGCTGACAATGCCATGTTCGATAGGGTATTTTAAGGTTAGGATACCTCTCTTTGACTGGGCTTCATCACCTACATAAGCATCCTTTTGACCCATTCCGACCATGACACCTGTGTGGCGTGGGCGACCGACAATACTGGGGAACACTGCCCTAGGGGCATCATCACCAGCAAAACCAGCCTGCAAATACAAGAACAAAGCAGGCATCAGCATTTGTGTATTTAGAACAAATAATTAAATAAAACACAAGCCATCTAAAATCCTATAAATTAAAAGGCGAAATCAACCAGAGACATGACAGAAAATAGAATCGCTGTTAGATTTCTTTGTAATACGTAGATTTCAGTCTAAGGAAATAAAAGTAAATCTATAAACGTTAGAAAGATAATTTACTAACCTTGACCATTCCAGTTCCATTGTCACAGACAAGAGGTTGAATATCCTCATCCGCCATCTCTTATTAGCCTGAACAAGGAAAAGGATTATAGTTTGATGAAAATTTTTTCCAATAAACCAAAAGGTTAAAATCAAACGAAGACTACCATATATTTTTTTTTCTGATTAACAATTATTAAGATCAAACCCGCCACAAATACTAGCATCAAATTCAATAAGAAATTTGTTGCATTGTTAACTGTATCACACCAAATATGAAACACTAATTAGAGTTTTTTAACTGCTTCCATAATATAACGTCATTTCTAGAGGAGGAGATCAAAGAAATGGGAGCCCTTGTGCCATATGCATAAGGCACTAGTCAAAGGCAGATTATATTCCTTCATCATTTCTATTGTTTCACAATCTTTATGTCTTTATGGCAAGTAACTTACTAAAAGCGTAAAACTTCAATTAAAATTTGAACCAGCCATCAAACAAGAACTATTTCTAACAATATGAATCATTCAAGAAAGCATAAAACTGAAACTATCCAAGAATTAAACGAATATTACAAACATAATCTACTAATTAGTATATACTATTATTCTGCTGAATCCGATGTTGACAAGCAAACACCAATCAAAACTCATCAAAATCTAGATGAATTGGAAAAAGATATCAACTTGAGAGACGAGGAAACCACAATAAATTTCAAATTTAGATAGATCTAATACAACGAAACACAAATAAAGTTGACAATTTGACACCTAAAAGTCCGTCAGGGGAAAAAAAAATAGGGATATGATTAGATACTCAGAAATATTTAGACATAAATAAGCCAAAATAACAAAATTAATAAAAAAGATAAAAATCATACCTTGTTTAAGCAAAAACGCTGAGCTTCTCTGTGGTTTTTGAAATCAGTGAAAAATGAAAAAAATTTTTGACAGAGAAGCTGAAAGTATAGAGAAGAGAAATATTAGACAATGGTATAATACTCATTTATATATAGCAGGAAAGACCAAATGCAGTCTAGCCCTGTTTGGCAGCTGAGAAAAATAAAATATTGTAAAGAGGGAATCTCTTACGCTAAGACTCAGGTGTGTTCGTTGGATTTGTGTAAGAATCCAAACAGGGTGTCACTTAGCCGTCAGAAAATCGAAATGGAGTTTAGTCAGCTCAGGTGATGATGTGGACTTTCATAAGACTAATTGGGTTTGATGCGACATCAAGAGGGGCGGCTAAAGTTAGGAGGGCGGTGCCCGATGCCGACCATGTCTACCTGTGCCTGCTTTCAACATTGGTTGGCAATGGCCCCCACTCCGCCACTCTCCGACCTTTTTCCCACTATAATTAACTTTACAACTAGGCTTAGACTAAATTGAAATTTTCTTTACTTTCGCTCTCTCTCTTTTTTAAATAAATTTAATAATTTTTTTCTAAGAAGATGAATTATTTAAAATTAATTGATTTTATAAGTGAAATTAAATATATTTGAAAATAAAAAAATTAATTTGAAAACAAATATAACGTATAACATGTTTTTAATTTTGCTTTTACAATTAAAAAGTATCAATGTATAAAAGATGAGGGTTTTTTTTATGCATTTATAAAGCATGTCATCTTTGTTCATTTTCAAGTCCATAATTGATTAAGATTTAATTTGTTAATTATTATAGTATTCATGTTATAATAGTTATAAATTCACAATTTATATTAATTCATATTGGAATTTGTATAAATCAACCCTAAAGACGAAGCAGCCAACCAAATTTGATTTTGGAAAACAACTAATTATAATAGCTAATTGTTTCTATCAAGGAACTATTAATGCTTCAAAAGTCAGAACAAAATAATAATAATAATAATAATAATAAGCATATACGCATATTTATATTTAAGTCTAATCTAAAAAAGAAATGAAAATCATTACTCTCTGAATTCTGATTATTTTGTTCAAGTCTTCAAAATCAATCCACTCATATTTTACTTATAAATATCAATTTTTTTTAAAAAAAATTGTTAAAATATTATTTATAATGATAATTTTATATTAAATATAATAGTAAATATGATATTACAATATAATAGTAAAGATATTACAATATATAATAACTTAAAAAAAATCTTTTAAAAACAAAAAATCCATTAAAACTGATAGTATTAAGTATTAATCAATTATAAAATGATTCTATTGCCGTAAAAATTTGTAGTATAAACAAAGCCAATGGGCATCTCCATATTCTCTGATGGTATCTACGTGTGTCGTTTGGGTCTTAAGTTTTACTGATAATTGTCGGCCCAATTGTAACCATCAAGGAGGGCCCGTAAACAATACTTCCGGACTATTTTCTTAACCCATAAGCCTAGAAAAGCCTAAAATTTCTCGCCCAAATCCGGCATGTTGTGCGTAATACGCATCCTGTACACCTTAAAGTTAAACGCCGAATTATGCTCATTCTTACACTCGCATTTTCCGCGAATAAGGGTTCGCCATAGCTGAGATCTCTTGCTCCTGACTGAAGGTACTCTTCTTTTTTTTTTTTTTGTTTTTTTTTGTGGGGGTAGGGGGAAGCCAAATATCTGAAGGTATTATCATATTTTATGAGGATGAATATATTTTTTAATTAACTTATCATAAATTCTTCATTTAATTATTTTTCTTGATCTATATCTAGGGTTTTGGGTTTATCAGGTTTCATCTTTTCTGAAAATTTTCTCCAATGAGAAATTTCATATTTTTCTTTTTTTCAATTTCAACGCTTCATTTTCTGTTTAGGTTTTAGGAAATTTATTGGATTGCTGAGGTTCAGCTTTAGATTGTTGACTTTGTGATTTATGTGTGTGCTAATTAGGTGACCTCCAAAGCTCTTCCCTTCCAAGTTATCGACTCCGCTTGCAATGTGAGCTTATCTTTTCTCATGTATTTTAAACATATATCTCATGTCTTATATCTGTTTGATCATTTGCTTGCAAGTGGACTGTGTTTGATATTGTTTCACATACAAGTTCGTGACTACATCCTGAGTTAAAGATTTTGTTGGTTATACATAGATTTGGTAGATATTTTCTCTCTATTGGTTTCTTGATCTGTCATATCATTCTTGGCTATAGGAAAAGAAAGTAAGTCTATGACTGTGCATGAAGCTTGGATGGTACATTTGTATATTTGTAAGTTTTTGATTCAAGTTTGGTGTTGTGGGGTGGGAGTTGTTTGTATCGGTCGGCATGGATGCTGCAACAGATTGAACAATCATAATATTTTCAGTTATTCTGATGAAATGATTTCATATGGTACGAAAATTGAACCAAATAAGCAATTCCTTTATCTAATCTAACCAATTGGAGATGTGGTGGGCCGGGCACATGCTGAGGAGGGCTCCTGGGAAAACCGGGGGAAGAAATGACTTACAGTGTTCAAACATCAAAATGTTTCTTTTATCATCTAATATCAGTAGATATTAAGCCCAATTATCAAGAAATAAGAGATTTTCTGGGAATAGTTGCTTATAATTATTTCATGTTCATCTTGTTGGCTGTAGTCAATAGTTGCTTCCCAATTACATATTTTTTATCTGTAAAAATAGTGATGTTATTTTTCCTCCAGTTTTTACTGCTTTCCAATACCATGCCCGTATTAATTTCAGTTATTTATCTTTTAAAATATTTTAGGGTAGACAAGGAACCTGTTGATCAGAAGAAGTACCTTGAAGAGGGTTGCAAGCCTAAATGCGTAAAACAACTTCATTCATATGAGGTTCATTATAAACTAAAACCCTGACTAAAGCAATTCTGACTAAAGTACATTCCTTGATGTAAATGATAGGTCTCACTTTCTCATATACATATTTATTCTCAAAGTGGTATGCCAGTGTTTGACTGAACCATTCAGTTACTTTTCTTTTCTTGAGACTTATTAATGATTCTAAAATGCTTAAATTTATAATTAGACATGGTAACCTCTTGTGAAAATTCTGTTTCTTGTCTTAAATATTTGGTATTCTTGTTTAGAATATCTTCTGCTACGATGAATTGTTTGGCAACTTATAAGTCACTGCTATCCTGCAGACATGTATTAGGAGAATCCAAGGTGATGAAAGTGGACACAGACATTGCACTGGTCAATATTTTGACTATTGGTCTTGTGTTGATAAATGTGTAAGTATTTTTTTATTTGCTTAGCCTCACTTTGGCTATATAATGTACCTTGTCTTGATATGAACTTTGTGGAATGTAGGTTGCACCAACTCTATTCTCAAAGCTTAAATAACTTGGGCCGGTGTTGGGTAACATTAGCTTCATGTCCTGCTGTTCCGAGTTTGAAAGCCAGTGATTGTTTCAGAAACTATTGATCGTGTACCGTAAACTTGAGATGCCTGCTTGGCTGATAAAAATTTTTTCTGTTACCGTGGAAACATTTGATCATTGTCAATAAATTTGGATCCTTAGAGAGATGCCTATGGGCAACACCAACAGGGTTGGAAGTTTCATAACAGAGCGGCTGCAATATTTTGACCATCAATTGTGTTGATGCAAGTGCATAACTCTTTTGGCATGCATGTATACATGCAGAAATATTCATGCGTAGCTTTAAGTTGGGTATTTAAATTGGTGATTCATTTAGGTAGTTTTTGGTAATTTCGATTTAAAAGAAACATATTTGGATTTTAAAATTAGTAAAAATCACGTGTAAAGCAAATATGAATATTGCAAAGAATAATGGTAAATTGATAAGATTCGGTATTAATCTATCCTATTATTAATGTTTTTATTTTTCTAATTAAATTACAATAAGAAGTTATAATTATAATCAAGCATTAAATTCAAATATAAAATATAATCTTAACATTATATGCACAGCTAAAAATTCACTAAATAGTTAAATGAACAAATCAAAATATAACTGGATGAATCAAATATAAAGCTGGATCAAATTCACTTCAAGGTGGAACCTGAATTTGAGACTTAAAAAGATTAAAAACAGTTAAGAGAATAAAATAATCCATTTTTGACAACCTACATAGAATCTGTTCCCCATAATTAAATTCAAAGTAGCTTTAGACTAATGAGGATTGCACTAATACGAGAAATAATTCTTACATTACATGATCACTGAACAAGATGCTACAGCCATCAAATGACTTCAGACCAGAATCCAAAATATTCTCAATCCCTTACTCTGTAAGGAAACTGATCCTGGTGTAAGCTATAAGGGGGCACTGCTACCAAATGAACTTCCAAGATTCGGATAAGAAGCTTGATTAAGGGAGATTTTAATTGTGTGGATTTGAGATGATTTACATATATCCATACACTCTTCGAGGTCAGCATCACATGTCAAAAGAACCCATTCATGGTCATCGTCCAAGTACTTGAGATCTAGTCTGTTGACATCTTCGATACTAAAACGCCTTGCAATCTCTTGTTGCAAGTCTCTGAAACCCCAACTTGGTTGCAAGCTGAACCGTATCTTATCTTCTCCAAACATAGCTTTTACTCTAAAGGTACCCCCGGCTCGTAAATTCGGGCCGCCACTTTTTGGCGAGGGATGTACAGTCTCACAATTAGGAAGCTCACCAAATGTTTTATGGCTTTGGGATCTCGCAAGCAGTTTTGGCTCCTCCTGATTCAAGGCGTGCAATTCAGCATCGCTGACAGCTCTCTTTAATGCTCCAGCAGGGTCTTCCACTGCCAAAACATCGATCCTGGCAGTTTGTTGCTTCGCTCCAGTGGAACAACTGGTACTTGAACCAGAGCTCTGGCTGCATGAAGAAGATGGAGATTTTGGAGCAGCAGCTCCTTGGCTGAGCATGCTGCTCTCAAGTTGAGGTTCTGCTGGCTTTGAATGGTTACTGATCTTCAAAGACGATGAAGGAGCATTGCCAGAAACATTTGGTGAGCGCAGTTCAGGAAAGCTTGAGTAGAACGACCCAATTTGAATGGCGCCCTCAGCGCCTTGGACTGAGTCAATGACACGTTGAAGTTTTCTTAAAGAGTGGCCTACCTTCTTAATTTTTCGAGAAGGCCATCGAGTGATCCCATGTTGCCTGCATATCCTTTTCAGTGTAGTGGGGCACACTGCAATAGAATAAACTAGGTATAAATAAACTTATATAACACACTATATATTGATATATGCTAGGTTAATTCAATCTCTTATCTTCAAGAAATGCAGTGCTGCGGCTGTTCACCAACAACAGATTGCAGAAAAGAGATGGAACATTGTCCTTAAATTGTGATAATTACATGTAGTAAAATTACTCAATCTATATGATTCTTTGAACAATTAGTGGTAGTTTCTTTGATAATTAAACACTATTTAGTTGAACATAAAGTGAAACAAGAATGTGAGACTTCTAGCTGTAGCGAAATAGTTTTCCTACCACCAATACTCTTAGCAGCATCTTTAAGACTCCCTGCAAAGTACTGTCGAAGAACCTGCAAGCTGATTGTCTTCTCCATCTTGGTTCGTCTCCTCTCGCCTGTTTTTTTACCGGCCACAATTTGAAGTCCACCAGAAGAAGAGTCGTCATCTCCACCTCCCTCAGCAGTAGCTTTGGCTCCAGCATTTTGGTAAAACTGCTCAAAATTCGGAAGTACCTGCTTCTTGTATAATTCTAGCTGAGTGTCTTCCCAATGGGTTGTGACCTTGAACTCTTCTTTTGGTTCTTCTTGAAATGCCCATGAGACAGAAACACCTTTAGCCTTCTGTTGGCCCTCCATTATGTGGGCAATCCATGATGACGCCTCCGGAGAGTTCTCCTTCAAAGACGAACTCCTAAATCGAATTTCTTCTTCGTTTGATCTCCCATCTGAAGCTACTACCATTTCCTTAACTGGCACTATTACTTCTTCCTCAAACTCCTTGTCCACAACTACATGCAAGCTCTGGCAAGCCTGCTTCATAAAACTGGACAATGAGTTCAGCATCTGCCTTTGGGCTTCACTGTCATGGCAATCTTTTGGCAAGAATAATTCCAAAACAAATTCAACTGATCCCGTAAAAATGTTTTGTAGCGGGATAGCTACAGCACCACGCAATGCGAACATCCTAGCATGGTGAGAGAGAGGATAATTTGTCTTACTGAAAGCAGTTATATCCGGTGCAAAACATTGTTTGTTAGTTGTGAATGCTTTGCCAACTACTCCTTGGCCTCTGAACAGGTGGTGCTCGGAGCATGCATCAAGGAAGTCCGAAAAATCTTCATCAGCCACAACACAAGCAGAATCCACAGTGGAAACACAATGATAAAAGTTTTTGTCAGAATGCCGGCATCCACTTTTTCCTTGATTTAGGCATGGAGCCCATGTTAGAGACAAAGGCAGCTTATAAGTCTTGCAGACTGATCTTAGAATCTCAGCTATTTCAGGCAATTCATCTTGATACAACTTGTTGCGAGTCTGTGACTGTGAATGTAGAAGTCATCTAGGGTCTTAGAAATGAATAACAAAATTTTGAACCATTAAAACCATAGTTTTAAGATACCATTCTTTTACCTCAACACTAAGAGGAGTGAAGTTATGTGAGCTCCTTAGATCAACAGCCTGCCAACAGATATGCTTTATTTAGACCAGAATATGAGGAAACAAGATAATACTATAGTTCATAGATGAGAACTGACCAACATTTGTAAACAAATAAATGACCATTGTAGACTTGATCAAGAAGGAAAGAAGGAAAAGAAAATGGACCTCAAGAGCTTTGCAGACGTGTTCGAGTTCAGGACGATAGTTGATCTTTTGAGTAGTTGTGACAATCTCAACAACACCCAAGCAAGTTCCAGTAGCTCGTTCAAAAACAGGAAGAGCAAGAGATCCACCAACATGGTACTTCTGTGCAAAATTAATACGTGGATATTCATCACTTCTGAAGAAACGAACATCAGGCGTCCACTCGGGCAACTTCCCCAAAAATACACGGCCAGGCAACCCAACTGACTCCTTTGAATCCTCCTCAGCTGGGAAGTTATAGGTTTTGGAGACATCTCTAAAAACTTTGAGACTCTTGCAAGTGGTATTAAGAGAATATGGCTGGCCTTCAGTAGTAAGAACATGTTTGCCTTCTCTTTTTACAGGCACCCAGATTTGGATTAGGAAATCCCTATCTTTCGTAGATTCCTTCAAATATGCAATAGCCTGCATTAGTCTCTCTTTCACAGATGAAGAAGAACCGGATTCCACTCTTGGCCCTATCCACAATCTACTGCCCAACTCAGTGCCTTCAACTATAAAAGTTCCAGTTTGTGATAAAGCCGAAGCATTGGCAACAGCCGCCCAGTTTTGGGATTGATTTTTAGAAAGGTCCTCAATTTGATGTGAGTTTATGCTAAAAGGAACAGCATTAGACCCAGATAAAGGCAAGCACTGAGAAGGTTCATTCGGATTCAGACCCTTAGATGTTGAAGGACCCGGCTGCATGAAGTTGAATACATCGCTAGTCTCTAACCAGCATCCTTCAAGCAAGAGTTCGTCCATAAAATCCAAATCCATGGCAGGTTCAGAGAAGTTTCCGAATGTAGAATTTGGTGTAAATCCACCATCACCTTCCATGTAGAAAACGCTTCGAATTTGCTTCTAACAGAGCCTATATTACATCCGAATTGCAAACACTATCATCATGACCCAAAACAGAAAAGCACAGTAAAGATGAAAAACAAAAACAGGAATTTCCAGGAAAGTTCCCTTTTGCCAATATCCAAACACCCAATCTGTCCGAGGCGCAGAAACATCGTCAACAAAAACTTGTTTTGATTGAACTGCAATCACGAATGCATTTCAGAGGAAGAAACCTACCACAGTAGCATCCCTAGTTTCATTCATAGTTAATACCGAAAATAATAATAATAAATACTACAATAAAAATATTGTCTTCAATTGTATTTGTACTTTAAAACAACTCAAGTTTTAGATGAGTCTAAGAAAATGATCCCACACGTCCAACAACATCAGTTTTCCCATACAATAATCATAAGCATCATCCTTTGCATTTTGTACTATCACCAATTTTGAATGCCCCCTCAAACAAACACATTAAAACACCATAAAAAAGAAAAAAACGCCATTCCTCAAAACTTAACTCTTTGTTGCATAAGAATTTCAAATCTTCTATTTATAGAAAAAAAAAAAACCACATACAAAGAAGTAAAAAGAAAAAGCAAAAGAAAGAGACTCACTCAACGAAGAATCTTTGAGGGGAAAAAAAAAAAAACCAGTTTTGGTACTTGGGGTATCTCTGTCTTTGTACCACTGAACTTCGAATGAAAGTTCCCTTTATTTTCCTTTTTACACGACCCTAAACTCAACCACATGAAGGCAAAAAAAACAAAGAGAAAAATATAGCAAAACTACAAAGCAATTTGCATCGCAGTCACAGTGAGTTTATCACCAGTTTTGGTTGGTAGTGGTGCTGTTGTAAATCATAATCTCAGGCTATGCGCGTGAAAAATCTTCTCTCTAGGAAAAAACTTAGGAGTTAGGACCCCACATTTCATGGCCAATCAGATTCTCTCATTTCTCAGTCCGCTACACCAAAACGGACAAGTGTTGTAATTAAGATTAAAAAAAAACACAAAATTTATTTTTCACCAGAGCATCTTCAGACACAGTTTGATGAAAGTGGGAAGAGAGGGCTTCTTTTCTCAAAGTTTAAAGCTGAAGTTAATGTTTGAATGCTTCCTTATTTTTTCGTAAACTTTGGGTTTATTTTGATTGTATTTTAGCCTGCTCAGATTCTCTGCATTTTTGTTTTATATTTAATATTGGTTGTTGTATTTTGCTTTTAATATAAATATGGTAGTTGTTTCTTTATAATTTCATATGTATATATATATATATATATATATTATAATAGCTTAGTATGCTTTTAAAAGATTCCTGATTAAACCTGCTAAAGTTCATTCACTTTACTGAAGATCCTTGGACAGCCTCATATGAAAGTTGGTTTTGACCTTCGATAATGTAGACATATGAATCGAAAAAAAATAAAATTAAAAATATATATAAATATTGTAATTTGCATAGTTTGAATTGGAATTAATTTTTTATTTAAATAAATATAAATATTTTGAGTTAAAGATAATCAGGTGGCAAAGGGTCAGTTTTATCATGCCATATGCAGAAAATTTGTTTGGAACTCTGCAGCTAGCAAGTGGCTCTCAAAATTTCGGGAGGCCATGACTTTTCCTTTCGTTCTTGCCATGTTTTGGTCGAGTTGCCGCATCCAAGCAATGTATCGGCCAAAGACTAATAATTTAATAATAATAATAATAATAATTAATGTGTAATTAAGCAGTGTAATTATGTTGATGATTCAGATGTGGAATCCTTTTGAAACATCATGAGTTATGATTCCAAATATAACTTAAAATAAGGCCACCTCACAAGATTTCGGGAGGGCAGGGCCTACCCCATGTTAGCTTTTCTTGAAACAGTAACAATTTTACCCCCAAAACAATATGTTATGCAAACTAATACATGTATATATATATATATATATAAAACTTAAATCAAATTTGGCAGACCCCATTGATGACTTCAGCTACAAGTCAACATCAAGTGTGTAATTTATAGTTGGTTTTTTTAACCATTTTCCAACTTAGTTGCCTGCCCCCACTACTTGTTCATTTACATGTGAGTTACATATCAATATTTGCGAATCTTTACTGAAATCTCAAATGATTTAATGAATTTTTTGAAATACTTTTAGGATTTATTAGATTTTTTTTTGTGACAAAATTTATCTGTGGACAAATTAATATGTTAATAAATATAGAATGGATCTTAATTTTTAACTACAAGAAATATAATTTTTAGATATGAGTTTGTATTTTCTATAGGAAAAAGAGATGGAAAAAACATGGGTTACATCAGATAAATGATATTATATGTGCTTAAAGACTAATAACCAATACTTGTTGGGTCAAGTGCTTTAAGACTAATAACAAATCTCGATTTTGAGTTTTGTGAATGGAGAAATAAGTGTCGGAAAAGATTTTCCCCATTTGAGCTCTAACAAAAAAGTTTTCTTGTTTGGGTCTTGACCCGACACAATTCTAAAATAATTAGGATCTAATGTATTTAGACCAGAAAAAAAGATTGATGAGCCTAGAAATTAGCGTTGTTCGGAGATTCGAAATTAGTATTTGCTTATGGGAATTGGTTTTTGTATTTTTTTTTTTGTAGTTTTTATTTTTATAATGAATTTTTTGGACAATTAAGATTGAACTGCATTCAATATTATCTCTTATGTGATTATTTCATATTGTAGAATAGTTTTTATTTGAAAATCTCAATAATATATGGTTCAATATCTATTATTTTGTATCAATAATCTAGTTGATTTGGGAAATTCTAAATACATTAATGGATTCCAAAGTCCATATCAATATGCATGTATAGAGATCAAACAATAAGCTATTCCTCCAATTTTCTAAACATCATGAGTTGAAGTCTTGATAATTTAATTTCTTAAATGTAGCTCATAAAATTAATATATGAAATTAATTAATAGCTGGTGTATATGCATAATGCAACATGAAACCGATCTTTTTATTTTTAATGACTTTGATTAGTCATCGAAAGTGACACAAAATGCTAATCAACAGCCAACCCACGACTGCATCTAAAAGTTTAAATGCTTATTCAACTCACTAAAATTTAGTTTTGGGTTACTTTTAAATTTGTCCAATGCTTCAACTCGCTAGAATTTATTGAAGACATTAAATTACGTCTTTAATAATGGTGGCAATATTTAGAATAATGTGATACCAGAGACCTACGTTTCTTGCATTGACAAAGCTCTGGATTTTTAAAATAAAAAACCCCAAGAATTCTTATCATTCCTGGTAATTTTTAGTAGAAAAAGGAAAATCATGTTTAGGGTTGAAACTGCTTCCTTATTCGCTTTTTTTTTTTTAATGTTGCATAGATAACTATAATTAGGAGAGTCTGATTTGTGCTTTGGGTATCATTAACTCTCACTGATTAATCTCCAGTACGCAGAATCAACTATTATAAGGAAATAGAATAATTAACAAGTGTTTTAAGATATAAATTAATTAACATTTTATTTATCCCAATATGCTTTCGTTAAATAATTTTTTGATTCCTAATATATTGAAAAGAAGATACTTACTTTATATAATAAAGTTAAAGAATATCATATACAAAGATTTAACAAAACCCTAAAAAAATTGGAATATATTTGAATGAGTGATTGGGTTTTGGTTGAGCAACCGCAGTTCATAAGTCAACTCTATTTTTTTTTTTTTTTGTTCATAACAACTCTATCATTTTTGAGGAGTAGTTTTGCCACAAAAAAAAGGGTAATTATGTTTGCATGTGGATTGCAGGAGCGATGGAATAGAATCGATGCAGATACAGATACTCAAAGGGATTCATTGTGGATATCCAGCACATTTGTTTTTTTTTTTTTTTTTTAAGTTCTTTTAAATAATTTTAAGGAAGATTCTTCTGCTTAATAGTGTTGATGATGGTATGGAGATGAAATTCCGTGAATGAATTATTTCGAGAGTAAATAATAACATCGGATGTGGGATTGAGTTGGAGATGAAGAATCCCATCAGGAATTATTTAAGCTTAATTTACAAATATATTATCAGATGAGCCTAAGTCATAAGCCACGGTTGTTGGATGACTGGTTAGATTCATGGGGGCAGTTGGACATTGAATTGTTCAAATTTTAATTTCTTTTCTTTCTTTCTAGATAATGAAACTGTCAAGTGCCTGCCACTCCGCATTAACTCTGGAACTAGGCATCCAATGGATAGGGTGGATCAATCACGAAATCTCTCTCTAACAAACGGCCGGGATGATAAACAAAGTTCAATGATGCCATCCCAGCCACAGTGAGTTAATTAATCATGAACATCAATCGCTTTGGATTTGATTAAGGCAGGCATTAAGCTGGGAAATATATTTTGGAAGTTTTAATAGAGGATAACTAACGACTCTCTTTGAGTGAGTCTTTTGGTTGATTATGAACATTTTAGAGTCAAACCAAATTAGTCACCTTGTTCATTTTAATTAGTCAATGAAGAATTGATTTGTTTTTCGTATTGTTCAGTATTTGTTTTATGAAAAATAATTTCATCACTGCAAAATGAAATTTGGGTTAATGGAAAAAATCATTTTTTTCTTTTTTTGAAAAATTAGCTTCGTAGGAAGAGATTGAGCTTCCAGATAACGCATCAGATTGTACAAATCAGACAACCTGTTTGATACTTCGATTTGGTTTTTCAATTCCTATCAAAACCTTTGACAGATAAACTGTTTCTGAGGAGTAGATGAAATAATTAACAAATTCTTCAAACTCTGAATATCATAATTTTGGTACGAAGTTAACAATAGTTTAAAGAATGCATGTAAAAAATAGTATTTCCATTGGAATCCAGGTTTAATCCAGTTGATTTATATTTAAAGTTCAAATTTCAGCATCTACAATCCCTTTCCTTGTCCTGATTTCATAAATTAAAGAATAACACAAATAATATTGAACATTTTAATTTGGATGAAATAAATTCACTGTCAATGTCAGATACACAGAACAACTCTTATCCTAGATCACAATTCCCACATAACTTCTGCAACGATATGTGTCTGCTAAAAGAATATTCAAGCTTTCTTCAGAGGGCGAACCTCAAATACAAAGGTAGGCCTGAAGAATAAGAAGAAGATGAATCATTTTCAACAGAAACAGTCAAATTCAGGTCCAAACCACAATCGTCCCTTGCTGCTGCCAAAAGGTTGAGCCCTTGGTTCAGTGATGTCTCATCCCTTTTCTCCCAATGGCACCTCTTATGCCCACCTACGGTTTGACCAGGGGTGAAAACCCTTCAGCAAATGCTGCATTTATGCCCCAAAACTACCATCAACTTACTATTGTCTTCAACATTTTCCTTCACAAAGCCATTATCATTGCCACACTGATCATCAACATCGTAGCAGTCACTTCTTGTTAACTCGAAACAACCCTTGACATTCTTATGACTGGCCCCGTTGTGGCCACCCAATGCTTGGTGTGACCCAAAAATCTTCTTGCAATTTGAGATTTCGAACTGGAAATTCGCACCCGGAAGTTCCCAAAAGCATCATTGCTTGGACCATTAGCTCTCACTAGCAGCGGCTCCATTAGCCAGCATCAACAAGGATGATACAACCTCATGATCCTCGTCAGTCATCAAGGCCTCGACATTATTTGTCTGGTTAACAGGGAAAACAGGCCGGCGAAAATTAGGAGGGCGGTTAACTCCACGCCACTGTCGCTCAGGATGACATCGCATGTGTCCGAAAATTACTTTCCTTGACCAAAACTTCTTCCCACATTCGCTACAAGGCTGCGTAATCTTTGGTGCAGCAGGGTCAGGTTTGTGGGTATACTTAGGTCTGGAGGGTGCTAGAACAAGGGTAACTGACCAGCGTCTACGTTTATCAATGTGGACTATTTTTTGATGGGGTTCAGATCATAATTCACAGCATGGCTTGACGAGGAGGGCAAGTCCAGGATGTTAAGTTGGCTACAAGAAGGGAACCGAAACCCGGCATCAGAGTCAATGTTTTCGTTCATTTTAAGAAAAAGATGACAAAGGGACAATGAAGAATTGAAAGAGAAAAAAAAAAACACTTAGTGAAACAACGGCGGATGTCTTGCTTTAAGTACGAGCGTTGGCGGTCACTAGATTACGGACCAACGAAGTTTTAAATTGGTCGTTTTTTTCCGCCCTTTTTTATGTCGGTTGGATTGGAAACATGGGTGGTTACCTTGGCCTTAGCCATAACTGCGGGTTATCCGTCGGTGAATTTGTCCAGCCTTGAATTTAATTAACGTGCACATTTGTAAGTGGATAAAACTTCAATGATGATTTTTTTTTTCTTGGACCAAATTTTCAGATCGAGGGAAGAAGGATTCAAATAAAGAGATAACATACATCAATCAACTAAGCCAAAATGCTCGAGTGCAACTTCAATGATTCATTGCTTCAAAGCTCTTTATAAAGGGAATCAAAAGCATATTTAGCAAATAAAAATATGGTATGTTCTAGGAAAAATATTAATTCGTTACATTCATTTTGATTAACAAAATTGGAGAAAATTATTTCATCTAAATGGATGCTTAAATGGCCAAATCACAATGCACCACCTTCATACTCAGATGTATGACTAAATTTCCAGTCAGATTACATAGAATTGAAAAGCAACGGATAACAAAAATCACAATGCCAGAAGCATCATCTTAAGTT
The DNA here is from genome assembly GCA_029448705.1 of Adansonia digitata. Classification (NCBI taxonomy): domain Eukaryota; kingdom Viridiplantae; phylum Streptophyta; class Magnoliopsida; order Malvales; family Malvaceae; genus Adansonia; species Adansonia digitata. The sequence continues at coordinate 14,959,321 of JAQSVH010000001.1, read as the reverse complement.
ATTAAAATTGGAAAAACAATAATTCTAAGTTTATGTACATAAGCAAATTTGTGGGCGAATACTCCAAGTACGCATAAGCCTATATCAACACGTTCTTGGGTATGTTATCGTGTTTACTCATTAAACATGCCCCCAAAAAGGAACCAGCACGTATGCCATGATCTGAGGTTCGCTAAGGCACCAGGGCAACCCAACTAATCTTTCACGTCTTAGATAAGAGTTCTTGGTCGAATTTAAAAGCATGAAATTTTAAGGGCTTACTGCCCAGAATTTCCCAGGAGTCTCTCAACCGCAGCATGGACATTTCCAGCAGTAGCACGTAGTGCTCTGATACTTTCTGTGTATCATAGAAACCCATTTCTTGGAGTTGTGATAATTATGTAGCATACAGTTCTTCAGGGGGAACTCGAGAAACAACGAAGATGGAGCTAGGAGTGAATCAAAAGTGTAGCAAATCTAGTGAAAGCAATGCGAAAAGAAATAAGAATGCTAACCTTCACGTTGGTTCGGAATGCTGAGGCTTCCAGCACCCAGACCACCAAACATGTCCATCAACAGCTCCACACCAGCAGTAGCAGGTGCTCCTGAAAATTGCAATTAAGCAAAATGACGGGTAAAACATAAAGATAGGGGGGAAAAAAAAGAAGAATAAAAAAAGACGATCTGGTAAAGGAAGGTTGAAAAGCAAGTTAGAAAGAGCCTTTGACGGCTCAAGGGAATACTCTTCACACCCTTTGTAAAGAAAATTCAAAAATACAAGTGGGACTAGTTTTTATTATGCACCTATAGTAGCACCGATATTCGCTGAATCCCTGTTAGAAAGCCAGATGGTGAAAAAAAAAAGAAAAAAGGCAATGATAATCATCAAGCCGTGAATCATAAAGGCATGTTTAATATCCATGAAGCTAAAAAAAATATGCCAAGACGAATCATCTTAGGGCTAAATTACCATATAAAAAATAAAAAATAGAGAGAATTTGCTTTTATTTCATAAATCCCTTAAATGGTGGCCCAATCTAAAACATTAATTTAAAAATGATAATCTAGTGCAGTTGCAAAGGATGCGAGAAATCTATTGCCCATCAATAAAGAAGAAATATTAGTTCACTTAGAATACAACTCTTATGTTTGTACAGCAGCATGCAAAAGGCTTACAACCACCTCAAAAGTTAGAACAGCAAAAGGCAATTGAGGTTTAATAACCAATGGAATAGACAGAGGTACTATCACTTACTGGGTTGATTGTTGTCGGTTGAGCTGAGACAGAAGTGACTGCTGTAAAGCTAGCATTTGCTGCAAGAAATAAAAGAAAACGGGAGAAAGGTGAACATAGGTGACTTTACTGTCAAAATAGTAGTTAAAAATATCAAATAATCTGATATTATATCCAGTGTGGCAGCCTTAACATGACTATAGGACTGTAATAGCTAACGGTGAGCTTATGCAAAAGAAAGACAGATCCAAAACCATAAAGTCACGCAAGCATTTAACATCTATTAGAAGAGAATTCAGAGATGCAAAAAAGATATACCTGCATTGTTTCAGAGGAAAACATCTGACGAAGAACTTCTGGGTTTTGCATCATATCTCTCAATTGAGGATTCAAATCAAACATTCCACGTAGTTGGGGGCTGAAATTCAGAATCTAAGAAGTAAAAACATATTGTTAACAAAATGGAAATAAGCAACTGACAATCTCTTAACAGAAGTAATTCTCCAAAGCACCTGATTCATATAGTGGGGATTAGACACTATGCTCAGCGTCATCTGTGATATAGCTGGGTTTTGCAACAACTGAGTCAACTGAGAAGCATCTGGCATTCCATGCAAATTGGGTGGCATATCTGGAAGTCCACGCTCTCCCAGACCACCAATACCTGGTGTCCTAGCATCCCCAGGAGGGTTTGACCTAGCAGTAGTATTGGTATGGGTCCCCCCTGAAAATTTGCAGCAAAAGTATTTCATCAGGAAAATACGCAACAGTAGTAAATCGCATTTAAAGGCAACAAAAGATTTAGATATTCTAGTTCACTCAATATTACCTTTCATGTAGCAATTGTAGTAAAACACAATAGCAAACATCAGTTTAACTTACCACACAAATTTTCTTTTCCTAAATATGGAGATTCTCTCATTTATATTGGAAATCGTCAAAACAAAAGATAAAAGTAATTCATAATGAATGCAACATTAAACATGACAACAAGCTATGATTAGATGAACACATAATTTTCCTGTCAATCTGTAGCATTTTGGATTCTAGTCTACCTTTCTCTATATAATTGGAATGGCATGTGCATAAAATTAAAAATATGCACATTGGACTAAAAAGTATGGCTAGACAAGAAAAAGTGCTGTAATGAAGTATAGAAGGCTGAAACTTACCACCAACACTACCAGTGTTGCTCCAAGGGTTAGGAAGAGGATTTGTGTTTGGGAAAGTTTGTCCCTGAGTTGTTTCAGAACCAGTTGTAGAAGTGCTGTTAGGTAAATCCCTAGCTTGAGAACCACCTTGATTGCCCAAAAGGGCTGCGAATGGATTCAAACCTGGACTATTTCCATTATTTCCAGCCATAGCTGTAGCATTCAAAAATGGCTCCTGAACATTTTCATACATACGCCGAAGCATGTTAAACCCCTCGGTAAAGGATTCAATATTACTCTCAGCCCTGTCAGTGTTTCGCACCATTTCACGCATGAGTTCAGGATTCCTTGCAGCTTCTAATATCTGCCAGAGAATGCTAGGATCATTAAGTATATGTCCAAGCTCAGGATTCCGATCAATAATCTCACTTGTTTGAGGATTGCTCATAATCAAACCACACATTGACTCCAGGTTATTCATCAAACTTTGAACAGCAGGTGTATTCATTATATCCCTCATCATGTTGGTATATTGAGTTAGTTGTTGTTGTTGTACTTGCTCAAGTTCAGGAAGTCCGGCTCCAACCAAACCCAAACTTCCACTGCCACCAAGTGGATTAAGTCCAGGGAATAAGGATGCTCCCAGACCAGCACCCTCATAGAACCAACATCCCGTGTCACCCCTGGTGTACTTCTAGGAGTTGCAACATTTGTGGTAGCTGCAGGAGGAGGTATAGATGAAGATGGAGCAAAACCACGAACCACGCGGACAGTATGATCAGCTTGCAAGGCTTCAATAAGGGTGAAAGTGAAATTGTAAAGTGATTGTTAAGTATTTGTGCATATATCTGGGTCCACATATTGTAATGTTACTTCAATCCTCCAATAAAATAGATTTAGCTTATAAAGTGTTGAATACACAACATTTACAATTGCAGGCCTTAAGGTATCATGTCCAGTGATTAATGAGCTACGGGAATATGATTACACCATATTATTAAGTTATCAAATTATAGTTGTTTTAACTAATCAGGGTAACCAGACTTTCAGTGAAAATTGCCATCTATCTATGTGTTCTGTATAAAGAAAGGGCATATAGCATTCTAGAAACAGACCAATATATATGTTTGCCGAACCACCTTTACAAATTAAGCATTAAGACAAAATGGTCGCCAGAAAGAGGTGGAGAGTGAGTACATGCAATTTAAATTGCTGAGCTAAAAGAAAGGGTTTAGCAAGCAGGGGCATGGCACAATCTCCATCAGCCATTAAAGAGTTCCTTCCGTCAAATATTAAATTAATTAATAGTTTTTCAACCTCCAGCAGCTAGGAAGAAAATTCTCCATAGCCCATTAACCAAATAAAACTATATCTTCAGTTCCCAAATAACTCGCAAATCAAGGTTAATACTAATGCTTTTTGTGTCTTCTGAATACATGACTATAAGCTATCCAAGCCCAGCAAAAACATCTGCGATATTGACACAATCTTCAATAACTCAAGGGTTGAAACAATCAATATTCCAAATGAACCAGCTCAAAAACTCAAAATCATCGAAAACAGCTAATAAAAACCTATACCAAACCACCAAATTCGCAAATTCCCAAAGTAACAACTTAGTTCCTTAGTTCATGCACTAAACCAAGATAAGATGCCTCAATCCCAATATATTTGGGGTCAGCTACACTCTCTACAAAAACTAAGCATTTTCCTGCTACTTCTGAAAATTTATCAATACGTTTTTTAAAAATAGAAATTTCACCATTTTCAATTATTTTACTTAAAATCTCCGTCAAAAATTTGAAATACCCACAAACAGAAACGCAACCGACATTTTTTTTCTAAAGGCAAATAAAACTAACCATAGCTTTGAAGGGTTTGGTCTTCCTTCAAGATTCGCCCTTTATAAATCATCGTTGCTGATCAGCTGGGATATCACAATTCTGAGCCAAAACAGCTTTGAAAGATCCAACGGTTGATTCAACGCCGGTCCTCACCGTAAATTTAGTTCCATTTGAGCAGCGGATATTAATCACTACTCCGTCTTCTTCTCATCCAATGCCACCGAGTCCTGATTCACTCGAATCGCCTTCTGCACCCATATCCTCCCCCTTTCAGATCAATCAAAATCCCTAACACTTAAATACTTAGATAAATACAAAAAATAATTTCCTTTCCCTTCTCTTTTGTAGAATTTTGAATTTCTTTATTTGTTTGAAGAATGGGATTGAAAGTATATTTAAAGAAAATGAAATATTAAAGAATAGAGGAAATTTATATAAAGAATCGTTAAAAAGAAAAAGAAAAAAAAGAAAGAATTTTAGATTTGGAGAAACATAGGGATTCTAACAGAACATAGTTTTATTTGGGTTGTGTCTGAGCTTTTGTCCTGCTAAACAAAAGCAACAGAGTAATTAAAGGAAAGTGGAAATCCTGCCAGGAGAGCTTGTACCGGACTTAAACATACTATTTATATATGATTTATATTTAATCGAAACTTATATAAATTTTAATATATTAATATTTTTTAATATTTTATATTATATAAATATTATTTTTTTAATTTTTATTATATTATATAATTATATTTAAATTTATTCATAGACCAAACAATTGTTTAATAAGCCAAAATCACATTGAATTAGACTTTGAATACATTATCTTAATTGGGACCAACTCCACCCGAACTTAACAAAAAATAAATAAATAAAAAAATTCGAGGCAAGACTGATGATGAATACCGCTACTGACATCATATATGCTGTGTTTGTATTACTTCCAAATATTGTGCATATATATTCACAGCAAGAATAGAGACAGCTGTTAACTTTTCAAAACTTTATGGGCAAAGATTTCCAGACATTAGTCCAGCTTACCATGGCCTGAAAACATTTGCCCCATGAGGGGCATCTCTCAAAGAAAAAAAGAGCAAAGATGTCCCAAGCATGCAACTCGATTCTTAATTTAATTGTAAGCAATGGCCAAGCCCTTAATAAGCTCTATATATCATGACATCTACCCCCAGTACAATATCTAAAACAAAAAATTCCGAAAGAAATCTTTCGCTGCCTCATTGCAGAAATAATGATCTTCAGCATATCCAATTGTCAACCAAGCTAGCTTCCCACAAGCTTAAGGATTGGAGATGTGTCTTCGAATCTCTCACACCAGCACTGTCATATTTTTTCATATAACCCCAAGTATACATCTAGGCTTTAATCCTTTTTAACCCATCTATGGCCCCTAATCTGATAGCCGGCATAGCTCTGATCACTGCTGCTGTCTCCTCCACTTTCCGCGCTCATATATCCCGACTTTCTATGATGTTTCTTTCCCTTCACAACCCCAGTGTCACTAATGCTCCCATTTAAGAGGGGATCATCGATACCACGAATTACCCTCCGTGCAGGTATGGCAATGCAACTATCATCCTTTGTCTTTCTCTTGTCTTTGTCATGCCTCTTTATGTTTTCAGAGATCTTATGCAGTTTCTCGTTGAACTTGGTAATCCCCTTCTCAACAGGCTCAACTGCTTGGTTTGCTGTAAATTTTACATCATTTACAATCTGCACCAGAAAATTAGAGCGCAACATTATTATTTTATCACTAATTGTTAACGACGAAGCTCAGCATACACAGAATAATCTAAAATTACACTATTAGTATAAACTGAAGACTTACGTATCCACTACCACCAATAAATACGTCCTTCACACTTTCTTTGATGGTCATTCCACTTCGAGCCTCTATCTCAGGCTGAGGTAGGCGTAGCTTTGTCGGTCGCTCACTGTCCCTAACCTCATCAGGATCCAGAGGGCAATCAACAGATGCATAGTCTCCAAGGACCGAAACACTTCCAGGAATGCGATCTCCCATTAACTCATAAGGTTTTGAGGGGAAAACATATAGGTGAACAATAGAAGCAATGCCCATCTGTACTGGAGGAATACCATGACATGCCAAATTTTCATATTAGAAAAAGAATAGGAGAATTTACACGCTTTTTGGACTTAGACGACTGACAAGGGTAACATTCCAGTTTACATTGGCATAGGTAAATTTTTTACTTAATTATTACATAGCTGCATACCCATAGTAAATAGGGGTACTACCAAGAAGAAATTTGTTGGTGATTGAAGACGACCACCTCTATACAAATGATGAAGTCTTGGACACTTGACTTAAGCTGCAAGCCTTCTGCAATTGGACTTCTGAACAGACCAAGAGCATAAAAAAGGGCAATTGCCACACCTTGCCACCAAGTTAAAAATACAATAGATTTAAAAGTCAAAAATTTGGCCAATGGATTTATGTGTGCCAGTTCATCCTTTGTGACAGTATAAAATTGAACCAAACAGTATAAAGCCCATGATTGACTGAAATTGAGGACCACTGCCATATAAGGATACCTGAAAATCAAGAAACAAGGCCAAGATACTGAGAAATTTCTTAAGAGGGGCCATTTACAAAATTCTGTTTTACTAATGAGTGTTTACTTCAAATGAAACAACAAAGTACCAGACTATTTTAAACAAACGCTTATGGTCACAAGTGAAACAACATCATATATTTTGATTTTAGGAGGTTTGTTGCTTAGAAGGTGGAGCACTAAAAAAGTCATCAATATGAATCACAATCATTCAAGATTCCACTCAGAAAAAGGCTTTCTACTAGTAACTCACACAAAATCCTTACCAATCATAAGCAATATTCTACATTGAGATCATCTTACCCACATCCCCATTTGAATTCTCCTTCACAATATACACCAAAAGCTTCAAGAATTACAGCTAAAAGAGCAGTCAGTAACTTGATTATCATCTGCCAACAAAGCATACAACTCTGTTAAAATTGGGAAAAAATGGCAGAAGCAAAAGTAATTTCATTTTCTTCAAGCTAAAGAGCACTTACATATTGGACAATGCCGAACTTGACAACTTGGTAAAACCATTGACCAAGTTTCCATGGTCTTAGCATATAATTCATGGGAAAAGGGTGCTTTACAGTTCCCTTTTCACAATCAAGTCCCAATAGCGGAGTTTTAGAACTTGCACGCCCTAGTCTTTTCATAAATTGTATAGTCCTCTCTTCACCACCTTAAAAGCAGAAATATATAGATTACAACAAAAACAGAACTTCTCAATATCAGCCATAAAAATAAACAATGGCTCAACTCTGAAAAATGAAGACCGTTATAAAATATAATGAAGAAGAAAAATGCAAAATGAATAGTTTAAAAAATAGCCTATGTTGTCAAAGCATGAAACTAGTGTTGTTGTCAAAGCACGAAACTAGTGTTGCACTTTGACATTTATGCTTTATGATGGACCCTTGAAAGTTCATAAACCAGAAATGTTTATGAAATGCATATGTCATGCGCAGGCTTTAATTTTCTGAATATTTTGATAGAAATTATTGCTAGAATTTTAGACCCATAATGCATGGAAACTGGCATATATACTCAGTTTGACAGAACTGTGTCTTCTTCTGTACCTCTTAAAGGATATATATATATATATATATATACGTACTATCTTTTTTCTTTGTGTGTGTACATGTCAGTGTGGATTGTTTCATATGTGTGTCATGCCATTAACATCTCAATGCATGACATTCTTAGCACCAGACAACTTCACAACAGAACTCCCCGTTGGCTAGCAATTGGAAATAGCCTACAGCCACCATGAACAATGTGGACGGTTGAGCCCTCAGAGTTGGTCATCAATGCTAAAGGTAAGGCCTGAAACTAATCACATCCTGGACCTTGCTTGAGTAAAACCAACAGAGTAGAGTATATTTTCCTTTAGAAGTTAACTAGAATGAATTCGGAGCATTATATGCTTGACATCAGAAGAATTTATACATTCTCAAACAGTAAGAACATGAAAAGGCAAAGTGCTGAAATGTCTGCTCGAAGAAATTGAAAACAATATCAGGGTGTTCAAAATTCAGATTCAAGGGTATAAGCAAATCAAACAACAAATAAGATGCCACTACAGAAACCGTAAACCAAAATTACAAGATCTTTAGTTGAAATTCAAGGCTCCAGAAATTAACATACCCAAGCAAGCAACAAGGTATCTTCCAAAGCAATACATGGCAAATGATTCATAGCAATCGCGTAGTATCGAACAATCAACGCTAATTGATGGATCCACCAATGATACAAACTGTTAAAAGTAATTAGGTAAGCAAGACAGAAGATAACGTACCATTGAACCAGATGCATGCTGCAAAAATATCATGGTGAAGTACTGTACCAAAGCTATAACTTAAAAGCTAAAAGTTTCATAGACTAAAGGCACACTAAACATAAAATTTTAACCTAAGCTGACTATAAGCCAAATTCATACGAACACGCTACTTAAAATTAATTAAAAAACCAACTAACAACAACTTCAATGCAAGCAAGTTAGCAATATCATATCACACAGTTCAAGGTTCAGGCCGATGATCTTACATATATTTTAAGGCATATTCAGAAATCTCAAACACCAAAATTTTGCTTCAAATTTTCAAAAAGCCAATCATGATATTTCAATTTCAGGAGTCTAAGCACAGAAATTTCCCAATGCAAGAATCTTCAGAAACAAAAGCTGTCCAGCATTGATCATAAAACATTTATGCTAGTGATTTCACTGAGACGTACTTTCCATAATCACCCAAAGACCAACCTCCACCTAACTGGCCAGAATTTTGAGCAATAATAGACAAGAATTTCAAGCATTTTTTTTTTTTTAACTTTATCTAACATCAAGATGCTTGGCGATGACTTTAATCTTACAGTCTCAAAAACACTTATTTTGATCAAACAACTTAAAAAATAATGCAAACACTATGATTTGCACGACATGAATTACGCAAAACGTCTAGCTTTAGGATTCAAAGTTTCCACTCAACTAAGAAAAACAAGTCAAAATCCGATCAAAGAACCCACCGATTCGACAGAATAGCAAGGAACCATAAGAATAACTCCGATCAAAAACTTTTGCTCCTGCCGGTCCAAAAGTACAAAAAAAGTCATCAAAACAATATAAAGAAAGAGGTAAAAGCCTAAAATCTCTAAAAATACAAAAACTTACCTCAGGATTCTTGTAAGAAGAGAGATGTTCGAGGACGAGATAAATTGAAAGCGAAAGCGTTACGACTAAAAACACTCCAGCTATCAAGGTCGCCCAAATAGGAGGCGAATAGCCCAATAAATAATCTGTAATCTTCATCCGCGACTACACTTTCTTTTATTTCTGACGATAATCGGTATAACCGAATTTCCACTTCCGAAAAAGGAAGTTAAAAATCAAACGACGATCATCGGTAACTTCTGCTTGATTCAAAAACAAAGAGTTCTTAATTGAACATAAACAGATAAATTGAAAACCCTAAGAAAAAAGGTTTGATCGATTGAAATGGGGGCAAAAGCCAAAAAGGTTGTCGGGACTCACTCGAACGAGAGACGAAGCTCAGGCACGGACGCCCGCACGTGGATCCGTTTTGTCAGTATTCCGTTTAGAGTTTTGTGAATTTCGACTTTGCGCCTACCAATGCTGCGTTAAATCTCGATTTACTCCAGGCCATATTTTCCTACATATTTCACTAGTTGGTTAATTTTGGCTGCTACTTGTATTTTTTATATATATATATATATATATATTTGGGATACTCACGACGTGGTTAAAAGAAAATAATTTTTATAAAATGTGAGTGGTTTTAAAAAGAGGTGGTTGGTAGTTTTTTAAACAAAAGTGAATTTTTAAAATTTTTTATTAATTATTTAAAATTATTTTATTTAAATTATAAAAATAATAATACCTTTATATGTATGTTCATTAAAATAATATTCGATTAACTTGTAATATTAATTTAATTATTATTTTTATATTAGTATAAATATATATATATAGTGAAAATTGAAAAAAGTATTTTTTTTTTTTTTAAGTATGTTCTTACCTTTTAACTGATTGAGGGTTAAAGAAAATGGTAAAACTTTTTAAGTATTTTTTACTTGGAGATCATGTTTCAATTTTAAACTCATTTATCGTTCTGCTTTGACTATTCTCCGGGAGATGAAAACTCAAATTTGATGCCCAACACTCTTCTTCAATGCTCGGTGAGATATCGTCTATGACTATTCTAAAATATTTATTAGTTACATGCATCATAATGCTAGGAAATTACTGTACATTTTCTTGGCAGAAATTTCATACCCATCAGTACTTGCTATAATATATGAGGGTTAGAATGTTGTTATTACAACCCATAAGATTATTAGAGCCACGAACCCTGTTGATTCTGCTCTTGTAATAATCCACGATAACTTTGCAATCAACATTGCGAAATATATTTATTGTCTCCTTTCTTTAACTTCAATTATTAGGATCCTTAACATTATTTAAGACATAGTAGTATGCTACCTTTACCTTACTTCTAAAATTTTTCATGCCAGAAATATTGACTTCATTTTCTTAGTGATTCGATCGATTCTATAGAATTTAGATAGCATACAAAATTACCGTATTATGATATTCTTTTATTTTATTCTATAAGTATAACAATTACCGGTTTCATTGAACATAGTTATATTAAATAGCTGCAGGTTGAACCATCCAAAGCTGTTGCATTAACAAAAGCTGAGTTGCAAAACAACGTCAACAAAATCAACGCATTCAGCAGAATTGAAACCTCAAGCTAAATTTTCCAATCGAGCAACTGCTGAGCACAAACGTGAACTTCCAACATGAAAGTTGTTCCGCGAAAGACTAAAACAAGGACAAAGGTTTTACGAACATAAAACCTCAAATTACCTTTCACACTATTCATTTTTATCACTCTTATTAATATTACATCGAAGAACAATAATAATTCTTGCAGCATTACACGAGCATGACACTACTTCTTTTAGTTAAATTTAAAGAGAGCTTTATTAACGGATATTTTTTGAAATATTCAATTAACAGATGCTTCTTTAATTAATTAAAATTATTTAACTATTATATAAAAACTAATTTTAAGATATTACTTTTATTAAATTCAAAAAT
>JAQSVH010000001.1:14917701-14947822 GCA_029448705.1 Adansonia digitata | reverse complement strand
TTCTTTAATTAATTAAAATTATTTAACTATTATATAAAAACTAATTTTAAGATATTACTTTTATTAAATTCAAAAATATAATGTACCAATTATATTGAAATAATGTCACTAAGTATCAGTTAATGTTTCTTTTTTTATATTATAATATTGAATAAGATTTTATTTAATATTTAATGCAACTTAAGTTTTTTATGAAATAATGCAAATATATTAATATTCAGACAACCTTCATATTTTGGTTCATATGTTATTTTAAGTATACGTTTTCTATGTCTTCTAGTTATTTTTTATCTTTTTATTAAGTTATATATAGTATTTGATAGACTTCTCAAACTAACAAATGGCATTAATAAAATAGTTCTGTAAGTATAACTAGCTGAATTCACCAAGATTCTAAGAATATATAAACTTATATTAATTGACAAATTCTTAAATTGATTTAAGTTTGTTATAAAGACTAAGTTCAAATTTTAATGACAACCAATTTATTACGTTTGTATGTGCTATAAATTTTAATGACGTCCTCAGCCATTAGCTGCAGAAGATTCTTACAAATTGGCATCTAAAATTTTACTGTACAGTCCTTGTATACGGCTCAAAATTAGTTCCATAGTTGATTTGATTATAAATGAATACAATTTCCATGAACAAATTTGCATTCGGTGTTTATTCTTTGCAGAGAAACTTGGGTATTTAGGACCAATAGTTGAACATAATAGTTTATGTTGGTTCTACTATTCATTTTCTTGAAATACTTATATCCAACATATTTTTATATATAGTTACAAGGATATGATCATCCAAGACCTTCTCACTATATAAAAAATTTGAATATATTCGTATTAAACGCATACTCTTATCAAACATTTACACTCGAGTCTAAGTAACATAAATAACAACTACGGCCACTGCTTGTTCCCTAATCAGCACATAGCATATGTTGAAGAACCAAATGATAGCAATGAATTTGAGAAAGCAGATTCTACTTTGAGGAGTGCACCATCATCAATCAAGAATAGAAAAACCAGTAAAGTAAGCGCTGTGGATGGTCCTAAATGCCTTGGGATAAACTGGAATCTGTTGAATAATTTACTCCATGTTTTATTTTACTGGGTTGTTCTAGTTTTTAGGGAGTTTTTTTATTATGGCTTTGGATAATCAGATCATGTAGTTTAGCTTTCTGTAGTTGGTTTTGCATTTTAAGCTATATGTTAGCTAATTTCTAAAAAGGCTGCAAGTCTTTTGAATAAAGTGTGAATTAGTCAAGTAATCTCACCTTCACTTTCCCTCTTATGTTATTTTTTGCTTTCTCTTCTGCTGTAACAGAATCAAGCATTCAGGATCTCAAGGAGGGACTAGATTATATCATTATTTGTTTGATCAAAACTAGGAAGTCCTACATAAATTTTCAAATTAACTCTGCCCGAATTGAGATTAAATTGCCTAATCCACAGACAACTATAGAAATCTGAAAAACCATTTCCGAAACTATAAATTCCCCCATACTTGAAATCTTTTAGTTAGTGTCTAATTTTTTTAACCTGCCCTATTGAATGATCTCTACTAAAGATTGTGCTTGTTTCATTAAAAACTGATAAAATGTGAATTGGGTTCACATGCTTAATTAAAAGAAAAATTGTTACAAATTTAATGGAGAAATGGGCTGTCACGTTTTATTTCAAAGGGACAATACAATATTACTTCAGATTCACTTAGTTTTGGCAGCTTTCACCCGTTAGACGGTACATTCCAACGAAATTGCATAATCTTTGGTAGTTAGCCCCAAGAGTACAATTTAATCTGCACGTTCAAATCATAATAAAAATAGTGCCAACAAGTTTGTCTTTTATTGCATAACAAGACAAGCCATTCGTGCACATAATACATGTAAATCTTCAAGTTAAAAATATTTAGGGGTAGTGAGCTGGGTTGGGAACCTTGTAAGGGAACATTGCATCGACATTGCCGAGATTGCAATTTAAACCCATATCCAGAAAATATTTGATGTTCGATGAGGTTTGAGATTCTTCATAACTCACCTTATATATAATATGCAGATGATGATGAAGGCAGCCATTACAGCTTTACATTGAAATTTTGAACTTCGAAGTCTCTCTGAGGCCGAAAGGAGCCCAAATGGCTAGTTATAAAGCTCGTTCCATCAGCTTGCCTTCTCGATCACACCCCGAAATTCCTCAAATTCAGGAGCTTCTTTGCAAATTAAGGCCTGTTGAAATCACCTCGCTGTCATTGTCAGCAATCAGCAGCAAAGTCATTGGCCTTGGACTCCTGTTTGAAGTTTTTGACAAATTTTTGTTATTGCCGCGGACACAACAAGCTTTATTCCGAGGATGCAATGAAAAATGGGCTGATGAGTTGCTAGATGGACTCGCCCTGTTACTGGATGTGTGTGGCATTGCTGAGGACGTCTTGTCACAACCCAAAGAACGCATTCAAGAACTTCAATCGATGTTTTGAAGAAGACGGGCGGATGAATTCAAGCTTGCGAAGGAGGTCGGAGGCTACTCAGCATGCAGGAAAAAAGCAAAGAAGGTGATTCACAAGGTCTTAAAAGATTCAAAGACTAGTAAATGTGGCCGCTGGAGCTCGACAATGGATAAAGGTGATGACAATATTGTCCATGGTAGACATGTCAAGACAGATTCAAGAAGTTATTCTCACAACACTCAAACCTTTGCTGTTCTATATATCTGGATTCAGGACACAATCAAGGGTTAACCGCTGGACCTTGGTTTCAAATTCTGATGCGGTTGAAACATGTGGGCATCGTTGAAGAAGCCATGGAAAGAAATGAATTTGAGAAGGTGGATGCTGCATTGCACATCCTACTTGATCATAAAGCAAAGAAATCTAGTAACCTGAGAGTCGAGAATTTGCAAATAAACCTGGGGAAATTGGAGTTGAGCGTTGAAGATCTTGAACAGCAACTAGAATGCTTTCACAGGGATTTGATTAAAGCTAGAGTAACCCTACGTAATATCCTTAATCACTGGATAAAAAAGAAAACCTCAAATCAGCGTATTCTTGTACAATATTGCAAGATATACACGTATAATTTTTCCTGATATAGATTTAAAATAGCAATTTTAAAGATGTATTGTTTAGGAATCTCCATTCTTATTGTTGTCTGAGATCATAAAATATTATTTATTGCACAACAAATATTTTTAAAAAATTAATAAAAATTCAATGGAAATAAATAAATAAATAAATCACCATGACACTAAAATTATGGGTCAATTGAACGCTTTCTATGATTGTTGTAGTTGATTGCGAGTTGAACCTCTCCCATGTACAATAGGTTAATTAAGCAGAAAACATCAATTTATTTTTTTATTTAAATATCTAAAATAAATATAATTCAAAACTAGTTTTCACTAGAAATTAATGCAAATATAATCAAACTTGTATTTTAAAAATAATTAATTCAAAACATCAAAACATAAAAATACATTATTGCAGCTATAACAATTTTTATATATATATATATATATATAAAAGACATTTTATATTCGTAGACACAACAATAAATCATAAAACCAAGGAAATAAAGACAGGAAGTAAAAGCATGGCAATTGACCACACGTTTGAATTCTGAATGTTGAAACATATATCTCGGCCCAAATGAAACAAATCTGTGCCCAGATGAACCCAAGAGTGGAACCACGACCTTGCTTCCTATTGGAAGACAGCCCAAGCTAGCTGGCTTGGCTTGCATTGTACTTGGTCAACGCCACTCGTGCAGCTACAAATCCCAAAATCTTGTTTTATTCAAGAGCTTAGTTAATTAGGTTTCTAGTTCGGAAGTCGATGAAAGCAGCAGGCAGTAGAATTTACTATGTAGATCCTTTTTTATCACATTAGTCGTAAGCTTATCCTATAAAATTTGGCTATATGCTCTACCTGCCTCCGTTCCAAAGAAAATTTATCAGCAATGGCTACCTCTCCTTTAAATTCGCAGCCTGCTTGTTACCACACTCATTCTAACAATTTTTCCTCTAATCCACACCACACCCACAAATTGTAATGACCAGAATTTAAGAGATTTCCCATATTATTATAAGTATTGAAATTTGTTGTCACTTTTTTGTACGTTTATATTAAAGATATTTTTTTTATGCACTCAAAAGCAATGCAAGTAGTGGAGTTAATCAAAATTTGTGGGTGTTTTGACTCTTTGTTGTCCTTATTTTTTGGATGAAGGCAGATCCCAAAGGAAAAGAGCAGTTGGTCTTTGGTTCCCAAGCTGATTTCATCACCAAAGAATGGCAAGTGACCAACAAGAAGCAGATAAAAATGAAGCTACAAAGATGGATGCAGCATTGAAACTTCTTGTTGGTCAAGCGATAAAAATGTGAAAAAAACAGTGCCCTCATTGGGAATATGCAAATTGTTATGCAATAATTTGATTTGGATTTCATTTGGCAAGAAGCTAATTTCAACCAAATTTCAGTCCGTGACATCGCGTGCCATATAATGAACTTTCAACAAGGAATAATTCATTAATTGTATTTTTCTTTCCTTAAATATCAACTTAATCGGTGTCACAAGGCATTGGTTAAAATTTCCCACATTATTGACATGAAAAATTCAAAATTTTCAATCAAATCACACACGTTTCGCACCATTAAGACTTGTTATAGCTGGATTCTGTCAGGGAACAATTCATTAAGGGACAAAAAAAGGCAAAATATAACAAGCTTTCAGGCTAAAATTATATTGGTACTATATATTTCTATAGCATGGCAAGATGTGGAAAGCTCAAGCATTCGGATCTTGCCTCCTTACCGCACAACAAATTCATCAACAATGCAATTATTACTTATTGGTAAGGCAAAAAGTGAGAAGCAGGGTGAAAATGATTGTTTCCTGCAGACCAGCAGCCTGTTGCTTCGAATATTATGTTGTATTATCAAATTCAAGATGCTTTTGGATTATAATTGTTAAAATAATTTAGTAATGAGTTGTTTCTGATGTTGAAGAGCAGACAGAACGTGAACATTTCCGAGTTAATTTAGTCGATGCAAATCAAATCCGGCTTACTTCTAATTGATAATTGAAGAGAATGAGATTCTTCCTGTCTCACCTCTGCAATATATATTGGTAAGATGCTAAGGGAAAGACAGAAAGACAGAAAATAGCTAGACTGAGTTGAACTTGAAATTTCAAGGCCTTTATTCTCTAAAACAGCAAAAATGGCTACCTGTCCTTTGAACATCCAATCCTCTTACCATTCTCGCTCGAGCAGCTTGCCCTCCAGGCAACATCCCATTGTTTCACAAATTGATGAGAACTTGAGCCGATTGAGGGCATCAGAAGCAGCTTCGACATCATCATCAATAGGTCATAAACTAAATGGCCTTCAAGATTTGCATGAATGTGTTGATCTGTTGCTTCAGTTGCCCCTCACTCAACAGGCACTAGCCCAACAGCAGCATCGGAAGTGGGTTGAACAACTATTGGATGGATCTCTTATGCTTTTGGATGTATGTAGCACTGCCAAGGATGCTCTGTTGCAGACAAAGGAGTGCACTCAAGAACTTCAATCAGTTTTGCGCCGAAGACGAGGAGCTGAAATGGGTCTTGTAAATGAGGTTAGGAAATACTTAACTTCTAGGAAGGCAATCAAGAAGGCTATCTCCAAGGCCTTAAAGAATCTGAAGCAAATGGAAACTAAATTTAACACCATTTCTTTCAACAACGATGGTGACAATGGAGATGTGATCAGCATCTTACGAGAAGTCGAAGCAGTTACAGTCGGAGTGCTAGAACCCTTATTATCCTTTATCTCAATACCAGACACTGATTCAAAGTTGAGCAGCAGCTGGTCACTAGTTTCGAAGTTAATGCACCGGAAAAGAGTAACCTGTGAGGAAGTAGAAGAACAAAGAACAAATGAAATTGCAAATGCTGAAGCTGCGTTGCGTTCGTTCATCAAATCTGACAATATCAAGCACAATGACAATGTGCAAAACAAGCTTCAAAAATCAGAGTTATGCATTCAAGATCTTGAAGAAGGACTTGAAAGCCTCTTCAGGCGTTTGATCAAAGCTAGAGTCACTGTTCTCAACATCCTCAACTGTTAATTTGAGATTCCAGTTGTACATAAAATGAAATTTACATACATACATTAGTAATACAAAAGTTACATGGCTTTTTTCCCACAAATTTCCTCTCTTTTCTTACCTTTGGGATAAATTTTAATCATCTCAAAAGTGTAGTTTGGCGCTTATTTTTGCATTCATGGGCTATTATTGCAGCCAAAAGCCAAAATTTCGCTTCTGAATTTTGAATAACTTTTACTCTGTTCCAACCAGTAAGTCTATTGGATTACCATCTAGTGTTGCAAATTAATACAACTTTCCTCGTCAATTAACAAGTTGAATGATTCGGAAACTCGGAAAACTTCAAGCATTTTGCAATTGGCATCTGAATATCTGAGCTGTCACGATTCTTTTTGTCTCCTTGGAGATAATTGAATGGTTGTTAGATATGACTATCATATGGTTGACTTGAATGCTAGAGGTGGTAAAATGAATCCAAATACAAAAATCAGTATTCGAATCCACATAAACCCGTTTTGATAAAAAAAAAAAAAGTTAAGAGGTCCGAATCCCAAAAAAAAAAATTAACATGAAATGGCACAAACCCGAGAAAAAAAAAACTTGAACTCAATCAAAATTCAAAAAGCATACTGAAGTCAAGAATGCGGATCTTGCCTCCCTCTTGGTGAACAAATTCAACTATAATTCAATAAAGGAAAACAAGTTAAAAGCAATGACTCATTAATATAAGGGAAACAAAGGAGGCCATTGCCTGTTTACTGTCTTAGCACCATCGTGCATATTATTATTATTATTATTATCATCATCATCATCATCATCATCATGTTATTGATTGCATATGAGTTGTTTTGATGGTGGAGAGGAGACACAACGCAAACATTTTTGGGATAGTTGTGTAGATCCAAATTATATCTAGATTCGATATGAATATAAGATGCAAATATGCGTTCGACAAAGGCATATATATATTTTTAAATTTTTTTTATTATTTGAAAGAACATATCCCATACTTATATCGAAATATATGTTAGATATGAATATTTTTTTAAAAAAATAAAAGTACATGTAACATGGATCATCAAGCCTATGTTACGTCTAATTGATATTTAAAAAGAAAGAGATTCCTCATGTCTTCCCTCAACCTGTAATATATATATATCCAGCAGGTGACAAGGGGAATAGAGCAAATAGCTAGACTGAGTTGAAAAACAACTGCAATGCCTTCTTTCTTCTGCAAAAACAAGAAAAAATGGCTACCTCTCCTTTGAATATCCAACCTTCTAACCACTCTCGCCCAAAGAGCTTGCCTTCAAGCCAACATCCCATCACTTCACAGATTGATGAAAATCTGAACGGATTGAAGGAGTCTCAATCGGCCTCTACATCATCATCATCAATCAGCCATAAACCAAATGATCTGCAAGATTTGCATGAATATGTGGACATGTTGCTTCTGTTGCCCCTCACTCAACAAGCTCTAGCCCAGAAGCAGCCAAGGAAATGGGTTGCAGATATTTTGGATGGATCTCTCATGCTCTTGAATGTCTGTTGCACTACTGAGGATGTCTTGTTGCAAACAAAGGACTGTACGCAAGAACTTCGATCAATTTTGCGCAGAAAACGAGTCTTTGAAGGGCTAGTTAATGAGGTTAAGTATTTCTTAACCTCTAGGAAGGCGGTGAAAATGGAAATCCGCAAGGCCTTGAAGAATTTGAAGCATATGGAAACTAAACTTAGCTCATCTTCCTTCAATAATGGTGACAATGGAGCAGTGATCAGCATCTTAAAAGAAGTAGAAGCAGTTACCATAAACGTGCTCGAATCTTTGCTGTCCTTTATTTCAGGGCCAGTGGCAGAATCAGAGTTAAGCCGCTGGTCACTGGCTTCGAAGTTAATGCACCAGAAAAGAGTAACCTGTGAGGAAGAAGAAGAAGAAGAACAAAGAACAAACGAAATCGCAAATGCTGAAGCTGCATTGCGTTCCTTCATCAAATCTGAAAACATGAAGCACGTTGAGAATGTTCACAATGAGCTCCAAAACTCAGAGTTTTGCATTCAAGATCTTGAAGAAGGACTTGAAAACCTCTTTAGGCGTTTGATCAAAGCTAGAGTCAATGTTCTCAGTATCCTCAACAGTTAAAAAATCATGACAGTTTCACTTCTACATGAGTGTAATTTACACGCATACAAATTGTTTATACAAAAAGTAATACGATTTTTAATTCTTTCCACAATTTTTCTCTCTTTTCTTAGTTTGAAATAATTTAATCATCTTTCGATAATCTTATATGTGAATTTACGGGGTTACTAATGCAACGTAAGCCACAAATTTTACTTCTAAATTTTGAACCATTAACCATACCGAGTTTACCTGTAATTATAGAGCCTGCACTATCGCATTTGGTATCTTGTAGGATTTTATGAAAGTTTGCTATGAGTATCTGAGCTGTCGGGATTCCTCTTAATAAAAATTGAACATTATAAATTTCAGGAAGTTTGAAGCTGTTGGGATTCTTTTTGTCTGAAAATTAGAGAATAACAAATTATTACTCTGCAAAATTTCAATGTCATTCACATGGATGCGGGCACTAATTAAGCTGAAATTTAAATGTGAGGCTCGTTTTAATAAACGAAAATTATGATGGCTGTCTTGCAGTCCAGGTGGACAGCTTAATAATCTTGCGGTATGTAATCATCAGGTTCCAGCCATTTTTCCATACTTTTGGCGGAGAAGTTGAGCTTTGCAGATCTTGCCAGCCTCCTGCACGACTAGAAACTCAGGATTCTATTAAAAAACCTTGACAAACTCAATCATGTCAATTGCGTACACATGTTCATCGTAATGAAAATAGTCAAACAACTGTGACTACATAAATTAGTTTCAAACGTGGGAGTGCACGAGTGATGCAGACCCCTTGTTTCGAAATGATCGTAGTTGTAAATTAAATCCATACTACCCCAGGTGAATGTCGAATATAGATATCTATTTGGTATGAATATCTTCAATTTTTTTACAAAGTCTTTTTTTTTTTGTTTGGGAGGATCATACTCTATACTTATGTCCGAATATGTGTTACATACAGATATTTTAAGAAAATTGGGTAATATAGCATTAAATTATACAATTAGCAGACAATAAATTAGTCCTGACTGGCAAACATAGAGAAAGCAGCAGAAAAAAATAGCCATTGTCTCTGGCAACAATTTTAAAACCGCTCGTGCGTCGCCCATTATATTGCATAGTCTTATCTCAAGACTCAAGAATCAAGATATATATTAGGAGTTTACCACTGAAATAATTATTTTATAAGTTGTAGAACTGGTTAGGAGGAGACATTGTTTGAAACAAACTTTGAAAATTTTTCAGATTGGTGTCAAAGTCCATGTTACCTCTTACTGCAATTTGAAAGGATGAGATTCTTCATGACTCCCCCATCACATAACATACATATATATATATATATATTGCCTAGATGAAGGGGAGAAGGCAAATTGCCAGATAGAATTGAGATCACAACTGCTAATGGCGACCGCTCCTTCAAATGTCCAAACCTTTTACCAAGCTCGTTCTAATAGCTTGCCCTCTAGATCACACCTACTAACTTCAGAGTTTGATGGGCATTTGAACAGATTAGCATCATCTGAATCTTCACCTACATCATCATACTTAAATCACAAACTCAGCAAACTTCGATATTTACATGATTGCATTGATAAGCTGCTCCAACAGTTCAACACCCCCTCGCACAACAGATCCTAGCCCAAAGAGCAGCAGCATGAATATGTCAATGAGCTGCTGAATAGCTCTGTTCGGCTTTAATGCCAAGGATGCCCTATTGCAAGTAAAGAAAGCATACTTACTGTTGCTGCCTTGTCAGTATCCTGGTCTTCTAC
This sequence comes from Adansonia digitata, assembly GCA_029448705.1. Classification (NCBI taxonomy): domain Eukaryota; kingdom Viridiplantae; phylum Streptophyta; class Magnoliopsida; order Malvales; family Malvaceae; genus Adansonia; species Adansonia digitata. The sequence continues at coordinate 14,937,842 of JAQSVH010000001.1, read as the reverse complement.
AGAGTCGTGACTTATTGAGTTAAGATCGCAAAAAATTGCTTACCAGATAAACACAAAATTTGCATTGTCAATATGATTTAATTGGGATGGAGCCTAATATGCCTTCTTTATCAAAACAAAAGCTGTCAGATTCTAATTGTCTCAAGAAAAACAATCAAACGCTTACAATATAAATATATAAAGACTTTTTACATGACTGACTCATTATCTCACTTGTTCTAAGAAATGAAAATATACAAAAATAAAGAAAAAAATTATTCGACTGAAACAGCAAAGGCTTTCAAAGCCTCAAGCTGAAAAAACGTTGGTCATCCTCTCAGTCTCAGGCAAGTCTAGTCAGTTTAAAATGTCACTGAGAGGACCTAATTAAAAAACGTGCAACATCAGAGTCTAGATTTAGCTTTTTCATAGTAAATTTGGCACTAGAAATTCAAGATATTGGTGGCACAGGGTGTCAGGTTTTGGAACCAAGGGCTATTTAGCTGAGTCCAAAATTGATCTTGGGTCCAGTCACTGAGAAATTTGGGTACTTGAAGCTCTTCCAAATTTTCCTTGCCTAATGATAATTGCAGAGATGCCGAAGAACCTTTGTTCTCCTTGGCTATTCCATCTGATCTTTTCTCTTCTACCATTGCTTCTTCTTCTTTAATTTCTTTCTTGAAGACCACTTGGGGTACTAAAATTGATGGCAACAAATCTTCTTTTGGGCCGCAGAAAGTTATGGTCTTCAAGGATGACAGTGGAGATGAAGAAGATGTACTGTTCATTGCCTTCAACTCTTCCTCCATTGCTGCCCTTTGCTCCAGGACTTTCAAGGAAGTTGCCTTCCTATATATCTTGCACAGAACTATATCCTGCATTCGTCAATCATGCAAAAACATCAGAAAAAAAATGTCTGTACACTATAGAGACATGTCATATAAAATGAGAATGACATTAGCATTATTACAATTTTTCTTTCCAAATCTTATTCCATAAGTTGGGCCCCTTTAGAAGTCAAAAACACTAAAGTGTTCACACTATCTTTTTTTTTTTTTTTTTGGGATAATTAAAATGTTCACACTTCTCACTACCAACACTTTCGTACATAAAAAAAAAATTACTTTAAGAGAGTTTGTGAATTAAAAAGAGTAATGAAGTCAAAAGTCAAAAGTCCTTCTACACATGATATTTAATTTCTTAAGGGTTTAACAGTTCGAAACTCCTGCTACAAATTCTTTTAGAGGAGAAAACAGAACCTTAAACAGAGCTAAATACTTCGGCACTAACTTCCAATTCTATGCCGTATCATTAAAATAATGCTTAAGAAAGAAAACCCAACTTCCCAAATTCTTTGTCATATTTAGACCATCTGAGTGGACAAAAGACAAAAATCATCATCATTAAAGGCTGCTAATTAATAAGAATTTTCCCTTTAAGTAATCCTCTGCTAATGCTGATTAACCTAGAAAATGAAAAAAAAAAAAAGATGATATACCTTAGGCAAGGAGCAACCATCTGGGAGACGATACTCGTTCATGACCCAATCAGTCCTGTTTCCTCGTGGCGCTCTCCCTTTATAGAAAACAAGAGTCTTTTTCAGGCCAATTATACGCTTTGGATCTGATAAGTTCACAATTTTCCGGTCAGAACCCGTGGCTTTCCAGTACCCATTTTCAGTAGTCCTGTTAGGCCTCCCTCCATTGCCATGCTTCCTATCTCTGGGCACGAAGAAATACCATTCCCTCTCTCCAATCTTTGACAATCCTATAAAAACATTATTAATTAACAAAAAAAAAAACACCTTAAGCACTTAACCAATCATATTTGTGGCCTATAATCCTTAAACAAAACAAATGAAAAATTAAAATTAAAATCATATGTTACCAGGCAAGTCCCAGGGATCATGGCGATAGATGTTGAGAAATCCAATTATTTCATAACGCAACGTCTTGCCATCGATCATGTTTTTGAGGTAAAAATCAAGGAGTTCTTCCTCGGTTGGATGGAATCTGAAACCTGGAAGTTCAAATTCTGGGGTTGTATCATCCATATTGGATTGGCAGCTCATAGTAGTTACAGTATGACTGAAATAAACACGGCTATAGTTAACTCTTTTTCAGGGTTTCGTCTTGGAAAATCAAGCTAAAAATAAAAGCAAACTGCTGGTGCATGCAAAAGATAGAGACTTAGGAGATACTTATAGGGGTGGTAGATAAACGTTGCTGGTTTTGTAAATGATTGGACATTGATAAATAGGGAGCTGAAAGATCAAAAAGACCAAGTCATCACCCAAAAAAAGTCATTAAAAAAATTAAAAGTATCTGCAAGAAAGGGAATTTTGAATGGACCCCACACTTCTTAAACACAATAAAGTCATTGCGAGTGACTAATCTTGTGAAATGGACAACGAGTTGATTATTTCTGAGCTCTTGCTTTTGCGCTTGACCTCCTTTCTTTGTTCTTTCGTTCATGGACTTTTACTTGGAAAGTTTAAGGCACAGCCAGGTTTTTTCCAAGTAAATTTCTGCCACATAATTTTGTTATCTTTTGAACAAATGAACCAAGTTTGCTTCAGATTCAGATGGTCTAAAAGTCTTTGCCAATCTTTTGTAATTAGCTTTATTTGAATTGGTCATGGTAACCAAGTCTCTATATATGCTGTTACTATTCTTGATAGTAGCTAGTATTTACCATCAAACAGTCTACAATTTCTTTCTTCAAGTAAGAAATTATGCTCCTTGATTTTTTTAATATTCATATTCAATCTTTATATCAAACACGTATTGTGAACGTAAATATTAAATGATGACTTTTTTGTATTTAAAAAAAATTTAAAAATTTGACATATCCCATTGACGTATTCAAACCTGCTTTCTGTGCTTGGGATGTGTTTTGCACGCAAAAATTTGTAAGCAAATAAGTAGAACTCACAACATAGGAGCTACGAAGCATGAATTGAACACCGCACTTCACTTAAAATACTTCAAAGTTAGACCCATTTCAAGAGAAAAACTAACAAAAAAAAGGGCTTGAAGAACTAATCTTCCAACATACATTAACACTGTGTTACCATATTAATGGGATTACACTTTAATTTTTAACTAATTAATTAATTAAAATTTTGTATCCAATGTTTTTTTTTAATATAAATTAGGAATGAAAAAAGAATACTTAAAATCGAATCTAAGTTTATATGTTAAATCTAGCACTCTTTTAACTACTCGATCAAAAAATTATTGATTATATCCAAACACTTAATTCAATAATTAGCATAGATACGTTCTTAAAATTTTAAATGCATTAAAACTTGTAGCCTAAGATTTAAAAAAAATAGTAAAGTAACATGTTAAACATGAAATCATGATTATGGAGCCTATTACCGAATTTTATAAACTATACCTCAAAACAATTACTAAACTAATGAGTTGATGCTATTCCGCCCAAACCCAATAGGGCAAATTTAATTTATTTTATAGAGGATTGTCGGAATAAATAAACTAAAAAAAATCAATTAATTAATTAATTGATTACAAAGCATAGTAGTAATATATAGTATGTTTATTTGTAAAAGAGAAATACTTTTAATTTTTTTTCTTTAAATTGTTAATTCAAAAGCAACAACGCGCTTTTTACTAATTTATTTGTTTAATTCATTTCTTTTCAAAAATGATTAGTACACTATTTTAAAAATATTTTTGAATTGTTTACGTAACAATCACGTAGTTTATTGATTGAGTATTGAAATATTCGTTTTAATTATTATGGATTAAATCTTAGCAATTTCAGCAATAAAAAAATATTTTTAAAAAGAAATAATAAAAAAATTAAAAGATATTTTAAAATTATTATTTATATATTTAAGAACATGAATAAAAATGTAAGTACCATTTTCTTTTCACCTATGAATTTCGCTATTATTAGTTGGTGTAAATAAAGAAGCACGAAGCTTCGTGGTTCTGATGGATGCTTTGACTTGGAAGTCTTCGCCCAAAGACCCTAAGAAATCTGTTTCCTTTTGTTGAGTAAATGATGATAATGTGTACTCTACTCCATCCATCTTAAACTATATGTTTTCTGTTAATTTTTTAATTAAGGAGTTGAAAATAAAAAGGTTAACTTTAATGTATTTGATATTAAAATTAGCTTTTTATAAAATAAGAATATACTATGAATATTAATATAATTTTTTTTTTAAAAAAAAGAAGGAAAATAATTTTAAAATATTAAAAGTAAAAATTTTAGATTTTAAAAAAATTATAAAAAAAGACATAATTTTAGGACATCAAAAAAGAAATATGCATATTTATTGGGCTTTAATTTGGTTAATGCAAAATCCTAATACGACTAATAATTTATAAAAGAAATAGGCCTTTTTTCTCGTTCTACCTATAATAAGTAATTTATAGGATGGATGGTAATATTAAGACGAAACTGATACGAACGAACAAAGGTAGCTTTCGCTGCAATTTCGTAGAATTTTCCAAAGTTTTGGTCATGACCAAACCTCATCTTTAATTTGACCCCAGATAAAAACCCATTATTTTTAATGCTTTTCATAGAAAAAAAATGCACTTATTTATAAATTATATTTTGCATATTGACTTATTAATTGCATAAATATAAATATAATATAAATAATTAAATATGTCAAAATTTTATTGTTAAATTTTCATGTCGAGTTCTTGACAAATTAAAAATTAAATATTAAGATGACAAAACCAATATAGAAATGTATGCAAAATTCTCTCAAAAATATCTACACCAATGATTTCTGTATTATTATAGGAACTGAGCTTTTGGATGGTCCATGTTTTGTGAAAGCAAGTGATAGAAGTAAAAACTCTAAAGGCCAATTTATGAATGAGGAATTGACCCAACTTGTAGCCCAATTAACATATTTAGAAAAAGTAAATGGGTTTGTCATTTGAATCCTAATATAACAGGCCGAAGGAAGTTGGGTTTGGAATATTTTAACATCAACAATCATTTCAGGAAGCAACTAAACAGGAAGAACTAAAAGGAAATGTGAAATGTCTAGGCATTAGTGGAGATGATGATGGGGTTTGGTAGGAAGTAGAAGAAGTAGAATCGTAGCACAGGCCTTCTATTTAGCCCGAAAGGATGGTCTTTCACATCAGTTAAATGAAGCTGCGTACATTCTTCGTTCAATCCGACAAGATTTATTTGCCGCAAAACTATTTGAGCATTAGCTGTTTTGGCTGGTTAGGGGCTCCCCATTTAGGCAGCAGGACAACCCTCCCGCACCCCCAGCCTCACCATATAGCTTTTGAGTGCGACTTCGGCTTTTTTCCTTTTTTTTATTCTTCTTGATTTAAAATTTAAACTGCAACTCGAGTATATTGTTTTATTATGTTGATCATGATCGTAAATATAATAAATTTATGTTACATGACATTTATCATCTTGGATTTGGTAGTAGTTTGATCTTTATCACAGATAAGATCTGTACCGGACTAATTATGACAGGCATTTCCCTTTGTTTTTCATGGTTCGCAAGTAACTTCATGCAATTTTTCCAATCACACATGAGTTTGGTTTGATCATTTCGATTGCAGTTTCACTTCTGCTAAATAAAAGATTTACTGGAAAGTAAACATGAAACGCATCGAAACGAACAACAATTGCCCAGATTTCAGAACTTACAGATTCTGGGTTTCGTTTCAGTATTTTCATGAAGATGAGAAACATGGCTGATCCCCATGTTTCACTTGGAGCAACCACCCACAACCCGTCAAGTTTTGATGAACTGCAGCTATCACGGTGTCTCTTTTAGACACGCTTTTAAGAGCGGCCGGGCACCACTACTGTATCATCGTTGCCTTTGCGTTAGGGTAGAAGCAGACAGGCACAAAGGCAAAAAAAAAAAAGGAAAAAAAAGAGAGAGACAAGAACTGCAAAAAACTAGAAACCGGTCCCGAACACTTGTCACATTGCCCCATAACCTGAACCTGATGATAACATGCTTCTACTGGGCGACCAATGCCAATGGTCTAAATGCTCTATTGCTTTGCGCTATTTTTTTTTTTCATTTTACAGAAATATATATATATATATATAGATGTACGCAAATTTTTACCATAATTTCAAAACTATGAAATTATCAAATAGATGAGATTAATTGTATTGGTAGAAAAGGCATTTGAATTGGTATCATGCCTAAATGGATTCCAGTTTTATATGTCCATTTTATTAGTAAATTTGTTTTTTAATGAAAAAAGGGGGATCAATATCATTATTAAGTAAATAGGAGAAAAGCCAATGGCAGCCATGGTATGAAAACAAAGTTACGTTAATGTTAGGCTCAGATTCTCATCAGTTTTATCTGCAAGCTTTTGGCATCTTTTATCAGATCATTACTGAAGAAAACAAGGAAGCATATCAGGCCCAGAGTCCATTCTATAATATATAAGCGTTTAGGGCTACCAGTTGCCACCTACCCAATGACTAATCAACTTTGATTAGTTACTAATAAAGTTGCTCCTTCTTGAACAGCTAAATTAATGACACCATACACCTCAGGGTCTATAGTAAACTCTTCAACCTAAATATTCTTGCCCAAATGATGAAACCACTTATGGAGTGTTTAATTGGCTAAAAAAATAAAAAGATAAATAAAAAATAAAAGATAAAATTTAAATACATTTGATTGAAAAAAATAAGAAGACAAAATTTTTAAAATTTTTTATTTTTTACATTATTCTTTAAGTTTAAGAACATAAGCCAAATGCTCATAAAAAATTATATATATTAATATTTAAATTTAAAATTTATTAATTATTAATTTTTAAAAAATAATGACACAAGTCGATAAAACTAAAGCTCCTAATTCACTGGAGCCTTTTATTTGGAATGCATGCAGCTGCAACAATTGCATAGTAGAAACCTGTAGAAACCATCACATCAGATTCAGAAGAAAACATATAAAGCTATCCATTTACGTTCTAGCAACGTCCCATCAAAGCCAAAGGCCAAGATACCCTTGTCATCCACAACATTTTGTCAAAGTTTTAATTTATCGTAACAGCAAACATACTGCAATTATATATGGACAACAAATCAACGTTAGGCAAAAGGCAAGTGTATTTGACTTACCCCTGGCAGAAATCAAAGGCTAGCTTTTTAATTGAATCATTATCAGCCATCACTATATTTGTCCATACTCTCTCCTTCTCTCTCTTTATATATATATATATATATCGCAGTTAGGAAACAAAACAGCCTGGTACGTCCAGCTACAGTTCAAAAAATCCCTCTCCCTGCAAATAAGCCAGAGACAGGAGCTGTAATGGTAGCCTGAATTTCTGATCCCAACCCAACGATAAACGAAGTTGGCCAGCTAGAAGGCTTCAAATTTAGGATCAGAAACAATGACCCGCAACCACAATTTCAAGTTCAACTTTTACGGTGTCATCAAATGACGAAGAAAATGCATAATTATCGCTCACTCAACCTTTACAGTACCTTAAAAGAACTGGCAGAACAAGTTTGTAGGAACTTACAGCAAAGTAAATGCAAGCTCTTGGTTTACATAACAAAGCCGCTATTTTTTGGATTTTCTTCTACACATGTATATATAATTTTTGCACATAATTTTAAATACCAAAAGACAAGCTTAACTCACAAGTAAATGAGCTTTCGATTCCCTCTTTTTTAAACCAAAAACGACCCATTTCTGTCACCATCTTCTTTATCTTCTTGTCATTCAAACCTTTACCAGATCGTCATGGCAAGGTTGGTATGTATGACCCAAAAATCAGAGTAAAAAAGCTAACAGCCTAATACACTTCTTTTTACCCTACTTTTTTTTCCCTCTATCTTATTCTATTTTCAAGGCTCTCTTTATAGAGCGATCTCAGTCTGCAAAGTAGTGGCATCGAAATCCACCTGTTGGGGGGCTTGTTGCTGCTTCTCAACCTCCCAACTTGCCTTGGCTATTACTCCGTCATGCACAGGCACGTACTCCTAATCACAACAAAGCAACACAAAATAATGCCAACATTTACAAGCAAACAAGACCCAAGAAAGTAAGACACCAAGACAGTAATCTGAGAAAAATTCCTTTTCTAAACCTCCAGACTGTCAATTCCAAATATAAGCCTTATATTGTTAGTGAATGAACAAACATTTGATGATAAAAATATGAAACAATCCCAGTTATATTCTGAGTATCGGATTCAGTTATATGCAGGACATGGGTACTGCATATTTGAAGGATGATATCCTAATAACATACTATACAGGCAATAACACACCTCAAGCTTCGGAACCAGTTCTTTGGCATTTGGTGCAGAGACAAAGATATGGCGTTGGGAAGGTTTGATAAAGCCATCATCCACGGCTTTGTCGATGAAAGTAAGTAAATAGTTATAGTAGCCATCAACATTAAGCAAACCCACCTGCAAATGGTTTGGAAACAAAAAGCTTGAGTTTCAAAGGAGGGACTCAGAAAAGCATTGCATTTTTCTTTTCTCGATATTGAAAACAAATTTTCTTACAGGCTTGTCATGGATACCCAACTGAGCCCAAGTTATCACTTCCAATAACTCCTCCAAAGTACCATACCCACCTGAAACGAAACAAGGAAGCAAAATAAGCACTCTAATGGATATATTTTGGAACAAAAAAAGGCAAGGTCTGGATTGCTTATTATATTTTAAGAGAGATCATGGGACCTGGTAGGGCAATAAAACAATCAGAGTGGGTGGCCATCTCTGCTTTTCTTTGGTGCATGTCGGCCACTAGCCTTACTTCCCCAACCGTTTCACCAGTTATCTATATGGCTCCACAACCAAGAGAAATTCTCAAAACATCATTGAAAAGCTAGCTAGAGACTAAAAAACTAAAATAGAATTGAAAAGGCAAGAAATTTGAAACCAAGAATAGAGGTGAAAACAAAAGAGATCGATTAGCACCTGTTTGCTCATCAGAGTTCTAGGAATGATCCTGTTAACAGGAAAATAACAAAATTTTGATGGTCGATACAATGGAAACACATAATACCCAAAAAATGAACATACATTTATCAAAACCAAGAACTGAATAGTATAGTTTGATGATATAATATAAAGCCTTGACAGTACCCAAGAACATTGCCTCCAGCATGGTGAACAGCTTGAGAAACCAAACCCATCAACCCAGAACTACCTCCTCCATAAACAAGGTCCAATCCTCTTGCCACCTTTCAAAAACAACACAAAAAAAGGAATTAAACTAACATTAAAAACAAAGTACAGAAAAAATAAAAAAAGAGCGAGGCCTTTTCGAGAGTTATGTGAAGATGTTTTAGTGTTACCAATTCTTGGGCTAATTCAACTGCAGCATCTCTGTAACATTTCTTCTTGCCGGTACTGCTCCCACAAAACACACATACTCTCTTGAATCTTGATTTCACAGCTTTCCCTCCTTCCATATCCATCACCATATATTCTTGTCAAGTTTCCCCTTGTTTGCTTATTCTTATACAAAAGTGGGCTCTAGATAGGATAGAAACGTGTGGGGCAAGCACGGTCCTTCACTTTGGAGTTTGGCCAAAGTAGAATGCAATAGGCCACTATTTAAAGACTCCCCACCAAAGAATGTTGAATCTTATTGCCAAAATCGTTTTTTTAATAAAAACTTGTAATTTGGTGTGCCATATTTTAAAATTTGTTGCTAAGCAAAAACACAAATTAAAAATATATATATTAATAAAATAAAATAATGGAAAATATTAATAATCATATTAATAGATATAGGATGGGAAGTAATACCATGAAATAACCATGCTATAGTATCCAATTACCAACAGGACCAATTAGTTTATCAACCATGATGCCAGAAACACGAAGATATGATGAACATTTTGTAACATGATCCATTATCCAGTAGGATATTTGAACAAGATTCAACTGAATATTACTACTTATTTTATGTATTGTACCGCGTTGTATTATCAATAATTCAATATCATAAATTTTACCTCAGAAAATTCATTTTTACACTTTTAATCATAAAATTTCAAGAACCAGTGTTAGAGAACACTCGTTAGGTTATGACATGTTTGATGATTGGTTTCTGATAATTCTGATAAGTTCATCATAAATCATTCACCAGAGAAGAGCTACGCCTGTATGTATTTGCAGCTATGCCAGCAATTGTTTTTTTTTTTTTCCCTTTCATTCCCAAAGAGTCAAAAATATTAAAAATGATTGATCAAAATATTTTTTAAAATTTTTAAAATTAAAAATATTTTATTTAAATATTTGATTTTAATAATTTATTTAAAATTAAATTAATAAATTTAAAAATAGAATCCATGAAATATTAATCTATTTTAAAATTAATAATTTTCTATTTAAATATGTAAGTTTTATTAATTTATTTAAATTTAAATAAACTAAATAGTAAAAAATAAATTTTACATAAAATTAAACTATTCTAATAAAAATATAGAGTATTTACTCTAAGACGGAATAGTGAGAAAATAGCAAATGCAAATTAATAAAGCATCGAGTTTAAAAATTACTATAAATTATGAAGAATAAGTTAAAAATTAATATATTTGTCCTATTTAAATATGTATTTTTATTAATTTATTTAAATCAACTAAATGTTTTAAAATAAGGTTAATATAAAATTAAACTATATTAATAAAAATATTGTGTTTATTGTAAATCAGAAGTATGAGAAGATAATTAATATAAACTAATGAAGCATTGTAAATTTCAAAAACTTTATAAAATTACAAATAATGAATTAAAGTCAGTTTATTTTCCTAGCAAAAATATATAGATGATATCAGAAAAAAATATTTATGTATGTTATTAATGCTAAAGCATGCTTTTTTTAAATAAAGTTGTGACAATTAATTCATTTGTCATATACAATTTTTTGTTTTACTAAAGTCAGCTATATACGTTTAAATTTTTTTCTTTTTATGACTTATAAGTAAATTATTTTTAGGTATACATGAATGAATAGAAAAATGAACATAATTTATTTTTATATTTTTGAATGACTATAAATGACTAATAAGTTTTTAAATGTATACTGTTTTATTTATTTAAGGTAATTAAACATATATATATTTATGATGATATATATACATATATATATAAATATATTTTAAAATTGTTTTGTACAATTCCACTTCACCTTAGCAATACCTAAATAAAATTTTTTTTAATAAACATGATTTTTCATAAGCTTGAATTGCTACTAAACTATTTTTATCATATATGATTTGATTCAGATATGAAAATTTTAATATTAATATTTTTTAAATTCCTATATCAAAGACTTATTTTTTATTAACATTTATTTTTAAATTTAGATCATATGTATTATTAAATAAATATGTATATATATATTTTACCTTTTATTCTTTAATTTTCATTCAAATATGTTCTTTTCATCATTTCTAACATGTGTATAGTAAACTTGATTTAATTAATTTTTTTTTGTGTAAAAAATCTTTATAAGAAAAAAGTTAACAGTTTTAAGAAACATTAATATTGAAGGATAAAAATTTATTTATTTTAATTAAAAATGCTCTTACGCTTATTTTAATAAAGAATATGTTAATCACAATTATTTTGCATTATTAATTGAGTATAATTTTCATTCATTCAACTTTTTTATTTATTATAGAATTTTAAATATATTTGAGACAATAAATATTATGAAAAAAAAAACTTTTTAAGATTACTGATTGTACAAATCAAAGTTATTGAATAAAATATAAATCTATGATATAATTCTACATTTATTATTTTATAGTAACCTTTTTATTTAATTTAATCGAGTTTTTCATAAAAAAATTATTAAAGTACATTGATGATTACTATATAGTAAATAAAGGCTACATAAAATAGTTATACATTTTAAAAGTGTTGATTTTCTAAATCAATGTCGTTAAAAGTTATAATATATCTGTTATTTTAATAATAAAGTATTTGATACATTCAATAGCTCAAAATTATTAATTTTTTAGGAGTTTCTTATAAAAAATGTATGAGATTACTAAATAATAGATAAATATTATAAAAAAATATAACATAATCTGATATTACTAATATTATAAGCTATGGTTATTGGAAAAACTATAATGCTATTGAATCTTTCAAAAGTTTTTATCTACTATTTTAGTAACCTTAACAGCTAATATTATCCATAAAAGTTATAGGCGATATGTTTTCATAACATATAAAGGTTATGAAAAATAATTATACATTTTGAAGTAAGTTATAGATTATGAAAACCATTTAAATACTTTAAGATTATTAATTTAGCATATCAGAGTCAATAAAAAATTATAAAACTATCTAAAATTTAGTAATACTAAGTTACTTAATTTACTTATACTTTTTGATAAAATTAATTAACAAGGGCATATAAAGTCATTATTACTATATAATAGATAAAAATTGTCAAAAATAATTTGAGCATGAAGGTATTAAAAAAGTTATAGAACTATCATTATTTTTTGAAATAAATATTTTTTATTTCAATAACTTTATAAATTAATGAATTTTTTTTTAGAATTGTCTCAAAAAAATACATAACAAATTTTTTAAAAGACGGATAAAAGTAAAAAAAATGTAGCATATTATTACTAACTTCATAAAAATTCAGTTCTATTTTAAGATTTATAATTATGTTAATTTAGAGGATTTGCTCATAATTAAGTTAATATCTGAATAAATCTTTATTTTAGGAAATATAATCTAATTTCATTTTTTTTAATTCCTACATAAATAACTTAATTATATTTTTTATAAATAAACAAATGCCCATTAATTTTTTATTTATTTTTTAATTTTTTTCAAACGTTTTTACTTTTGTTATTACTAACAAGAGTTTCTATAGTAATCTCATGTTAATTAATTTCATTATATTCTTTTTTTTTATTTTGAAATATTTAGTATTTAAGAGATTTTTATGAGAACAAGAACACTAATTTTAAAAAAATTAATTTTGAAGAATATAAATTTGTTTTTAATTAAAAATGTTCTTGCCTATAATTTTTATTGAAGAATATGTTAATCACATTATTATGTATTATAAATTAGTTTTGATACATTTAGCTGTCTCAATTATTAAATGAATTTGAGATAGCTAAATATTAGATAAATATTACTGAAAAAGAAAATATTTTGAGTTTTACAAACCAATATTACTTTAAAAAAAAAAGCTATAAACCTATGATATTTTGTAACTCTATAATTACAATTTTAGTAATTTAAGTTATCAAGCTATGCTAATTTTTTTATATATATTATTTTAGTAAATATTTATTCTATTTTAGTAAATAATATGTAACATATTAGCGACTTTGTAACATAATTGTTAATATGCATAAAAAATAAATAATTTTTAATATGAAAATAAATATAAAATGATAATAATAAAATTTAAAATTATAATTGTTAAATTTTATCTAACTTATTATTAAGTGTAAAAATTATATATTTTTATAAATATCAACTTTATAATATCTAATTGAAATAATACATTTATATTTAAAATATAATAATTAAAAAAATTAACTTATAATTAAATAATCAATTATATGTTTTTAAAATATTATATCAAATTAATTAATTAAAAAATTATTAATAAAATTTGTTATAATAATTTATAATATTTATATTTAAAATCATTTACGTGTAGATACATGTGTAAAAAAAACTATATATATATATTTTTTCATATTTCACACATTAAAGCAAATGCGAAGCTCTGTCTTGCAAGTAGATACTCTTTCAGGATATAAAAGATTATGAGCTTCAGGCATTTGCCTCAAAAGCTTTATTATTATATATCAAAAGCAGCCTCCATTATACAAGTCATGCAAAAAGCCCCTTTTGAAATAAAAAGGAAAAAAAAAAAAAAAAAAGTTACAATCAACAAATTCTTCTTGCACAGAAATGAACTTCTCAAACAAAAGAAAGTTGAATCATCAAACAAAGGACAACATCAATAACACTCAGTCTCATTGCATTAAATTGGGGTGATAAGGGTTACGTCAGATCCTTAATCACCATAATGATTAATTACTTTTTGGTAAGCAAAAGTCGTGATGTAAGAACAAAAATGTTATTCAATTTAAATTTGACTTTTTTAAATTTAGCAAACACCACAGTTAAGAAGGAATTATGGAATTACTAGATTAAAACTGATTCATAATTCATTTCTTTGATCATCTGAAGCTCTTGTTCATCTAACATGTGTTCGGGGTTTACCTTTTTCCCTTCTGTTTTAGTTGGCATGTGAGTATGACAAATCAAAAATTTGACCCCACAGCATAGTTTTGCCATTTCATTATCAACAGCAGTTTTGTTTGGCCCCTTTCTTCATTTGTTAGGTTCAAATTGTTACGTTTAGTACTCAACCAGCTAAGTTATCCCCAACATCCACTACAGTTTTGTTACTCATCTACACTTCCCCGTAGGTGTAGCCAGCCGGCCAGCCACTCCAGGGCCCAACTATGTAAGGTGTAAGGTGCAAACCTTGACCCCTTCAATCCAAAAGAATCAAAAATTAAGGAAAAAGAAAAATGAAAATTGAAATATCTTGACTGAGAAATTGAAACATTTCCAATAGTCTAGTTCTAGTTTCATAGGCGAGCGGCATTGGGCTGGGTGTAGGCAATGCATGTGGTTGTAAACGAATGGAAGTCCCGACTGTTAAACTAGTTGAAAAGATCTAACTAAAAAGGGTGACAATCAAATTCTTGGTATTGTCAGGAGAAGTGCTGATTAACAGAACTTTCAAATCTATTGCCATAATAATATTAAATGAGATTATGTAAATGTAATATAGATAAAATAATTAAAATATAATATAATATTATATAAATATATTTTAAAATTTATATAATATAAATTATTATTTTATTAAAATTTATATAATTATGATATAATAAAATATTTAATATACTGTGAATAAAAGAATTATTAAGTCAAACGTCCTGATAGGCAGCCTCAAAATAGTATGCAAAAATTCACACGGCGTTGCCGTGGCCTGTGGTTGAAGGAAATCATCCACATATGAGAACTGGCCACTTGGTGGATCGGGTCCCGTCAGTTTTGGTCGTTTAGTTTCTTTAAGGTCTCGAACAGGGAAGGCTATGACTAAATGATTATGAGTCTATGACTGAAGCTGCTTTCTATCTGCATTGCAAATGCCAATAGCCATTAGCCATTAGGCTTAAGTGCCCTTTCTCTTCTGGTCTAGTACGTCCCTATTTAATGCCCCCAACATTAACTGCATGATATTTTTGGCCACGTTTCATAGAGACATGACATCGACTTTGATCACAAGTAATCGTTAACCTAATGCCATCTCTTGTCTTATTACTGGAGATATCATATGGATTGACAAGCATTATTTTTTCATTTTTTAATTATTTTTATAATTTAAAAATAAAAAATATAGCGTATAAAACAGTATATTAAATTTTTTATTTAGTGTTTCTTCTTTCTTATTTTTGACATAATTGTATCGCTCTTTCATTTTTCAAATCTGTTATTTAAGTTCAATTTAATCATTAACTTTTTTTATCATTTAAAAAAGTTAAAATATTATTTTTATGTTAAGAAGTATTTAACCCTTGAGCGATCTGCTTCAAAACATTGATGCAGGTGCTAATTGAAACAATGAATGGGCATAATAGGAGGTTGGCCCAAGAGAATTAAACCAAAGTCAAATCAAATAATGATTCTTGAGAAACAAATATCTTTTAATCTGTGGTGCTCCTGATATACAATTCAATTCATGTTAAATCTTCTTACATTAAATTAGGAACAATAACCAAAAAAAAAAAAAAATTGATCTATGCACTAAAGGATATGTGAGATGAAGTAGAGTGTACTAAGAACAATTGAAAAGAACAAAGCACATGTTTGCTGGATTTTCCTTGCAAAAAAGCCTACTTAAAATTTTATGTCTTAGCCTAGAATTTGATGGGTAACATCTATAATTATATCTACTATAAAATTTTATTCACTTCGAAAAAAATCAATATAATATTAATATTATAACTTTTTATTCTTATGATTTCGTATAAATCATATTGATTAGTACGTCTACTATCAATCGATATAAATTTTTTTTATTCTTAAAAATTATTTTCACTTATTTATTTTTCAACCAATTCTTAATTTTTTCTCTTTCTTATTTTTATCTTTTCATAATTTCATTTAAGACAAAATATATTCATTAATTAGGTTATTGAACTTGATTAATAATTTATTAATTTTAATATTTTATATTTATTTTATGCTTGATAATTTTTTATATTTGTATGTGGATATACTATATTTTATTAGAAAACTTAAAAATGGTATATGTATATGAAAAAAATTTTAAAATTATCAAAGAACTGGAAATAATACGTCAAAACACATATATATTGATTCATATCAATAGTAAAACAAAAATTATACATCCATTGATATAATAATTATCTTGATTTAAACATAATTTTTTTCGATGAAAGTAATTGATATCAGACTTATCACATAGCTCAAATAGTACATTTTGATTTATTTTTATTTTAATAAGTTGCTTTGAAGAAATGCAATCGCAATGATAGAAAATTGTCACTTATTTATTAGCATCTTTTTGTCTTTTTTTCTCTTGGAATAAAATAATTTTCACTTTATGGAAAAGTGCTTTCCTTTGCCTGTAGGACTTGCCTTCTATATTTTGTCACATTTTGCTCGTTCTTATAAATTGTTTATTTTAATCTTTATTACTACTAACCCTGTTAATTTATTTATTTTATTATATTATAATTATATTTAAAATATTTTATATTTATATAAATTTTAATATATTAATAATTTATATTATATAAATTATAAAATATTTATATATTTATATTGTACAATATTTTATATTATATTTTAATTATATTTTAATATTTTTATATCGTGATTAGTTTAATATTATATGATCTAATTGCTACCATTTGAATTTGCCTAGGACCCAATATTACCCACAAATCCAACCACATTGGGTCAATATTGGGCTTAAAAATCATTTTAAAAAAATAAAATTGAAGCCTATAGTTAGGCCTAAACTTCTTAAAGTTCAAGCTCGCTAAGTTTCAGTCAATTGAAGAATTGCGTTTAGTTAGAACTCCGACGACATAGTGATTGGTTCAATCAATGAGCTTATTACCATGCAATTTATGTTTTTAACTGCCACCTTGACAATGCAAAAATTATATTGTTCAAACACATCTTGTCCATGCTTCAAACAGTAATCAGAAAAATGAATAAAAATCATTGGCATTTCTCGAAAATGAGTAAGGAAATTACATAAACCATCTAAAACATGATAATTTATGCACGCGTCTTGTGTTAGCTTATTTTGTTATATTAAAATCATATTTAAAATATTTTATATTTATATAATTTTTTATAAGTTATTTTATATTGTGTAATAATGGTATATCTATTTTTTGATAAAAAGAAGATTGCAGCGAAAATTGCAAATCTTATAATTTGAATTTTAATTGTGTTAAATTTTATTTTTTAAAATAATTATATAACTGATTTCAGCATAAAAATCGGCAGGCAGGTGAAAGAAATGCTATTAAAAGCAGCTAATGCAAATCTCATTTTCTCAAGTAACTAAACCATTTCCCAGGAAATAGCAAAGCGTACGGCATCTTGTAAGAAAAAGAAATTTAAGAGTTTAGACATGAAAATAATGTCAAAAGCAACCTATCTTAATTTCCCTTCTAATCTTGAGTATGTAATAATTAGAATCAATCATTATAATCCCGTCTTCAATCATAACGATCCTCATTAAGAACAGGAAATTACAACAGTTAAATTCGATGGGATGAGATTGATGAACCATCTACGCTTGATTGATTCCAAGCTTGGGTGGTTCTTGGCAGCCCCCCATTCCCCTTGATCTCTTCTGCTTCAAGCTCCCTGGTTCTTGACAGCCCCATTACCCTCTATCTGTCCTGCTTCAAACTCCTTTATCAAATCAGGATCAACGTTCTCCTCAGGCTCCCAAGTTGCCTCCTCCATATCCGTCCATTTCACAAGGTACTCATTCTTGCCATCGTCCCCCATTCTTTTCCCCAAAACTCCCTCAGCCACTGCATATTCTAATCCTGCCTCAAAGTCCCTCACCAAATCCTCAGCTACAAATCTTGCTTTAACCCACTCATTAGCACTACCATCTTTCCATTTTACTAAATACTCCAAGTTTTCACCTTTCCCTCTTTTCTCCAATATCTCCTGCACCTCCGCATACTCAAATATTGACTCTTCTAATATCTTTATTACACTTTCAAGCCCCAATCTTCTTCCAAATTGAATTGGGTTCCCTTTAGGGGTCACCTTTAAGATTTCTTTAGCCAATGCTAATGGCGTCAGACCCCTGTCATCTTCCACTTCGGGATCCGCCCCGAGATCCAACAACAACTTAGCTACACCAGGCTTCACGTACCCTGCTGCCATGTGAAGAGCTGTTAACCCACCAGCATTATCACGATGGTCGATGTCAGCTCCAGCTTCAGCTAGGATCTTAACGCATGGCTCCGAGCCAAGACCTGATACAAAGAGGAGGGCGGTTCTGCCATCTGGGTCTACGGCATCCACGTCACGCCAATCTTCCTCGGCTGCTAAAAGTTCTGCCAAAGCCTTCTCGTCGGCTTTTTTGGCCGCTGTCCACCACGGGGTCTCGTATTCTGCCACCACATCCTTGGCTATGAAATCTTGCGGAACCCATGAAGGGGCGTGACCGTCTTTCCACTCTATCAAGTATTCCATGCCTTTCCCACCCGGAAGAGCTCTGCTGCCGATGATTTTGCTGACTTCACCATAGGATTCATCCGGTTCATCGCTAATGTTTGCTTGGACTGCCTTCCCTGTTTCTTCTTGGTTTTGGACAGCGAAGACAGCAAAATTTTTGTTGGGTTTGAAGTGCGTTGCGGTCGTAGGAATGAAGTGGAGGTTTTGGGGAGTCATAGAAAGCGGGAGTTTGGGTTTTGCTGAAAGATCGAGACGAGATAGAGTTTGGTTTACAAAGAGAGTTTCCATGTCGTTCGAGATTGTGCGGGATGCGGGGGAATTGAGGTTCGAATAGTTAGAAAACCAGAACTGAAGTGGCATTGGTCGTTACATTGACATGTTGGGTGTAATCTTGAGAAGTAGAGATTTTGGGATAAGAAACGCCATCCATTTTCTTTTTGGTTGTAGTTGTGCAATTGATACAATAACATTGGCGCTGCTTATGGCCTTGATTGGCTTTAATGTCGTCCACGAAAATTATTTTAACAAGCTCATTTTTTGTGGCCGGGGGCAGGGTTCCCGAATGAATCAAATGATGGGCCAAAATTTCCCAGTATCACTCACCCAATTACATCCGACTCTAACTAGGTTGCCAAAGGGCTGAGAAATTGGGCTAGACTATTGGGCCAGGTTTAGATTGGCCTGCTTGGATTTTTCCTTTGGGGCTTCTCACTCTGGTTCCGACAACTGTTCAAACTAGAGACTCGCAGTCATTCCAATTCCCTAATTCATGAATTCATGATTTAACAAAAGACAATTGATGACGCTAACTTGATAATCGGATTTAACTTTCATCTAAAAATTACAAGTCTGCTTTTGACAATAAAGAAGCTAGTTCTAACAAGCAAAAGATTTTAGTGCACAAATGACGAAGCTGGAGAAGAAACAATGCAGAAGATCTTTAAAGAACAAAAATTGGATAACAAATAATGAAATAAATTACAACAGCCTACATATGGGCCGCCTTGGTTTTACTGTTTACACCCATCTTCTTGGGCACCTTGTCATCGATTTGGTCGTAACTTAGGTTTCCTATTTTGTTTTTTACCTATTTATTTTTAGAATTTTGTTCAATTAATTAATCCGAAAAGAACTGAGAAGATAGAATATTCTGAAAGGATCGATGATTTTGCAAGCTTTTCGATTATTAAAAAAATGCGGTTACAGCGTTGAAGGTACTGGATCTGACAAATATTTATTTTATTTATTTTCAATTTTTACAAAAGAGTAAAAAAAAAAAAAAATGTGGCTTCCATAACGTCATTGAAATAACCTCATTTATTTAAGACTCTAAAATCTTTAATTTGGATATATAAAATAATTATTGTTGTTGATGTT
>JAQSVH010000001.1:14856923-14891495 GCA_029448705.1 Adansonia digitata | reverse complement strand
GATCACACGTTAAAACCAAATATCCTCAGTTGCTTACAAATAGGGAAAAATAAAGTTAAGCTTAGTCATTTAACCAGAATTTCTAAGGCTATGAGCTCGAAGTTTGAACAGACAGTCCAGTCCACCATTAAAAAAGTAACGAACCTTGCCAATGCAAATAGTATGGAAGAGCATCGGACCATCGTTTCACTAAAAATAATATGCCACTTTGCAACATCGAAAACAATCACAGGCGACAAGATTGATCCAGATTTTGTTGTTCAAGAATATACACAGGTCTGTTTTGGTTAGCCTTAACGGACTCATGATAAATGGAAAGACCATTGCATATAGCAATTTTTTATGCAAAATTTCCTGTTCAGACAGAGCAGTCATCGATGAGTTAAGATGATATAGAATGGTCACGATAGAATAGCATAGCGAAGATCATGAAGAATCAATCTATAACTAGTCACACCTTGGCAGAATACGGAGGAAGCTTCAAGTAATTAGCACAAGTCATGGCACTGGGCAAGTCATCATCAGCTGATTCCGAGGGTCTGGCTCCACTGGAAGCAGCAGCACTTGCAGCAGAAGAATGCTGCATTCAGACAGATAAGCATTAAAACCATGAACATACGTAAAAAGATTAGCTCTAGACATAGCTGAATGAAACTTTTACTTTGAAGCTAAACATAATAATGATTAGATTAACAGAAAATCCATTGCTTTCTTAACCATACACCGTAGAAAAACTAACAGGATAATTATTAGAGACATAAAAAGAAAAAAAAAAGCCTCGGCCTAAATCATAATAATTCCCATAGGATTCAACGCGCAATTCTCTCTTTAGGGGCAATTTTACAAAAATATTGGAGCCGGTGCATGTAAAGAAACAATCTTTGTATGTACTTTAAAAAATTGACATAAATAAATCAATATGTAATCCCATTTCCAATTGACATTCAAAATTATCTTAAATTTTTTCAACTGCAGGATGGCATACATCTACATCAAAACAGCTAATGTAAATGAGAAGAAACTTTGATAGAAACATTTTCAATCTATGTCCAGTCACCTTTCTAACAATGGTGAGCTTGGGATTCAGTGCTGCCAAGTCTGGGCGCACCAGTAACAAATTGGCAGAAGGCCGGCTGCTGCTTTGGTGTATATTCTCCCATAATTTCAAGCAACTACCAAACCACACAACCAAAAAAAAAACATCATTATGGATCAAATAAGGATTAAACCAGTAATTAGATTTCGAAATAATTTAATGACAGTGTTATCAAAGAATTATACATTAACGATTATAGGGCTCTTTGCAGTATATCCATGATCAAATTTTATGTGATCAAAAAGTGTCTCGGCCTGTATAATTAAAAGTTAAAAACGTTAAATCAAAGTGGACAACCAGTTCTAATCAAAGAAGTCAGCAATATTATCACACAACTCAAGTGTCACATTACCTCCCACAACTCTCTGCGACCACACAGCAAATAGTCCAACTCTTGGGGAGTAAATATATGTAATGAAGCAAAATCAAAAACCTGTCTTTTAACTAATATATTAGCATGTCAATGAAATCAAATAAACAGTTCCATACATGCAAAGAATTAAATGGCAAGCCCACGATGAACATCAACTTGTGGTTAAACAAGAAAACTCAGAATTAAGAAAGCAACTTGACCTGATTAAATCCAGCCCTAAATGCCTCCATTTGCCGCATAATTCCAGTTTTGACAGTGGCACCAACCACCAAGGATATGTATTCCTCTACGTTATTGATATCCACTTGATGTATTTAATGAAAGTCAGATTGATATATTGACCAAAAAAAAACCAACAAGAGGCGTGGGAATAGAATGAGAAGTTGAAAATTCACAGTTTCATCCGCTAGCTTTAATATGTAGTCTGGATAGCCTGGAAGTGTAAAATCCAAACAAAGATCTTCTATCGGGGCCCCACGGAAGCGTAAATCAGCAATTTGTTCACTATTGTCACCACCATTGATTCTAAATACTGCTTTCAACAGACAAGAAGATGCAATTCTAGCAAAATTTTCCCCAACTCGGCATCAAAAGACAGAATATCATGCAAATCAAGCTCCTGCAATGGATTGTAAAAAGCGTCTTTAGCCAAAAAAGTCAAAGATCATTATGGCAATACTTGGAATTTTATAGGTATTCAAATATGCAGTATAATGCAATCAGCTTACTTAACCGAGCACAAGTTTATAAAATGATGTTGACAGAGGTAGGTCCAAAAGCCGTCCATCTTGAAGAGCTTTAGCCATCACACGCCCCAATAGCCGGAAATATTCAATTACTTTAAAAAACTGGCTACCTTCAGAGGCGTCAGCATTTGGCTGCCAAGGTCGAGGAAACAACCCAAAGGAGCTTGGATTATATCTTCGTCAATAGTAGTGGAACCAGCAGTTTTTCCTTTTTTCTCTTCATCTCCATCAATTTCCATTAATGACTTATTCCATTTAGAGTTCGACCTCCACATTCCAAGTTCAACCTTTTGCAAGTCATGACTTAAAAGTGTATAGAACTCCAAAGTTGGACCCAATCCAGTGCCAACTTCCCCAAAATATTCAACTTCAAGCACCGCTTTCTGGTTAGAATATATCTCCATTACTTTTGCAGCAGAATCCAAAATGCGGTTCCGGGAGACGCGAACTTTTGCCGTGGTAATCTCCCAATTCTCACCTCTCTTTCATTAGTTGAGCCATGGACTTCAGCACCCTGCTGCTGCTGCTGAAGGGGATATAATGCACGAGACAACCCTACGGCAGTGGAATAAAAGTACTGCCTCCGTGTCTCAAAAGGAAATAAAAAGAGGCATGCCTTTGCCAACTGGTAACACCAGGAAGGAAGGCTTCCACTGCAGAGAGCAAGGGCATCCTGCATTTGCTGAGCCAGCTTTGGAGTGAGCTTACCATTAATAAATTTCTCGTAAGGAACTCTAGTGCTGGTGATACTCAACTCATCCAGATTTTAAACTTCTCCCGCAGCAAACTTGTCAGAAAATATCTGAGCTCTCAAACGAGGTGCAAGCTGATTCAAAGCCTCTAACACACGCAAAAGTACCAATATAGTATAAGTAGGATTGGATCTTTCGAGATCACAAGGAAGTTTCCCTTGCAAAATGCTATCTAAAAGTGACATTCTATCAGTTTGGGGATCAGAGTTGGGGTTGGAAGAACCAGATTTAGCAGAATTAGATGCTGCAGCAGAACCTGATCCCCCTACTGATGTTTGGTCAGCCTGTCTGTTTGCTCTCTGATATGTTATTGTGTAAATATCACTCCAAAGCCTGCTTCCCTCACTACCAGCGTATCTCTCATCATCGTCCTCATCCAACACAAGCTGCTTCGGATGGCCTCATAGATTGTCAAATGCCTATTGAGCTGCTTACCTCCAGCAGTAAATATCTATTTTGGAGGCTCACTAGAACTGCCAAATGGAGGTCGCACTTGTTGATCTATACCTCTCCTACCACCTCAACCACTGGCAGATCCAAGCCCAACCATGACAGCAGCCGCAAAAGACATTACACCCCTTGAGTTAGCACTCCTAAAATCAGTAGAGCTCGAAATTCCAACAGCAGCAGCTCTGCTGCTAGATCCAGAAGCTGCATTAATTTGGCTATTACTTGCTGCCAGGACAGGTGCGCCATCTTCAGCTGAATCACCTAATTTAACATCATGCACTTTGGCTGGCATGAAAAAAGGAAGAGAATTATCTCTAAGCACCTGGAAAAGAACAACTGTTTCACCAAGCAATAGTAAGATTAAATGAAGTTTACGATCATAGAAAGGGGCTTTACATTTGTACAGGCACAGGATCACTCACATCTTCAAGATCATCATCTTCATCATCAGAAATATCTTCAACCCCCAAAGCATCATCAATCTCCACAGGAGACATATCCAATTCTTCATCCTACCAAAACAAGGGGACAAAATGATCATCACTGAACAGGAAACGGAAAAAAGACAGTTCCGTGCAAACAACAGAAAGGGAAGCACAATGTAAATATAGGGAGTCTAATGCTGAATATTAGCAAATGATCATCAATTTAAACTAACTTCAGCATGTGAGCTTACAAAATACAAATAAGCTCAGCCACATGACAGTTCATATCTGACGATCAAAAAGCATACCACAGAAGTAGAGTCACCATTTAAAGGTTTAGCTAGAACATCTTTATCCAAAGCAGCTCTTCTACGAGCAGCATTTCTTGTCTGAGGTCCTCGCGACTCCTCTTGAGCCATCTTCAAGACAGCCTTGCCTTTGCCCTTCCACAAAATTGTGCTTTTCTCCTGTGATGATGGCTCCTTTCTGGCCGCATCTCCTATACTAACGGATGATCTGGACTTTAACGAATGACGATGAGTGGTAGAAGTAGGAGTTCGGGTAGATGGAGAAGAAGAACCAGCCCCACTAGGTGTGTTCCCAGATTTCGAATTTCCTACAGACATGGCGGGTTTCTGAGCAGCGTCACTTTGTTGAACTACTGGCCAAAGAAATTCTTCAACAGCTGCTAGACTTGCTAATGGGTCAATCAACACAACATTTGATGATTGATCACGAAGAGACTTCTCTGCTTGGGCTCGACACAGGCGCAACTTAAAAGGCTGAGATAAAGCACCTAATCCAGAACAGTGGCGTGGACTCCCACCAGATGACCTAGGGTATTGGCTAAGAACTACAGGGAAACGCTCTAGTGATGACAAAGCATTCTGAAGCTTCTGAACCAACACAGTCATAGGAGCAACACTTGCTACATCCACACTTGAAGGAAGTGCAACACCAATAAATAATTCGGATCTTTTGAGGGCTTGGTGACGAAGCTTGGGCAAGCTTACGTCTAAAATCCTCTCCCTGGAGAAGTACCCGCAAGAAAAATAGTTCAGCAAGGCTGTAACAACAGAACTACGAATAAACTCAAAAGTGGATACACATTTTATTAAATAAGTTAATCTTAAATTTTTAAAGTATTTAGTGATTAACATATGGAATGAGATAAGACACAAGCAAGAAAATATGAGATGTGATAGGGTTCACTGCTTCTAATTCTATGTCTATAAGCATTTCCTCATTTTTTTTGGATAGCAATTCTTAATAGATTATCTACCGAACATAGGTTGATTTCAGGGGAAATGAATATTGAACGGAGCTATGTTCTCTAACATGCAAATAAGAAACACGACATCATTTGTTTTTTTGTTATGAGTTTTCAAAAGAAGTTTTGAAAGGAGTCATTCAACTTTGTCAATTACGCAAAATAGTTGGAGAATGTTAATCAGAATTACAATGGGCAGCTAGGAGACTTAAGGGAAAGTCTTGTATTTCTATTATCAAACGTCTGGCTTGGAATGTACATAACTATACAATCTGGAGGGAAAAGAATTGCAGACAATTCAAGCAACAATAAAGCTCTAAGCAAGAGGTGCCGGCAAACATAGAAGAGATTGTGAAAAAGAGATTAACAGAAGTGAGAATGTTAGTAGCTAATCCAATCAACATAAGGCTATGCGTGGCATAAAGAATAACTCATTTGATTCTTGTTAATAGAATGTAAATATTATTCCTTTTTATTGCTTGACATAGCAACATTTTTTATGTTGCTATGAGTTTGTTGTTGATGTGTCGTAGACTCTACTTCTTCGAAAATAAAATAAAATTTATCCAAAAAAATTAGATCTATTTATAAAATATTTTAATCATACAAAGAATAAAAATATATAATATTATAATGTAAATATTAAAAATATGTTAAGTTATTTATGTTTTGTTGTTTCATAAAAAAAATTATTAAATTACTATAAATTAAATTAAAAAATATTTTTAAAAAATTAAAAATATTATATAATATATAGGTAGCTCTAAATGGATCTAATCTACTAATTTACAAATATTGACGAGATGGAATACAATTTGATATCCATATTTTCATCCGGGTTAAACTCAAACAAGTATGAAAAATATTAATACGAACACTTGTATCAAACCTAAACCTAATCTAAACACGCTCGGAGTGTGATAATAAATAAGCTTTGATGAATTCTGCAATTTAATTGGGTTTAGAGGTTTTTAATTAAAAGAAAATCGATAATATATATAGTTTTCAAATATAGTAATCTTTACTAAAAAAAATTACATTATTTACATTCACTATTATTATTTTTGCCTCGTCTCTTTGAGTTTTAAATCATTTAACACACCCTTATCTTAATTATCTATACTATATAAGGTCTCTAATTGAATTAGCGCCATGAATCAAATGATATTAACTCATTGATTAATTTACATAAAACCAAAATAAAATGAACTAATGATATACTTGAAAGGCATTTATGTTTTTTAATTTTGAAAAAAAACATGTTTTCTAATAAGTTACCTAAAAGAATTAGTATTACATTATTAATAACTTTAGTAATTTTTTTCAAAATTATTTATCCATTAAAAAACCTTTTTTTAAAATAAATCATAATTTGAAAAAATAATACTTTCTCATCGAATTACGTGTGTCAAAATCTAATTTAAAATAAAATTTTGAAATTCCACGAGTGGCCAATTCCAAGCTTTACTTCATAAGGAATCTATATTTCATTATTTTTCGGCGTAAAGTGGGGTAAAGCTTGAATAGCCATTTAAACCTTTTCCTAATGGTTATTCAATGTCATCCTAAATTAAAAAAATAAAATTCCCAAAAATACCTTTTTCGGCAATAATCATTGTATATTACTATATTTTTGCATTCTATACATGGGACAACAATCATAAGGTAGTCAAAACCCCAAAATTAAATATTTTGTGTTTGATGTGTAAGTTTATGAATAAGATATGTAAAAAAGTCTACTCTATTTATAGAAGGAAGTTTGGTTTACTGGAATAGAATAGAACTATAATGGAATAAAGTAAAAATTGAATGAGATAGTTATAACAATAATTTAATTCAAAAAAATGAAATACTATAGGATTTGAATTTCCTATTGCAATTTTGTATTTTCACCCAAGGCTAAAATTGTCATTTAGTGGAGAAGGTGTGGAATGGTTATTCTAGCATGAGCAAAATAAGATCGAAATTGGTTATTCTGCAAAATGAGTATTTAGCAAATCAAATAGTTATATTACTGTAACATATCGAATCAGCCAATAATGAAGCTATTATAATGTACCAAACATGACGTTAGTGTTCTAGCACAATCAAGTGTAATGGCTTAATAATCAATAGATACCTTGCTCATCGTACTTGCAAAGTTCATTTAGAGTTTGAGTTAAAACTATTTACGAGATATTCGAATAACAAAAAATTATATTTATTCAAAGTATGATTTGATCTAATCAATAAAATATTATTCAAAAAATAAAAATAAATTTTTTGTATTAGCAAATATATATATATGTTTATATCTAAATTTAAATAAAAAAATTTTATTAATAAAATAATATTTCAAATTAAATCAAATTAATTTAAATAACATAATTTTATCTCTAATTTAATTTAATTAAATCAAATAAAATGAGTAACATGATTTTTGTACGAGTACGTGTGTTAGATCTTCGAAACCATTTCTAATTTGTTGACATATTCCCCTTTTGGCTGATAACTTTACGATGAAAGAAACTACGCAATTAAAAATAAAAATTTAAAAACGGTAAAAGGAAGAATCTTGTGTTCTACGATAATAATCGATTGGAAAAGGATGATTAGGACACGTGGACGTGAAAAAGGACAATGAAAGTGACAAACTAGATACGGCGGAAATATCAAAGCATCCAATTCAAAACGTAGATTGAGCAAAAATGAATTTCCTTTCTCGACGTCGGCGTTCGGACCCATCAAAGTAACATTTGTCGGGCCGTCGGCACGATATCTAGCTTTAAAAGACATTAATACCCATGCCAAATTTATATATTAATTGAAATATATGTGTAATTTCCGGTAACTTGATTTCCGCAATCGACAATGTGCAACCGAATCCTTGACTAGAAACATTCAATCCACGTGGTCTAACACGTGTCAAACAACCCAGCCATTTCAAATTCCAACTGCGAACTTCAGATAAAAACTATAATCAATATAATATAATGTAACCATGTCTAATCACATGCACATGAATTTCAATAATTGATTTTTATTTTTCAATTCATAATTAAAATATTTATTTTTTATATTATATAAAATAAAATAATTAAAATATAATTTAATTTCAAATAATTAAAATTTTTAAAGTTATAAGATCAAAACTAATATAAAATATTTATATTTTTCACATCTTTAAATATTATATAGTTATATAATATTTAATATTTAATAATTTATATTATATTATTTTGATACATTCATATTGAGTGCATGTCATATATAATATTTTAATTATTTTTATATTATATTTATTTTTAAATTATATTTTTTAAATATTAAATTTATTTAATTTAATATTTACTTTTTAAAATTAAAATTTTAATATTTTATTAATAAATCACATTGTTATTAACAAATAAATCAATAATTTAAAATGTTCAGTGTAATTATTAACAAATTAAAACAAAAGGAATTTAACAAATCGAAACCGAACGAAACTATGTGTAATAGCCCCATAGAAAGTGACCCCAACAAAAATCAAAAATTAATTTATACATACATTGCTTTGATTATTGGTCAGTCTTCACTGCTATTAAAGCAACACTTGTCTCTCGGAAGCGTCTCTTACCCTTTTCATTCCTATAGATCTTCTTCACAATGTGTTTTTTTTTTGGGTCAATAAACATACAAAATTTCGTTACGATACGAAATTAAATTGGCTTTATTAATTTTTGGAGTATAGATCGGCAAAGGACAATTCCATCAGTTCAGTTTTTTCATATAGTTTTGACAGTTTATATTATAGTTATCTCCGTTTTTCTTTTTTCTTTTTTTTTCTGATTTGATTTGTCGCTGCAAATAGTGAAATTTTGGTTGGTTTGCTGGTTAAATTTTGGGGTTTGAATTGATGGGGTTTTTGAGTACTGTGTTGGGCTTTTGTGGATTCGGAGTTGGGATTTCAACGGGTCTTCTTATCGGTTATTACTTCTTCATCTACTTCCAGCCTAGCGATGTCAAGGTAATCGTTGTTGTTTCAATGTTCTTTTGTTTTAAAATCCAGTAGAAAGGTTATTTAAGATTAGAGTTCTTATCATACTGAAGTTGTTTTTATTTATCTGTTTATGTTTGTTTTAATCCTTTTTTGGCAACCAAACGCGCCATAGTTTGATCTTCATGTTCTGCATAGATTTCTGGTTAAAATATGCTGATTCCTTTGATGTTTTCTGTTGGATAATTAGTTCATTAAACGATTAATAGATACTCATTAGGGAGAAATGACTTTTGAAAATTTGAAATTGCATAAGAAAATAGTATGTCAATCACCAGACAGAGATTTGAATAGGGAACTGTTTTAGCAATTGGATATTTGATGCTATTGTTGTTGCCTGGTTGACAGTGCATGAAATCGTTTCTTTATTCGTTGTGCATCCGGAATGAATGAATTAACTGGTAAATTCTTCGGTCTGGTGACTGGTGGGAATCGTAGCATTCAAATTCAAGTCAAATCGTACAGATTAATCACATCATTATCTTAATAGTGTTTGAACTTTGAAATTTTGAATTCATGTTTTAATTTCAGCGTTTAGTTCTGGTTCTAGCGGCAGGGGTCTGTAGAGCTTTTTTAACAAAAAAATAACCCACAAATAGGGTGACTAGAAATCGGGGTAGCTTCTCCAATTTTCTCGTTGCTATGAAAAATAATCAATTTTTTTTGTAAGTTGTTCTTGTAAATGTGGAAAGAGGAACATACAATGGGAGCTGAATGATGAATGTTGTATGCATCTTGTGAATATTTGATATCTGTTTCCTTTGTTTTCATTTTCTGGTGTTCATTTAAGTAGTCATTTGCTTTATCAGGATCCTGAAATCCGGCCATTGGTTGAGCAAGATTCAGAGACATTACAAAGGATGCTTCCAGAGATACCACTCTGGGTAAAAAACCCAGACTATGATCGTGTACGTAAATATCATTAGTTTCTTTCACATTCTTCCCATGTCCTTCTACCTATATTTACCGCATTGAAATCTGAAAACTATATTTTTTCCGTTCTGGTTTGTGTGAAGGTTGACTGGATAAACAAGTTTTTGGAATATATGTGGCCTTATCTTGACAAGGTTTAACTTCTAGTCCTCACTAACAGTTGTCTTTTCTAGGTATATTCTTTCTTCTTTATATGTCTGTTCTTCGCTCTTTTCCCAAGTACTTATTCTTTTGCAGGCCATCTGCACAACTGCCAAGAATATTGCCAAACCCATAATTGATGAACAAATTCCAAAATATAAAATTGATGCTGTTGAATTCGAAACACTTACATTAGGATCTTTGCCGCCAACTTTCCAAGGTTAGTCAATCAATGACTCGTTAATGGTTTTCTACCAACTGCAAATGCTGTGAACTTTTCCTTTTATTTACAGAAAGGCATCTAAAGAGAAGCTGGGTAAATTTTGAGAACATTGCTTGGTAATCTTGAATAGGTATTGGAGATAGCATGAATGGTATTGTATTTAGCATGAATATTCTTTTGGAATGCCACTTTCTAGGATGCGGTAAATTACTGGAGAACTCAGCATGTTGCATAAAAGACAAAGATAATTTATTTACTATGTTAATTCAAATGCTTTGCTTTGCATTCCAAGATAGATTTTAGGCCATATGATAAAAGTTATCTGACCTCTTTCCTGTATCTACCAAACTAGAGGAGTAGCTCCAGGTTGGATGTTTAGATGTAGGAGCAACATACTCCACAAATGTTTGGTGGTTAAGTCATTAAATTGAAGCCTAGATTTTCAGATCAAGAACCATATTTGTGCAGCTATAATTTAGTTGATTTCTTTTATTTTTCTTCAGATTTGTCACTGATCTTTTGTCTCTTCTTCTCATGGATAGGTATGAAGGCTTATGTCACGGATGAGAAGGAGTTAATCATGGAACCATTAATAAAATGGGCTGGAAATCCTAATGTTACTGTTGCTGTAAAAGCATTTGGACTGAAGGCAACTGTTCAGGTTATTATTTTTTATACAAAACTACTTGTGTTGGAGAATTGAGAAGAGGTTGCTCGTTAATTGTGTTGCTTGGATTATTTCAGGTGGTTGATCTGCAAGTGTTTGCTCTACCACGTATTACCTTGAAGCCTTTGGTCCCAAGCTTTCCATGTTTTGCAAATATCTTCGTGTCCTTGATGGAGAAGGTTTGAGATTATGGATAAAATTAAATACAAAAAATTACATTATTTAGATCTTTGATGTTTCGACATTTTAATGTGATAAAGTATTTTTTAAGAGTTTAACTGCAAATTTTGTGGCTAACCACATAAAGTGAGTTCCAGCTGTTGCCTTTCTTAGACATGTATTTTGTATGTCCTTAAATTAATGGAAAATGGAATAGTTTTAAATACACCAAATATAAAGGTAGCCAAAGTACTCCTATCTAGCATCAAGTAGAAACTTTCATACGCTAGTACCAGATTTTCACTTTTAAGGTATAATGTTTTTCAAATTTCATGATGGAAGTGCTACTGAGTTTCAGAATGATATTTGAGTCTCCAAAATTGGTCAAATAATTTTCTCCCTTGTCATCTTTTTGGTATTCAGCACTTGATAGTTCTCAATTTATGACAAGCTAAATTAGTCCTTTAAAAAATAAATTGTAGCTTCCCATGGGAATGCTTTCAAAACCATCTTATCTGTAGGGATGTGGAGGTAACTAATGCCCATATGTTCTGGTACTCTTGTAAAAACATAAGAGGAATTTGTATGGATCACTCTTAATGAATGATTTAAGTATGCAAATGCAAAAATTATATTTGCGAAATGGGAGAACTATCTCATTGCTTCTAGTTCTTAGTGCACTGGATCACTCTTAATGAATGATTTTTTTTCAAATGCACAAATTATATTTGTGAAATGGGAGAACTATGTTATTGCTTCTAAATTATTAGCCTATATATATATATTAATTAGTTCACATTCTCTCTTTTGGATGTATTGCTTCTCCCTTTCTCTTTCACTTTTATTTGAATAGTGACTAGTTCTTTTTTTTAAAAATATCATGTCTTCTTGTTTGCAGCCCCATGTTGACTTTGGATTGAAGCTCCTAGGGGCTGATCTCATGTCGATTCCTGGTCTCTACAGGTTTGTCCAGGTAAAATGTCATATAATGTTCTGTCTCTTTCTCATTTTCTGAGTTTCTCACCTGAGTGGTTCCTATGTGAGGCTTTATTAAATGCTGCAAATTGCATTTCTTTCACGAAAAGTGCAATCTGTTTTAGGCACGTCTTTTTAATGCAAAGGTTTTATTCATGGAAGTTGGTGGGCCTCTCTTTCATGGTGGTTTTATCTATGCTGTATTCTTGGAGTGTGAGACCATTTTTTGCAGTTCTAGGAAAATTTTCTCATTAATGCCCCAAATGGCTTTGTCTATATGAATCAGAGTTTTGAATGTTAATAAGTTATGTACTGCAGGAGCTTATTAAAGATCAGGTGGCAAACATGTATCTTTGGCCTAAAACCCTGCAAGTACAAATTCTGGATCCAGCGAAGTATGCATCAAGATGTTCTCATGTTTTATTATACCTATGTTGTCATTTTCTACTTTCACTTGTTAGGTCTTGGCTTATAAATCCTTTTCAACTTGCAGAGCTTTTAAGAGACCTGTAGGAATTCTCCATGTGAAAGTTGTAAGGGCAATGAAGCTAAGAAAGAAAGATCTTTTGGGCTTATCAGACCCTTATGTGAAACTAAAACTAACTGAGGAGAAGCTTCCATCTACGAAAACCACTGTTAAGCAGAAGAACTTGAACCCTGAATGGAATGAGGAATTTGATTTAGTTGTTAAAGATCCTCAAACCCAGGCCTTAGAGCTTCATGTTTTTGACTGGGAGCAGGTAAGTTTTCATACTTTTTTATCGATCTGAAGTTTTATGTTTTCTTTCCATTGTTACCTCTAAAATTTGTTCTCTTTCTCAGGTTGGCAAGCATGACAAGATGGGTATGAATGTGGTTCCTTTAAAAGAACTTACTCCTGAGGAGCCAAAAGTTATGACCCTTGATCTCCTTAAAAATATGGACTTAAATGATCCCCAAAATGAGAAGTCACGTGGGCAGCTTGTGGTCGAACTAACATATAAGCCCTTGAAAGAAGATGAAATACCAAAATCTTTTGAGGAGTCAAAAACATTGCAGAGGGCTCCTGAGAATACACCTGATGGTGGAGGTGTGCTTGTAGTCATAGTCCATGAAGCGCAAGATGTTGAAGGAAGGCACCACACTAATCCATATGTGCGTATTCTCTTTAGAGGCGAGGAGAAAAAGACTAAGGTATATTATGACATTGGTATTTAAAATTTCCTCTTTTCTTTTTTTTGATGGATAAATATCTCTCTTTTTATTTAAAATTATTTGCAAGTTTTATTTATTTATTTATTTTTTTGAAAGAATTCATACCTGTAAAACATCTTGGAGAACTGTTTTAACCTTTGCCCTATTCCAACTATCCAGTATTGGTCTGGGCCGTTTGTGTTGGGGAGCTTGCTGATTTTTTTCCTTAATTCATACCTTTTATTTTCTTTTACTAATTATATCTTCAATGGAAAATAATCAAAGATGGTGGTGTTGGCTCTCTTTTGTTGAAAGATAATCAAATCATCTGGATGAAGAAACTATTGAACAGCGAGGTGGTTTTAGTTAGGTTTCCTTTCAGATATTCATGTTTTGTTTTAAGGTCGAATAATTTAGCTAGTGTAAGTTTTAAAAGAATTCTGAGATTTTCTTTGCTTATTTTTGGTTAAATCAAAATTTTCATTCATCAAGACGATGTTGGTGTGATTTATCCAAATAGCAGCAAATCACTTGAGTACATCAAGGAAACAAAATAAAGAAAGAAAAGCATCATACCAACATCGTTTCCTTGTCAGTTGTTTTTATTTCCTATAAATGACACGTTCTGTAATTTTATTGGTGCAGCATGTAAAGAAAAACAGAGATCCAAGATGGGAAGAGGAATTTATGTTTATGTTAGACGAACCCCCAAGTAATGATAAATTGCATGTGGAAGTTTACAGCAGTTCATCAAGGATAGGCCTGTTGCACCCGAAGGTAATATTTGCACAATTGCTTGCGTTATATGTAGCATTATCTCTTTTAAATCATTTCACTTGCCAAATTTCACTTTGTTGTTTTATGGCTATATTTATGTTAACTATGTTGCTCGGACTTGGATTTGGGTGTTCAACCTGGTTCCATGAACTTTGGACCCATGGTCCCAGAATGCACTGTGGATGTGTGTTCAGGTCCATATAGATATTAGATTATAAAAATTATAGTGGTTTCTTTATTGTGTTTGAACTTTGAATTGTTTTGAATGACATGGGTTGTTGTCTGGAGATTGGTTGTTTTTGCTGTTTTAGTTTCTTCAGAAAAAATGGCAGGTTGGCACTTCTCTTCATTGTAGCCTGGTTGAATTCTACGATATGGTTGATTGATGAGTGTGTTTGGATATCGAAGGATTTTTACATTCCCAATTCCAAAATCATACGTGCAAATATACAAATATACTATATATATGTACACACACATACATATATGTTTATATGTAATACATACGTACATACACACAAACAGAGGCACGCAAAGACGTACATTTCTATGATATGGTTGGTTGATTAGTGTATTTGGATATCTAAGGATTTTTTCATTTCCAATTCCGTTATCATACGTACAAATATACAAGTATATTGGATATGTATTTACATACACGTCTATATGCAGTACATACATTCACGTATATATTCAATACATACGTAGACACACATGCATATACATACAATCGATGTATGTATGTATGTTGGTAATTTTGTTGGGTATTCAAGGTCTGTTTTTTGCAGTTTGCTGCAATTACTTACTATTAACTATATATTGCTTTTCATGAACAGGAATCATTAGGTTATGTCGATATCAATCTTTCAGATGTTGTTAACAACAAAAGAATCAATGAGAGATACCATCTCATCGACTCTAAAAATGGCCGGATCCAGATTGAGTTGCAATGGAGAACCAAACAAGCTTAGTGTATTTCTTTCTTTTTCTTTTACCTTGAATATTATTGGATTTTTTATTTTTATTTTTTTTTAAAGATACTGCATCAAAGGAACCTATTTCTTAATATGTCATCAGATTAAATACCTATCAATTCATGACTCGTGTATTCATATTGTATTAATGTATTTTTAATTTTACGTATCGTAATCGTATTTAAAATATTTTATTTTTATATATAAAACATGATACATGATAATTCATGTTACGTGGATTATGATAAATTTAATAATTTATATTATGTCTATCTATTCCATTAACACAAAAATGCACAATATGATACACACTTCTTAAAGCAATCTAAGGAGAGTTTCTAATTTTTCTTTTTTTTTTAAGAAAAAATTATTTTTCTTTCAATATCATGGTAAATTTAACAAGCACAGATGATTTGGCAAAAGGGATTAACCTAGGAAATTTATTAAGGAAAGAGCAAGAAGTAAGGTCCAAGTATATGAAAACGTTGACAGGAAATGCGAACTTATCAACCTTTATCGGGCTCCAATCCATTTCTGCATGAAAGGCCAAAAGATCAGTTGATGGTCGTCCTCCGAAGTGGGGGGGGGGGGGGGACGGTGTGAGAGAATTTTCAATGGCGTTTCCTGTAGTCGGTACCGACTCCCTTAAGGAGATCGACAAAGCTCGTCGCGCCTTCAAGAACTCCGCTCGGATCATGCTTCCCTTAGCGTACTATGAAAGACGCAAGAAATTTAAATAAGAAAATTGAACAAACAAAATAACAAATTACGCCGGAAAATAGAAGCCAAAACGAATATCGTTATCTGCTGGTTTTAATGATAAATTTAGGGATACTACGATGTCACCACCAACACCGGCGGCTTGACAATTCCTATTGATTCTTGTGGTCAGACTCTAATTCCTTTTCTAATTTCTTAGCTCTTTAATCTAAGTATCTAACCATCAAATTCGTGTAAAATGTTTAACTTGTTAGTCGTAATTAATATCGAATTTAGTAATTGACCCGTAGTTAACATTAACAACTTTAAAATCGAAAAGTGCTTTAACTGCAATTAATTAACTAAGGATGCAATCTAGCAAGCATTTGAGGATTGGAAAACTATAGATAAATAACTAGGCAAATGAATGTCTTTTCTGCTATGATTGCTGGACTAGTAAATACCTAACTCCTTGGTTGGTGCATGGTTAAATTGATTAAAGTTGTTGGTTGGCATCCTTCAATGTTTTGTTATGATATTCTCTTTAATTATGCTATCATTATGATTCTATTTCTTTTGAACTTCCATCTTTTTCATGTGATTTTTCTTAGACTTTGGCCAATCTTTTAACATATTCCCTTTCCATTTCTGGCATTTGGCAGGATGAGGATGCCTTCTTCACAGATTATGCAGAATCTCATAAGAAACTTCCAGAACTTTGGGTTTTCTCCTAGTTCCTCTCGCTCCAAGCTGAATTGTAAAAGAAAGCACCTTATTGGTGAAGAGTGCTGTTGGGGTTGCTGTGGTGATTCTATGCTACTTTTGCGAGGAACAAAAAAAGAGTGAAGTGAAGCTAGATTACTGGGTCTTTCTATAACAGAACATCCGTTATCAGTTACCCGAACTCGGTCCGATCCAAACATCTGGCTAGCCATGTAGTTCTTGTTTCTCAGACATCATATCCCCCCCTAATGTCATATTCATTGCCATCTAGACATATTGGTAAATATAGAAGCTCCTCCATTTGAGGTATTTTCTTGTTCTTTATTCATGACATTGGTTTTCATTGATATATTTTCCTTTTTTTTTTTTTTTAATTCAGAACAGTGCTTTTCAATGCTCTAAGGTTTTCGACTCTAATTGAGCCACCTCGTTGAAGCCAGGAGGGACCAATCCCTACAACAATATCCCAACCAGGTCTGCTTTGTGCCCTACGGATAATGCAGCCAAAATATATGAAAATAAAGAGACTTTTTGAGGTAAGATGTGGGTTTGGGTGTCGGAAACTGACATTCCACCAAGATTAAAGAGTCCCAAATGGTAGGGGGCAGCCAAAAGAAAAAAGAGGTGGGTAGGTAATGTTAGGGTCTTGTCCAACACCTAAGCACGAGTCACCACTAAAATCTGATTATTGACAACCCTAACCTAAGCCTTAACCCCTTTTTATGACATTAACGAATCACGAAATTATAAAAGTTCTTTCAATTTTCTTTTTGGGTTAATAATAATAATGATAAACTCATTCTTTTAAATCTTCTCTCTATATTTTGTAGGGCAGTCATCTGGTTGCTTAGTGGCAGGATGGTTAGGAAAAAGACTTGTTAAACCTAACTGGTTGAAACAGGTGAGGCAGAGGCACCATCAAGTTAATGCGTGCAGGTGTATGTTTGATCCATCATTTTTAGGATTAGGAACACATTCTTTGCGTCATTCCGTCCCTTTCTCAAAATCTTTCTTCCCTTTTTACATAAAATTTAATATATTTCTTTTTTTTTCCTTTTTTCAAAAGCTGAAAGGCAAAAACAACTGGATAGGCATAGATGAGTTTTTGTTAAAAAATGATAAAAATTAAGCATTGGAGTCGAGGGAGAAGAATAAAATCTTCAATTCAATGTTCAATGGTGTCCTCACAAAGTTCAACATCAAAGTGAGGCCAGCATTGGACTTGGACTGGGGTGCAAGGACAGTTAGATGAAAAAGTAGGAGAAAAATACAATACATACAAATTATTCCGTGGGTGGACCTCTACCTACTAGACTTTCTACTTCCAGTATTTATATTTATATATTTTATTATATTATAATCATGTTTAAGATATTTTATATTTATATAAATTTTGATATGTTAATAATTCGTAATATATAAATTTTAAAAAAATTCATTTATTAATGTCGTATTTGTATTATTTTTTCATATCATATCTTGTCTGATTTGGGCTTAATATTGTCTACTTTCTCATCCATCCTTCTCTTAGAAATCAACTTCTGGTCATGATCCTAAGCTCTTACCATCCGCATGCATTTCATGACGAGAAAGACAGACAAAGAGAAAGAAAGGGAAGGAAAGTCTTGTATGTGGTAGTGGGTAACAAATATTAATATGGTTATTGGGGGAGGGAATGATTGAAGACAACAACAAAATCGTGTAAATGAATCAACCTTTCCCATCCCTAACCATTGCTGCCGCCTTCCTGCCCCTTTATTGCCTAAACTTACATTACAAGGTTTGGTAGACATGTTTAAGAAATAGGCTATTTATTTAAGTCTGAAAATTAATCTAATATTTGAAAGTATTTAGACAAAAAAAATATTGAGTTCAAAAATTGAATTTAACCAAAAAATGAAAACTATTTTAAAAAACAAACAAAACCTTGAACATGATGTTTTTGATCTAAACTTGATTTGTCTGAACTTGTTTTACTATTAGTAATATAGATTGTTAAGGGTTGGGACGAATCTGAACAAAAAAAATATTGGTTCATATGAGATTTAAACTTGTCAGAATTCGTCCCAACTCCACTTATGATACTTCTAGTTTGGGAAAAAGAGTAAAAAGGAAAAATAATAGTGCGAGGTGAACAGAAGACCACATGCAACAACAACCACATTCATATGCATATCTTTTCCTATTCTTTGCTTTTCTTTTTCATCATCCTCTCTGGACCCAACCTCCAACTCTTCTAGAAACCCTCTTTTTCATGCACGAAAGTATAACAATAGAATAAAAAAACCAACTGCAACTACCATCTCTATATTATGATTTATGCTTAACAGTACCCAGTCCGCTTTTACATTTCTTTTCCATATCACAAATAAAACTAACTAATATAGGAATCTTATATATATATACACACACACACACATATATATATATATCCCACAAAAACACACATACATATTTATTTCCATCTTTTAACTTTGCTTCAAGATTTGAATTTTCTGTAAACCAGAACTACCCCACTTTTAGTTAGGTAGTATCAGAAATGCCTCTTCTTATGGAGCTGCTTAACAACGAAAGTTATCTTAATATAAATAGATATGCAATTCAAATATGATAATTTAAAGAAAAGGAAAAAAATTAGGGTTCCATAATCCTATAATATTATTAAAGAAACAATGTGATTTATTGATAAAAGTGTTAAACAGTTTTGGTTATGAAAGCTAACTAAATTATTAAGCTGCAGTGGTGCAGGTTTAGAGGAAGAGACAGAAGAAGAAACAAGACCAGAGATCACACTTTGTCTCGCCCATATTTTAATACCTTACTTTACACCTACCCGAAGGTTACCAACAGGCAATATTATATCCCTTTTAACTTATTATTTATGATTGATGCTAAATCTATTTATTTTATAAGTTTTAGATAAAATTTTTATAATTTTATATCTCTGAATTATTATATAATAATAAAATTATTATTTTTATTTAAATTTAATTATAAAAATATGTAAATATTAATATAAAAAATTGATAATATAATAAATAGTAAAATGAAATTTTAAAATAATTTGACAGATAAAAATTTTTAAAATTTTTTATATGCGATCTGGCGCATGGGGAAGAAAGAGGCCAATAGCTAGTTCCTCAACAGGTATTCCCTCATGCCTGTCTCCCCAACTCCCATCAATATATATTCCAGCAAAACAAAAAACAAGTCCTGCATTCCATTTTTCACCCTCAATGCTACTTTTGAATTCTCTCTCTCTCTCTCTCTCTCTCTCTATATATATATATATATATATATATGCTTATTTTGTTTATGCTATTGAAAAACAGGAAGCTTAGGTACTGTAGTGCTAGTTTCCCACAACTTGTAAAAGTGCTACTCAAATGGGAAGGTCTCCTTGTTGTGAGAAAGCTCACACAAACAAAGGTGCATGGACCAAAGAAGAAGATGACCGACTCATCGCTTACATCCGAGCTCACGGTGAAGGTTGCTGGCGCTCTCTCCCTAAAGCTGCTGGCCTTCTCCGTTGTGGCAAAAGTTGTAGACTTCGTTGGATCAACTATTTAAGACCCGACGTTAAACGTGGCAATTTCACTGAAGAAGAAGATGAGCTCATTATCAAGCTGCATAGCGTTCTTGGTAACAAGTAAGTATCCATATTCAACTTCAGTACTGTGCAGTATTTGAAAATCTTGATTGTTTTTTCATGGACTTGAATCTTTCGCCGGGGGGGGGGCGGCGGGGATTCGTTTAATTTGTGTAGGTGGTCTCTTATAGCCGGAAGATTACCGGGAAGAACAGATAATGAGATAAAGAATTACTGGAACACGCATATAAGAAGGAAGTTATTGAAAAAAGGTATTGATCCTGTAACTCACGGGCCACTCAATGAGGCTGCTAAGGATTTAACAATAATATCTCTAAGCGGACTTGTCAACAAAAATGAGACGAAAATCCTAGTTGAAGAAAGGTGTCCAGACTTGAATTTGGACCTCAGAATTAGCCCTCCTTACCATCAAAGCTCGGCGCCGGAGCCATTGAAAACTGGGGAGAGGTTTCTTTGTTTTGTTTGCAGTTTGGGAATGAAAAACAGCAAGGACTGCACCTGCACCATCGGTGGTGCAGCTGGTAGCAGCAGTACTAGCAACATGAACAGTTGTTACGATTTCTTAGGCTTGAAAAATGGCTTCTTGGATTATAGAAGTTTGGAAATGAAATCAGAGGGAATTTGGATTATTAATAATAAAAATGGAGAGATATGAATAATAGATTGTTATTAGTTTAAAATCCCTCTAATTTGTATTATTTTTATATCAATGCAGATATTGATAGTAGTATTTATTGGTGAACGTTTTTGCATTTATTGTATTATGTACTTTCTCTTCTCTAATGATAATTTCCTTTTAACTTTCAAGAGAACAAGGAAGAAGTCCTTTTTCAAATTTGTTTTTGCCTCTCTTTTCCAAGAAAAAGTTGAGCTTTGTCAGCCCTCAATGTTCATTGATCAGATCTCCAAAAGGGTCAGGCTCATGTTTAATTTAGTTTTGTTGTTGTTATTCTAGTGTTTATCAAGAAGAGAGAGAGAGAGAGGGAGAGAGGGATATCCTTTTTTTCTTATATATAATCTTCCTAATAGAAACAAAAATTTATAATTCGTTTTTTTATAAAAAAGTTGATACTACCGGGAAAAAAATTATAAATATTAATAAAAATGATTATAAGAATAAATTAAGTAAAATTATAATTCGATTACATAGATATAAAAGATTTTCTCTTTCACTCTCTATTAAAAAAAAATTTTCAAAAAGTACATTTCCCTTTCTTTTAAATTTTTATCTAACAATAAATAATGCAGGGCGAAAGAAAAGAGATGAACATTGAAATCGGAAAACACCTAACTTGAAAATCAAAGAAATAAAAAACAAGAAGACATGAATGTTAGCTTGTTTGGAATCAGACCCAACAACTTTTAAAAGAAAATAAACAAGAGTCATTTAGACACATGGGTGTTAGCTTGTATGGAAAAAAAATCTAGAAAAACAATGGCCCTTCACCTACAAAAAAATATTTAAAAAAAAAAAAAACAGATTCGCTTGTCAATTCACCACTTGCTTTCTCTCTTCTTTTTTTCAAAGGTGTTTGGTAGAGACATTAGAAGTTTCCATTCCATTCCATGGGATATTTTCAATTTTCCTCAACTTCCCCCTTACCTTTTCTACTCACTTGCTCCAAAAGAAAACTATTTAAACAATTCTCAAGTTATTTACTAATTATAGCTGCTGCTGCTGCTCTCTCTTTTCTTGCACTATTTTAGTTCTTTACACTTTAGAGCTGATATTATTATCATTATTAAACCCTTAAATAGTTAGTTCATGACAATAAATGCATCTTCTAAACCATTTTGTGGGGCTCTTTGCTATTCTTTCTTGCTTGAAAAACTATTGGGCTTGTCACTTGAACTAAGCTCTTTTTTCTTTTAATAAAAAAAATAAGTATATTATTATGTAAATGGAAAATTGAAATAGAGCAAGCAACTAGTGCTCTGTCATTTCATACAGGGTTCTGATCCGCCAGTTTTGGGCCAATGCAGATTTGAGGGATGCAATGCAAAATCTATTTCTTGGTTAAGTTTAAAATTCAAGCCATATAAAGGCACGATTTCGGAACTGGCAAATTGGAATTTAGCCTTTGCCATCAAAAACACCAACAAAATCCTGCTTTTCCTTTTCAAATCAAAATAAAATAGAGACACTCTATCATCTAAAATGATCAATCACCAAGCGCTTTTGAGGAGAAAATAAGAAATATCCAACCGACTCCACAGCACAGTTTTCACCAATCTAGCTACTATATGAAAATAATTTAAAAAATTTTATTAAAATATTCATGTTCGACATATATTTAAATTTGATTATAAATATATTTTTAAATTATATATGAATAATTTAAATATTATAATATACTCGTATTAAACATAATATCTATATTCAACATTTATCCAAATTCGAGAATCCAAATAACAAAGGTTAACTAAAAACCACTCTTGTATAAATTAAAAACAAAGAGTGAAAAAATTCAAGTAAAAATAAAAATAGTAAAAAAGTGTTTTTACCCCACCACTTAGAAAAATTCTCACCTTATAGAACAAACCTCAAAAAGTGTACAATGCAACGATTGAATCTGACGGGCATGCACAATTTGCACAATTTGCCAATAGGCAGTTAAAAAAACAATCAACAACACCAAATTATTTTGAAGTTACAAACTTATAATGATATATCCTAAGTTACTC
This sequence comes from Adansonia digitata, assembly GCA_029448705.1. Taxonomy (NCBI): domain Eukaryota; kingdom Viridiplantae; phylum Streptophyta; class Magnoliopsida; order Malvales; family Malvaceae; genus Adansonia; species Adansonia digitata. The sequence continues at coordinate 14,868,626 of JAQSVH010000001.1, read as the reverse complement.
AAATTCAGGTGTGTGTAAATATTGAATATGAGTATGCATCCAACATATGTATGTTCAATTTTTTTCTAACTTTCATTTATTTGAGGGTCCCATGAGAGTTATATTCTCGTACGCATATTTTGATATGCGTTAGACACGTTATTGAATATAAATACTTTAAAAAAAATAAAAAATCAGCAACATAGAATAAATCTTTATACACCGAAGGCTGTAGAAGGGAAGGGTGATCTACTGTTCCTGCTGATGGGAAGATGAACATAAACCTCATGAACATCCTGCTTGCACACTTCTCCTCTATCTCTATCAATCGCGTAGCAGACATAAACAGTTTCAATCACGTTGTCCAACAGATGTACGAAGAAACTGAGCACGACGAGTAGCAGCAGCCATGCGAAAACAGCAACGACGTATGCATTAACCCCTAGATCACTAATGCCATTTAAGATAGCACATACCTGCATATATGTACTCAACTATCAGGTAACAGTCCCGAAATTCAAGCCCATTGAGTCATTTTATTTAGCGATGAGAGACTCACCACAATCGCGTAAAGTGCTGATAGGACGAAGATAATTCCGGCTAACAAACGAGTAGATACAGTCTCCACGAAAGCGACAGAGAGTAGGTTACGCCTTAGAAGCTCATATGTCATCCTTGCGGACGTGCAGTAAGCTTCACCAGTTATTGCGGCAAAGTTGATGGTGAACTTGTTAACAAAGTCTATTGCAGACAATAGGGAATTACCGCAACACCGCAGGACAAGATTCACTATCCCAGGAGCATCTTCTTGTCTCGCGCTATCAACAGCAGCTCGCACCACCCGAACTGCACAAATAAGTAGTCCGGATAGACAGACAGTGCCAGAAGAAGGACCAAATGCGTTTCTGCAAGTGTTTAAAAACCGAAAGATTAGAAAAAGGATGTCCGGCTTGAGTTTCACGCTATTGCAGAAATTTCATTAAAGATATCCTTCATAAATCGATTTATCAACATATACTCGTTAAATCAGGCAAGGATATGATTCAAGAAGTTAACATGCTGCCTAAAAGACAAGAAGCTAATATGTCGATTAATCTCAACCGAAATTGACCTAACATGCAGCAATTCAATCATTCTATTAAATGCTGTCTTCTGAGTTTTCGGCATAGCAACTTCTGCAAAGAAACAAGAGAAGTTGCTCCGTTTTTCAGGCCAATCTAACCCATTACAGAGATGCATAAAGAAACAAAATGAATTTTATTATACATAATGGTAAAAGATCGTCACGGGAGCGCACTCTCAAAGAGATTGTTACACATTGGATCTTTATTCCATTCTTCAGTCCATGCTACTAAATATTAAAAAAACAATGTCAACCTGGATCCACAGATTCAAACCACAATGAATGACGAGGACAGGATTTTTTTCAACAGTTGCGGCTACAAACCATATCTAAATCTACGTCATAAACTATGTACCATTACCATTATCCTAATCTGATCACCAAGATCATAATCTTTGATAATTAATCCACACAATCCGGTACTCATAGCATGCCTCCAAAGCAGCCAATCCGAAACACAAAAGAAAAAAAAAAAATATATATATATATATATATATCGAATTCGGATTAGTTTCAGCTAATCTAATACGTTAAAATGCATAGATCATTGTGTAGAAAAACTGAAAACAGTAGGAAATCACCTCAAAGAACTTCTTATACTCCGCTTCGGTTTTTTATCATCCCTGGAGAAGTACCACTGAGCAATGGTGCCACTGATCACATAAACCTGAGCTTCCAACATTGTAGTCAAAGACCACAGCATTGTCAAAATTGCCAATGCATAATAAGCAGGCACCCACCTATCTTGTTTCCAAACACAAGTATACTCTCCATTCGATTCTTTAGCTACAATTTTCCCATTAAACCTAGCAAACACCAAGAACACGACAATTGGCGCGTAATAAACCACCAAACCAATAGTCAACAGTGGTATCACCAAAAACAATCCTACATTCCGGGAAAGTGCATCAGAAGCAACACCAATAATCCTAACAGTCAACTCGATTCGATGCCAATTAGCCACAATGATCCAAACAATAATCCCAACTACCAATAGAACAAAAACAAGCACTAAAATTCTGTAAACCAAAGGGAAAGCATCATTACAAGAGGAGCTCAAAGTACAAGCAACGAACCAATAAACATCAAAGAAAATTGGGATGATTATAAAGAAAGGAAGCAAAAGATAAACGATCTGCTTTGTGTAATGTTTGAGTAATAAAAGCAAAATAAAACAAATCGGTACACTTAAAATTAAAGTTATGACAAGGGTCCATATTAAACTTGTCCAGAAACTCGAACTCGACAACGAAACAAGTAAGGGTCCAAAAACCCAATTTGAAATCGATGAAAAGGAAGTGTCTTGAACGCAAGAAGTGGAATTAGAATCGTAGGAGAAGCTGGAAACGTTGGAGTAGTTGGCGTTTCGATGGAAGATGGAGAAAATACCGAAAGCGAAAGTGCAAATGACTAAGAGAAGGAAGAGGATGAGGAAAGGAATGTCTTTGAAAGGTCTGGGTCCGTAATTGAAAGAGATGTGGAGGAATTGGGTGGGGTCGGGCTCAGACGGGTCGGGTTGAGCTGGTTCTTCGATTGTTGGTGGAGGAGACGGGTAGGCACCGGAACTGGTCGTGGGTTTGGAGAGAAGAGGTTCGGTTGGTAAAGCAGAGTCGTATAGAGATCTGGGCTTGGAGGTGGTGTTTGTTTCTTCTGTGCTGGGCATTGCAGCGACGACTCGAAGAGCAAAACAAGAGTTGGAATTTTAGGAAATTGTTTTTCCTTTTTTATCGATTGTTTTACTTTTCTCGATTTAACTTTTTATTCGTTCTTTCTGCTTTGTTTGACTGTTAGTTCAGTGAAACGAAACCGAGAGCCGAAGAAGAAAACGTGGCGTTAACCATCCCCTCCCTACCATTCTTTGCTTGGACTTGGATTCTACTGTAGCAGTGATGGTCAGAAAACTTCCTATGTCTCTGCTTCGAGGATTCCATCACTTGTATTTATTATGCAGTTGTGATGCGGGGAGAACGTAGATTAGCCGAATTTGGTACAAAGTATAGAATTCCAACGTTTATACAAGTATATTTAAAAATTACTTTAATAAAATAAAAATGTTAAAAATTCCAACGTTTATACAAGATTATATTTTTTTATTTATATTTAAATATATATATTGAATATAAATGTTAAACATGATACTTCAATAAAATAAAATAAAAAATCTAAATAATGTAAACGAAAATAGCCATTAGGCAGAATTGTTTCCCTTATGAAATTATTTTTCCATCCTCACGGAGTTTACTTTCTGTATGAATAATATATGGAAGTTCCATTTATAATACTATTTAATCGTTTATTTATGTTTAGTGGTAATTTATTAGTAAGATTTCAGACTAGTTTACGGGGCAGCTGTAACTTCTAAGGGTTGAGTCCTGTCTATATGCTCAGTCAACTTACTGCCGGTAAGAGTTGAGTCCTTCATTTAAAATGAAGTTAATCAGATTCAGTTTGGTTATTATCGAATCAAACTCATATTATTGAATAAATCGAGTTCAAATATCTTAATGTCTTACTTGAATAACTAACTTACAAATCTAATCGAGCTTCTATTAAAAATATTGAAAAGAAAATTCTCAATTTGAACTCGAGCAAAAATAATCAATTCTGAAATAATGCAAGAAATGAGCTCATTTTTACTAGGTAAATGAATCTAATCAAACACTTTCTTAAGCCTATAAGTCTTGGTCTTGGATCTAATTCATTTCTAGTAGTTCAAGAAGGAAATGATACTAGGGAGCAAAATATGAATCAATTATATATAGAAAAATAATCAGCAAAGCCAAAACACAATTTTCTCAGTTGTTTATATAAACCAGGAGGATCTTCATGTTTCCTCATCCCATCTGCTCTTAGGTATCTCTCCAGAATCAGCAATTACGACCTTCTTTCTAGGTTTCCCACTGTAAGTCCCCGCTCCGCCTTCGATCATATAGACAATGTCCATGCCTTGAATAACCTTACCAAAAACAACGTGCTCTCCATCCAACCTGAAAAGATCGTACACGATTATAATTTTGAGTCGTTTTGATCAACAACTTATTTCATAATGAGAAAAGATGTCAAGTAAGGAATTCAAAATGTTCTATCTCCCATTATTACCGGGTAAAAAGACAAAAACAGTTACTAATCTTTCATAGTCAATGTATTTCGCATTAATTATCCAGATACTGGGAATAGCTAAAGAACATATTTACATTAGCATATAGATAGCCAGCTTTGTCAGATAATTAAACCCGAGAAATTTTAGCTTTATAGACTAATTCTTCATGAATCCAGATACAGTTCGACATGCCATTATATCATATAGCTTACCAGCTGGCTTTGACAGTGGTGATAAAAAACTGAGAGCCATTGGAATCAGGTCCTGTATTAGCCATGGAAACTACACCTGCAATAAAATTAAGTGATAAACAACTGAATATTTGAAGAAAATATGACTATTAAACGGAAGAACCTTGACGACCAAGAAAATATTAAAGCTTTCGAGTTCAGAAAGCATCTGTTTCCATCAAGTCATAGCTAACTGATACACATAAGACTTTAAGAGTACCTGCATGTGAATGTTTTATCTTAAAGTTCTCGTCAGGAAAGGTGCCACCATATATGGATTCAGTTCCCCTTCCATCACCATGAATTATATCACCACCTTGGATCACGAATCCAGATACTATACGATGGACTGGTGTTCCCTTGTAACGAAGGGCTTTCCTATTGGCACCCTTGCCTTTCTCTCCTACAGTTTGAAAGAAAAAATTTAAGCATATTTACCGTGAAAATTAAACTGCCTAGCAACAATAATATTCGGAACTGATATATATATATTTTTTTACAGGAACAAACCTAATATAGATAAGGCTTAAGTACCTGTACACAAAGCCCTGAAATTTTCTGCAAACAGAAAACAACAGCAATTATATATAAATATATATAGATAAATCCAAAATTTTCAATGACGAATGAAACAAGTTATAGTACAATAAACAATGGAAACAATTGGAGAAAGAAAATTAATATTCATCTGAATTAGCGGAAAGGTAAGCTTCTCATACATGACATACGACAAGGCTGAGACTAGCTCGTACATTGCTAATGAGACAATGATTTCGAGAAATTAAATTTCTAAGGCATTAAAACTATCGACCAAAAGATTAAAACATACCGACAGTTCTAGGTACAACTTCGCCATACAATCCAATAATGATTCTACCTGTAGAACACAAATTATAGCACCGTAAGCTAAAAAGAGACAAGCAAGATTCCTTCTCACCAGTCTTGTAGGAAAGAGAAGGTACTATACCTACGCGCTGAGCATCAATATCTACATCCAAGTATACTCTGTGGGTAACTTCATGCTCCTCTTCCACAGTCTTATCTTCCTCCTAATCAACAAAGCAGGAAGAATCAATTAGTACAAATTATTATTGTGTTAACCTAAGTACATTGGAAGAATCAAGCAATATTAGATAAACATCAATGGAAACTGCAACCTCGCAAAGGACATTCAGAACCGCAACAAAATCCTTTTACTTAAAAGATCAAATTTGGAAACTGGCAAATGCTCTCAGATTCTAACAGGATACTTAAAAAAAAAATCTTTATTTTATCTTTCATGAAAAGGGTGTCCTAGAAAGGAGCTTTAAACTAGACTATTCAATCTGAAATAAACCATATCCAAGCAAACCAAGAATTACAGACAGATCAGAAAAATAAAAACGAAACGAAACCAACCAAATTCATGCGAATAAAATTGAAAACCCAAATCTGTTTTACCGTACAAGATGCAAGAAATAAATAAAACAAACCAAATTCAGATCCGAAGACTACATATTTTCACATATCCGAGAGATTGGGTATTTAGAAAAGAAGAAGACGAATTAAAAAAGCGCACCCTTTTAGCTCCTGAGAAAGCGAGAATGACGAGAATTGAGAGGACAATGAAGAGAAGAAGGCACCGAGGCTGTACCAAAATCGAGATCTCTCGACGCATCCTTTCGTCCTGTTAAGTTATTTTTTCACTAAATTATTAACAATTAGAACTTTGTTTGACTTTCCATCTGAATATCAAAGACAGAAGAAGGAGATCGTATCTTTTCTCAAACACTATCACTCTCAGACTCTGAAAGTGATTGACTCAAGAGTCACTAACTCAGTCGCCTATGAAGAACACCGAAGAGGTTGGGCATCTAATTTTATTTTATTAATTAAAGCTTAATTATGAGACCGAGTGAGTGCTTAAGAGAAATTTTAGACTGCATCTGGGCGTATTTTATTATTATAAAGTTAGTGTGTATTGTACAAAGCATAAATGTAATCCACAAGCACGTGGGGCACGTGCAAGACCGAGAATGAGAACCGAGATGAGGCCCGCCGGTCTCATTCATATGTGGGTCTCGGCTGCGGTTTTAGGTGCCTAATTTATGGTTATGTAACTACGTAAGAATATACCGAGTTAAATAAAGATGGTTAAGTCAAACCGAGTTTAAATTGTAGCAAGTTTTTGTTTAAATTAGGTTTAAAATTTAAAAAAAAGTCGATTAAGTTTTATATTTAAAAGTTAAATTTATTTGATATAATAAATTAAATTTAATAAGTTCGATTGATTAAGTTTGTTTTTTTAATATAAAATAAATTTGATTTTTTAAATTTAAAGTTAAAATTATTAACGACTTAAGTAGTAAAATATGCTTTAAATTATCAATTTCAATGTCTCTATGATCTTTTTGGTATTGTGCGCCTTGGCTCAAACCATGAGGCCTCCATCTCGACGGAAACTTTCCTTCCTTAAGGAACCATCAACAATCTTATGTTCATGAATATATTAAGAATCAAGAGAAAAAAGAAGTGCAAGAAAAGCGGCATTTGAAATTGTTTGAATTAAATCATATATATTACCGTCAAGTAAAATGTGCTTTCACTGATGATTTAGATTCTAATCATTCACGGTTACCATCAATTTTGGTTACAAAAAACACTAAATTGTACTATGAAATAAAGAATTTTAGACTAAGATTACGTTCAAAATTTTTATAAATTCTCAGCTGTCCAGATTAGGGTTGAGATTCGAAAGAGCAATGCTAGTATAAACTATAAAGCTACCAACACGTAAGGCACCAACAACAATATTTCAGAGCCAGTACCAAAGTTGATGATGATAGGAAATGCCAGTGGTCATGGACTTGTTTTTAGTTGAGTTGTTTTTTATTGCATTTGCAGATATAATATATATTATTGTGGTCAATTGCAGGTGCACAAAGAAAATGAAATTGCAAACATAAAGTAATGATTATAATATCACGTTATGACTGCTATTCAAATCTCGACTATCATAAACTGAAAAAAAATATCTTGCATAAAAGTAATAAGGATTAATGGAATCCTCTTGAACCCCTTGATTGATAGAGTTCCAATCTACTTTTAGCTTCCGGTAATAAATCATTAATATCAGGATCTCCAAGTAGATGAGCCTGCCTCGATGCCCATTCCAACACTATAAGCACCTCTTCTTGTGCAAGGGCCTCACTGTCAGGGATATTGAACGCAATATAACAAACAAGGTCTAATGAAGAGAGCTGAACCATTTGTTCACCAAAGTAAACCAGTTGAATCAAATGCTTGGCGCCTTCTGCATTGAGATGGCCTTTGAATCATTAATATGGAGGAAGTTTTTAGGTGTGGCGAGCTTGTTAAGTGCAATGGCGGCTTCCATTGAAATATCTGCTTCCCTATCATCGAGCAATTTCACCAATGGCCCGATGATCCTTGTTTCAGTTGCTCGGAAAGTCCTGGCCAAGTTTCCGATGGCTTTGATGCAAGGCACGAGGAGGTCGGGGTCCGCCTTTTCGATGACCTTGAGTAACTGGTCTACAACAGCTTTGGCAGCAGGGGAAGTACGCTTGAACGAAGATCGTCTCAAGTCCGAATTTTGCTCGGCTACAGCAGTGATTTCCATTAACGCCATGGCTGAATAGTACCGTACATCATCAACCCCTTTCTCTAACAAAATTGCATAGCACAATAGAGCTCTTGATTCCGTTGTGCTACGACATATACCAGGATTTCCCTCGCAAAGCTGCCAGAGAGCTCTTGCCGCCATTGCCTTCATTTGTGCTTTGGTGGCTTGTTCTTCAAGTTCCCTTACCTTGATGCTGGTTCCAGATAATGAAACATGTAGCGGATGGTGGTTCGACTTGGCATTCTGCTGGTTGCATTTTGGATGGTTAAGAAGGTGGTGATTTGTCAAATAATTATTCAGTTTTGTTGGCTTAGAACCGTCAGGATTGGGGCTTTTCATAGCCAAAGTGTTAGTAACCACATTGTGCATCTGGCTAGGAGTTTGATTCCCCATAGGATGAGCTATATTGCTACGAACTTGCTTATCATCAATTTCGCGCTTCTTTTTATTAGTTTTCTCTATAGTATTAATAGCCATAACGACTGAATGAATCGAGATCGTTTGCTTACTGGCAATGGCATACTTTCTGTGTTCCTGAACGGTCTCGAAGGCGAGATGGCGGACGAGAAACCGGATTATATTGTTCTGCGAAAAATGATCTTGACATTCGGGGTGATGCGCAGCCAATTCTGATACAGCCCAAGCCACCAAAGCTTGAACTTTCATTTGATGTTCTTTGAGGATTTTCGCAAACGTTGAGCAAACACCAGCATTTGCAATCTGTTCGACGCTTTCCGGCTCACATCCTAGCAACCCAACTGCCCTTGCTGCATTCTCCTGACCTTCGGGGTTCCCTTCCTTAGCCAATTTTAATAAAAAAGGGACCCGTCCTTCCTCTATGATCAGCTTAGATATTCATCGTCACGATCACCCACCGAGGTTGACACGGCCAAGAGCCACGAAATATCCCCTATCGAGTTCTCGAGTTGCATCGATAATTTCCTGAAGGCTGCCGCTGGGATAATTGTGAAAACTCGCTTCATGAGACCGGTTGCTTGGCACTTGATGACAAGAGCTAGGGCCTTGTCCAGGACTTGTTCGATGTCATCGATGATCCTCTGTGTTGGGCGCTCGAAAATGTCGTGTGCAACTTGACGGAGGAGCCCTGCTAACTTCTCGGTCTTGCCTTTAAGCTCTTGGCAGTCTTGTTTAAATGGTTGTGCTTCGTCCGCGGTCTTTGTTACCCGGTCCACCACTTGTATCGGCCTTGCCAGGATCTGTTTCACAATGCCCGCCATGGTCTAAGCAGACCCAGAAACAAGGACAAAATCAAATTGCGAAAACGATCCTTCTTGGAGGAAGAAACAAATAATTTGATTCTAAACGGTGAAATGTTTCTATAAGAATTTATATTATTTTTACGTATTGGACCCAGAAAATGAAAATGTAAAACCAGACGTGAAGATACATAAGGAGTTTTTGTTAAGGAGAAGGGTCTAGGCATTAGAATTTCTTGGTTTTCGGGTTGTGGTGGTGGCCAAGGAGGATGTGATGCCGCCGCCAGTTAATGCGAAGAGGGAGAGGGGATAGCAACAGATTTGTAATGGTCAAACAAGATTTTCTCTAAGTTTGAAGTCCAAAAATAAAACCACCGCTCTTCTTGCGTTATACATAGGAATTGAATTGGTTGATCCATAAATTATTACAAAATTCCAGTATTATGAACACGAAACTCTTAAATAAAAGTCTCAAAACTCCATTTCTTCTCTGTAACTTTCACGTTCTTATAAACCTATTCATGAATTAGACTGAATTTCAGCCGAACCCAAACAATTTTCATGACCATTCAAATTTGATTCGGCTCAAAACACGGATCAAGGTTAACTTGAACCAGAATTCACTTCCATCTGCGACAAAAATTGATGATGCAGCCAGTTGTATGGGTATACTTAATCCTGCTTCTGAATTGGCCTTGCTTGCTTCTGCAGTCTGTACCTTACTCTTCACTATTGGCTTTTCGCCACCTCTGCCTTTTGTGAAGGACAATGATTTTGCGGATACGAATATTTAATAAAAATAAAAACTTCGAATAATATAAAATTAAGATCCTTTGCTAGTTTTTTTTTGCGTAAGGTTATTTTTGTTCACACGAAGCCATGGGCAAGAATTGCTTCTTTTTATATTATATTTCCTCCATGAGTACAGACACTCATTCATCTTGAACGTTGGGATTACATTGCCATTCCCATTCTCCACTGTTCACTTAAATTATGAATATAATATTTAATTTAATTGAATTATATAACTATTTTTAAAATATATATCAATAGTCTTACAATTCGTGAAAAAAATCGAAGTATAATGCACTATTATCCAACAAATTGCGTTATTATTATGCCACAACCGTACAAAAGATGATATTGCTTAAAAAAAGGACAAAATGTAGAAAACATAAATGGCAGCATATATTAGCCTGGAATTTTTTTTTTTTTTTTGCTATGAAGAATAAAGCTTGCGCCGATGCATAGATATCATTTAATAATGGATTACTACAACGTTGTATTCGATGAGAGCATTACCGCTAGTCATGTTGAACTCACGTAACTGCGCCGACGCAACTCCCCGTGCCAACCGGAAAACGCCCGATCCGCCTATGATCGGCATCTCACGGTGAGGCACAGCTGGGTTCCTGCCCAGGACGGTGAGAGTGCTACCGTTGAACTCGCCGGTCGTGAACACCAAGTTAAAGGCCATCAGAAGGCTCAGTTCCTCTCTTCCCGAGAACGCGTACAGCCCTTGAGCCCGACCCAACTCTTTGGACGTCGGTTTCAGCCCTTCCGTTAACGGGTCGTCCATGATGAAAACCAGACCGAATGCAGTCAGCGATTTAGCGGTTTTGGTTCCGTGGGCAACCCGGACTGCCGTTACGTTGGTCTTTCCTGCAAATCTGTCATGGAAGAAGAAATGGAGCTTGGTTACTTTTTCCTTTGCATGTGGAAGCTTAGCGAACCATTCATCCACCTCCTTGGGACCTTCAACGATGCAATGCACCATTGGCATGGCTGCCAAGAAAATCATTAGTAGAGCAGCCAGATTTTCCATTTCTTTTCTCTGTTTCTTTCCTCTTTTTTTTTTTTTTTCAACCAAAAAGGGAGTCTAAGTATGCCTTTATATAATTGAGGAATCACTTTAGTTAGAATTTGGAAGGATTATCAACTTTTGACTCTTTCTTCCTTTTGTTATGTAAATTTATTTTCTAATCCGCTAAAAAACCAAATTCGAATTTATTTTATATATTACCATAGCAACATATATATTCTTTAATTTGACAAACCGAATTAAGTGATTGTCATTTGTTTAATTTTTTATGATTAGTTTTTGTTTTATATTTTAAATATATTCAAAAGGATATGTGTTGCTAGAGGTATTCGTGGGTAGCTGTAGTCGTAGAGAAATTTTTTCCCCTCGCCAAGGCCGAATCAAGCATGTCTAAAAGGTCATTTACTTTTTAAATTAAAATTAAAATATTATTTTTATATTAATATTTATAATTAAATTTAAATAAAATTATTTTTTTATTCAATAATTTAAGTTGCGTCGGCTTGAATTACAAAACCCATCTCTAGGCTTGACCCAAAAAGGGCCGGGTGAACGTCTTTACTCTTTTTCTCCTTCAACAAGAAAGTAACTTGAGTGAGGTAGTTGGACA